>CM048744.1:111700233-112220233 GCA_026315105.1 Locusta migratoria | reverse complement strand
ACTCCACCCTTTTATCATTATCAACCCTCAGGCAACAATTCAAACCAATGAAACCATTTTCAAAGAGTAAATATAATTTTCAAAGAGAAATTTTTGTTCCGCATTTCGCGTTATATTCTTCAAATTACTTAATATCAGATAGCTATAAAACCATGCCTAAAAACTTCCTCAGGTATAAATTAGTAACTGTACAAATATTTAAGTCTCTGAATCTTGTCGTTCGGACGTGATAAGAGTACACCGAACAGACATTCACATTAATATATAGTCTATAGAAAATAGCTATCCGATCGCCATAAAACCGTGTCTAAAGCCTTCCCCGGGTAGACATTAGTAACCGTACAAATTTTTATCTCTTTATATCTTGTGGTTCAGAAGTGATAAATGTACACTGAAAACACATTCACATTTATATATGTAGATTATGTAAAACTTTTGATGTATCAAAAATAATTACAATATTTCAAAGTTGAGCTATTTAGTGCGACACATAGTTCAGGAGATATCAAACACATCGAGAATTCCATTATTTAACAGAGGGATTTTTTATTTATTTTTTGGGAGGGGGGCTTTACAGGTTAATGTAATTGTTAGTTTGATTTTGAATCAATATTTTGAGGAGCTAGTGCTATGCATATTTATCACTTGCATCACGTTGAAGTAATTCATCGTATACGACTATTCATTCAACACTACCCTCTAATACGGTGCTAAGCTTTTTTAATTTTATCTTCAGAAAGTAGGTATGAATTCCGAAACTTGTATCCAAATATTTTTTTTTGTTCTATCATTACCAATTAATTTTCAAAT
This sequence comes from Locusta migratoria, assembly GCA_026315105.1. Lineage (NCBI taxonomy): Eukaryota > Metazoa > Arthropoda > Insecta > Orthoptera > Acrididae > Locusta > Locusta migratoria. Next base: position 112,219,423 of record CM048744.1, on the reverse strand, counting down.
GCGGCAGTTTGTGACTATTATTGTGAGTGATAAGATGGTCTTTTTTAAAACTAAATATGTTTCCTGAAATTGTAATTAATATTTTAATGAAATTGTCCTATTATTTCATTATTGTACACAGCATGTGTTAGTCATCCAAAAGTGAATAATGCCTTAATTTTTATGTTTTTTTAAAGTCATTAACTGCATTCCGATTTATCATGTAACTTATTGTACTACATCGTCTTCACAGTGGTTCGTTATGTGTAGAATTCCAAGTAAGAAATTCATAAATCCATTAGTTCGGTTCAAGTTCTCTGTTTCTTAAATTTCTAATGCCACAAGAGTTACGTCTGCCACTTCAGATTCCTTGCTGAACTCATAAATGATTCTAGAATGAAATTTTCACTCTGAAGCGGAGTGTACGCTAGTATCAAACTTACTGGCAGATTAAAATTGTGCGTCGGAACCGGGCTTGGAACGTGGGACCTTTGCTTTTCGCGGGCAAGCGCTCTGACTAATGAGCTATCCTGTCTATTAAGGTCCGTCCTCTGAACTTTACTTCTGACAGTACCTCGCCAGCTGCTTTCCAAAAGGCAAAGATCGGAGGTTCGAATCCAGGTTCCGGCACAGAATGTTAATCTGCCAGGAAGTTCCATATCAGCGCACACTCCGCTGCAGAGTGAAAATTTTATTCTGGAATCACCCCATAGGCTGTGGCTAAGCCATGTCTCCATCATATCCCTTGTTCCAACAGTGCTAGTTTTGCAAGTTTTCCATGACAACTTTCGTAAAGTTTGGAAAGTAGGAGGCGAGGCACTGACAGAAGTGAAGTCGTGAGTACGGACTGTGAAGCATGCCGATAACTCAGACGGTCGAGTGTTGCCCGCGATAGGCAAAGGTCCCAGGTTCGAATCCCAGTTCCAGCATACATTTTTAATCTGCCAGGAAGTTTCATAAGTGGCTGTTCTGTACATCATAGCTCGTCCCAAACGGGCCTCTTTATTACTGTTATGTATCTCATTTTAATTCATTTATAACTTTCAGCGTTTATGATTTATCTTAAACTCGTGGATGAAACACACATTCCATAATATCTTGAACAATATTCAAAGTCACCTTGTACAATTATTTCTTCGTTATCAGTTACTGTTCAGTCTGCAGTCATCTAATATATAAAAATGAATGTTTGTGTGTTCGTATTTTATGCGCGACCTTACCGGTCAACCTATTCTGATGAAATTTTGTCAACATATTGTTTGCACCTTCGCGATGGTCATAGGGCACCATCAAATGACTGTATGACAAGTAGTTCTGGAGATATGACGTAACAAACAATGAAATGCGCGGAAAAGTGCTGCATCATGCGACGTCTGCTCCTAAACCACTGTACCGATTTCAACCAAATTTGGTACACATATTCCTTCCATTAGGTAACAATTGACGTAAGGGTAAGAACTGCTTACGAGAAATATTTCAGGAGATATGACGACATAAACTATTATATGGTTGAAAACCTGTGGCATTACGCGACATGCGAATAAGGACGCTTTATTCATCCTAAATTCTTCATAATACTCTCTACACTTGACCTTCAACACAAGAGGAAGGTCACTCTCGGATGGTGCATGACGGAGGATACTTTACATATGGACGTCGTCAGATTCTACAATTGTATTCCGATCCTGATGAAATTTTCATATATGTTTATCAGTGGAGTATTAATATATTCAGATTCGCTACAATCATTTCAGTTAATTAACGTGACTAAACACTTAATTGTCAGACTTCGGCGAAGTTTCGTATGAAATAAAATTTCTGAAAGTTCTAGCAGATCTCTGGATGTTACGTTACACTTTTCACGGTGATAACCATCAATTATACATTTACAACGTAAATATTGTTCGCACCACGTGAATCTTATGTAAACAAGTACGAACAGTTATTAAAAAATATGCTTCAGTGGAATTCATACTTATTCATATTTTTAAATGACAGTTTTTTGGCTGTCAGCTTTGATGCATACAAAGCGTACCGTGACATTAGGGTCAAAACCACCAACAGAAGGAATTTGTTGCTACCAACGTATAGTTTTAATGCGAATTTGAAACTAAATCTAATATTTAAAAAGTAATGTTAGTTTGTCTTTTTGTTTGCATTTTATGCGTGGCCATATCATACATACAATTGCGAAAAAATTTGATCATCTCATTGCTTACACTCGCGCGAAAGTTACAGGCATACTAAAATTAACTTAGCAAATGGTGGTTTTCAATTAGTTAAATCGTTTCTTTTGCCTTGACACTGAAATGGTTAGTTGGATATGAATGAAATTTGGGACAGAGTTAGCTTATACCCTGATTAATACATAGGCTACATTTCGTAAGCCACCATATGGTGCATGGCGGGGGATCCTTACAGTGGGTCAACAGGTTTCGTACCCTTCACACTGAAACGGATGGACGGAATCGAATGAAATGTGGAATGAAGATAGCTTATACCCGGAATTAATATATGGGTTACCATTCCTAAGTCTCCATACGTGTTGGGGGAGGGTACGTAACAACAAACATTCAAATTATTTGATTGGCCACCATGAAAGTAAGCACACAAATGTACGTTTTCATGAAGGATATTTTTTTAATAATCTGAAAGCTAGTGAATTTAGCATGGTGGACGATACGCTGCGACCTTGACACCGTTTGACCAGTCACGATGGAACTTGGCGCGTATTTGTATTTTTTTTTTCATATATAGAAGGAAGAGGAGTAGGTGGTGGAGAAGACGGACAGAAAGGGGAGGGAGGAGACTGACAGGGTAGATTAGATAAGATTAGACTAGTACTTGTTCCATAGATCATGATAACGACACTTCGTAATTATGTCGAACGTGTCAGGGTAATGAAAGGTGTCTTTACATATTATTACTTTGTACTAAATATTACCTGACACAATTTTTTTATTATTGTTTTTTTAATATATTTTTTAAATTTACTAATTTATGTCTAAAAATTCATTTATAGTGTAGGAGTTGCCATGCAGAAATTATATTAATTTCTTTTTAAATGCTTGTTAGCTATCTGTCAGGCTTTTGATGCTGTTTGGTAGGTGACCAAAGACTTTTGTGGCAGGATAATTCACCCCTTTCTATGCCAAAGCTAGATTTAACTTCAATAGTGAAGATCATTGTTTCTCATAGTGTTGTAGTTATGTACACTGCTATTGCTTTTGAATTCGGTGGGATTGGTAATAACAAATTTCATTAGTTAATATACTGAGAAGTTAATGTGAAGATCCCTAGCTCTTTAAATAAGTTTCTGCAGGATGATCTTGGATGGGCTCCGGCAATTATCCTGATCACATTCTTTTTTGCAGTGCATACTTTTTTACTCAATGATGAATTACCCCAGAAAATGATGCCATACGAAAGCAGAGAACGAAAATAGGCGCAGTAAGCTAATTTACTGAGACGTATATCACCAAAATTTGCAATTACCCTAATAAAATAAATTACTGAACTCAAACGGTTCAACAGATCTTCACTGTGTTTTTTCCAGTTCAACCCTCCATTAATGCTTACACCTAAAAATCTTGAATATTATACCTTTGCTACAGATTTCTCACCAAAGTCTATATTTATTAATGGTGTCAATCCATTTACTGTATGTACTGTGTTTTATCAAAATTTAATGATAGTCCATTTGCTGAGAATGACTTAATGATTTTCTGAAAGACGTCATTTACAATTTAATCAGTTAGTTCTTGTCTGTCAGGTGTGATAACTATCCTTGTATCATACTGTACTTGTGTTTGTAAGAACATTTGATGTAACCGCCTGAATCAAACCATCAAACATGTAATATTGCTATGTAATGGGGCATGTTAAATAATAAATAAATAAAAAAATCAGCAAAAAGAACCAGCTTTGCATCTTCAAGAATATACAATGGCAAGTCATTAATATAAATATTACGAACAGCAAAGGGCCCAAGACCGAACCTTGTGGCACCCCATTTTTTATTGTTCCCCATTTTCAGGAATCAGCTGTGTTTTGCATATTATGAGAACTATTAATGTCAAGTTTCTACACTCTTCCTGTTAGGTATGATTTAAACCATTTGTACACTGTCCCATTCATACCACATTACTATAGTTTATCTAGAAGAATTCCATGATTTACACAATCAAAAACATTGGAAAGATCACAAAAAATCCGAACGGGTGATGTTCGGTTATTCAGAATATTTAATATATCATTGGTGAAAGTATATATAGCATTTTCTGTTGAAAAGCCTTTCTGAAAACCAAACTGACATTTTGTTAGATCTTTATTTTTACCTATGTGTGAAACTACTCTCTAGTACATTATAGGAGGAGACACACTGAGAAGGATGGGAGATGGTGGCAGACCAGTGAAAGGAAATGAAGAGAGTGAGGGGGAGGAGGAAATGGATAAAGACAGGAGGAGATGGGGTGGTGGGGAGGAGGTGAAGAGAGAGAAGGGAAAGGAGGTGATGGACTAAATTCAGATTGGATGAAATAAGTACCCGGGCGACGCCGGGTTTTCAACTAGTTACTAATAAAATGTGAAGCTGTACTTTTTTCTTCTTCGCACTTGTACTCTTTCTGTAATCACATCTCCTTTATACCTACTCACTTCCTCTCAAAATTTTCTTCAACTCGGGAACGAAATACATATTCAAAAATATCTTGTACAATATTCAAAGACATCTTCTACAATTATTTCTTCGTTATTAGTTACTGTTGTCTACAGTCATTACTAATAAAATGTGAAGTTGTTCTTTTTTCTTCTTCGCACTTGTACTCTTTCTGTAATCACATCTCCATTATAGCTACTCACTTCCTCTCAAACATTTTCGAAAATATGTTGATTGAAAGGTAGTTTGTTTGTATAGTCTAGGGATCTTAACTATGGGGTCATCAGTCCCTAAACTTACAAACTACTTATGAACTAAGACAAAGGACGGCACAAATATCCATGCCCGAGGGGGGATTCGAACCCCCGACCGTAGTGGCCGTGCAGACCGTGACTGAAGCACCTCAGTCCCCTCGGCCACCGCGGCCGGCAAGAAGGATAGTACCAGCAGCTGTGTTTATACTTTTTAATTAACTAAGCGGCCAGTTTCGGTGCTATATTCGCACCGTCTTCAGGCGCCCGTTGCGTCACTGTCACAATTGGCGCCAGAAGATGGTGAAAATATAGCACCGAAACTGGTCGCTTAATTAATTAAAAAGTTTTAATCACAGCTTGTAACAGAGGCACGACTCCGCCGATTCCAGGACTTAATTCTGCTTTTATTCCCGCAGAATTCCGCCTCGTAGAATGATGTCCAGATTGTGTCAGCTGTAATCTGCCAAACTGTTTAATGTTGATTGGCAGAGTCGACCTGTTACAATATCTCGCTATTTGTAGTTGCGAGATATGTAACTATTTCTAGTTAATGGCAACGTGGTCTATGGCGTATGATTCTCGCTTGCGATTAAAATGCAGGAACATTAGAAGCACTGTCAGTTCATAAATGAAACAGACGATGAACTTTTGAAAACAGCACTGGATTTAATAAAACTTCACAACATTTCAGTAAACACAAGTAATGGATACATGTCTCTGCGCTGCTATCTTATCACATGCCCTTTTTACACTGACATATCTCTCCAAGAAAGTGCTTTGAACTGTTTATACACAAAGCAGACTTACACTGTCAATATGTCCTCTCTCTCCACCAAGCCAAAATCTGAAGAGCCTAAGCCGTTCTACGTCACTTAGTTTTATACAACGGCAAAATTCTCAAATAATTTCTCGGGAAAAACTACAACTATACAATATATACAATTCTCTAATTTTCCATGTAAGTTTACAAATGCACAATTTCAAGGTAACAGAATACTATGATGTTAAGCTTTATAATCGAATACAAACAGTGTAGTGATTTTGATAATATGATACCAGTGATTTAACAATTGTTAATAGTATCAATCTTGATTAAAGTAGTAGACATAAAATTTTATTTAAAACTTAAAGTTTGCAAATATGTGACATTCTCCTAGTGAGATAATAGGCTTAAAAATCTTTTACGTAAATATAGAGATCACAAATAGTGCGTCACATATGATTTATAGTGTTAATTTTACCTTAATGAATAATTAACACAATAGTGCTACATCTACAACATGACATAATTACGTAAGAAAAATGTTTATCTATATTTTAAGTGAAAATATACTATGTGTGTGGTATGTGTCAGTCCCCAAGATACAATAGGTTAGGTTTTTAAAACTCTGTTTAAAAGCTTTCCTTAAGATGAAATGAAATATTCTGGATATTAAGTGACTGGTATCGAACGGGTCAATAAAGCAGGGTGATATCGGGTACTGGAACTGAGTATCAAACAGCTCGTTCCGTTATAAGCTGCTGGTATTTTCTTTCAGTCTCAGCTGCAGTAGCAGTCCATCGATTATGGAGAGAAACTATGCGGAAATAGGTTTCAATTAACAAAGTCTGTCAGCTTGAGTTGCATGTTCGTTAACAGCTGTCTTTCTCCAGTTGATTACCCTCCCCTTGTCCTTAACTTGTTGTTGTGTGTGAGTTAGGGCGGCTGTTGCTCTTGCGCCTGGCTTGCCACCCTCGCTGTAGCTTTCTCTTTCTGCTCACGACTTCGCCCGCGTCTGTTATTGGCCGACGATTTCTCATAAGCGCTGAGTTCGATCTAGGATGGAGGCCTGTCTTGTTGGGACTTGTGAGTGGCTCGCCGTTCCAACAGTGCCACGAGCGGTAATTGCTGAAGTTGCAGCGAATCAGTACTGGATGCCGGCTCAAACACACAAGACATCTCTCCGGGTCTTTATGTTGCTGCCTGGGCCGCCAGTGAAGGTAGCACTTACTGCTGCGACTGAAGATCACCCAAGTGTCCACAACACAAATTTATTTACACCAGCTAGTCTTACGATAGTTAACCCTAGGGCGGCAGCGCCAATTATTATAATTTCAGCAGCAGCACGGTGAATATATACTACCACTGTGTGTTACGTGTTACAAACCTACAAAGTAATCGTAATGACGAAAATAGTTTAATATTCTAACATATTAATAGATTTTAAGTAATTACAGTTTATTCTACCGATACTCAGCTTTTTAAGATTACTATGTATGGGAGTTCTGCTCGCTGCAATATTATTCTCCTGGGGCGTCGTGGTAGAAATAAATAGTCGATATGTACAATTTTCGCTTCTTTAATCTGACTCAACTTCTCTACCAAAACAATACAAATTCAATACATCAGAACTTAGCTGGTAGTACTTCCATTCTCAAAACACAAACTGACATGGATTCCAGAGCACTTGACAAACGACTCGAACTCCTCCACGCAAGGCGGTGAGGCAAATATATAACCTTGACAATAATGTTACATTAAGCATCGTTCATAACAATAGAATATAGTAATTTACAATTAACGAACACAACAGTAAAACATTTCATGTATACAAAAATAATCACTATATAAAATGAAAACTAGGCATACAATAATTTTAGCTGGCGCATGTGTTTTTAAGGCGAAATTTCCGATCTTTCTGTTGACAACAAAGAGCGATGTTAAATAGCAATTAATTTGTCAATGAGTACATCATACATGTTCCTAACATATACTGAACTATCAGATATTCTGGTCATTCACAAAATATACTCAAAATCTCTTTTCAGTCAATATATACAAAGAATAACAATATTGATAATTAATGTAATAGTCGAAATAACACAATTGGCTGGTCTACACAACTTGTTTATGAGCCTAACATATATACAATGCTATTTATTTTCATTTCTTTATTTTTACAAAAGTATTTACCCTTCGTCTATTTATTTGAAATAACATACAATGACACAACTACTTTTTATAGAACTGTCTGTAACGAAAATATGTGAATCTCTTAATTAATGAAATCTATCACTTGTTTTAATCGCAGAATCACTGAGACACTGTCCTACACTGATTCCTAGGCTGGTTTTTAACTTCACACGCAACATATATCACAACTGAACCACACGATTCCGGAGCCGACGCAGATGGTATCGTAGGATGACATTGAGATGAGAGGACCAGGTAGACGGTATCGTACGGTAACATTGAGATTGGGGGTCAGCAGTATCGTTACAATGTACAGATAGAAATATCACATTTATTAATATCAATTACATTTTAGGGCCTCATTTTTTTAATATTAAAAAGGGAGCCCCCGATGGTAATGAAACAAAAGGATCGTCACCTATCATAAGTATTTCATTATTTTTAGAAATCTTGGCGTACTCCACGCCATACAGACAGTAGACGCTACAACGTCACCTGCTGGAGCAGGAAGTAGAAATAAAAGCACATATAGGTTCGGTTGATAAATATAACATAATTTCTAAAGTGGATAATAATCATGTATAATAGACCCAGCAGTACTATCATTTTCTCTTTTGTTACTTCCCTGTAATTCCTGTCTCTTGACTAATTAGTGTTAGCTTTTTTCTGTGTTATGTGGAACTTAGTACACATAACTACCTCATCAATCATATTATCATCTATCATGAATGAGCGAGCTTGCGACTCTAACCTGACGCTCCTTGCGTTCCCTTTTGAACCAGGGAAGGATTTTTATGATATTCTTTTTCAGTGTTTTGGAGTGCTCCTTGTTGGGTGTTTTACTCCGTAGAGTGATACTCTCTTCAATATCAGATTCATTGCGTGTGAAATGTTGTTAGGAATCGGAACTAGGATTTATATTTGGATAATAGTATCCTGTTCATGATCTGATGAGGAATCTAAACAAAATCACCAAGATCTTCACTACTCATCTGTTAAGACTCATACCAAGTCTACGAGACCTGATATGTAGTACAATAACAATCATTTTCGCATTGTCTAAGGCTTAAAAATGGTTAGAAATGAGATTGATTGAAACTTAAAAATGGTTAATCAGGAAAAACTAGATGACAATTTATCGCGAGTTAAACTTCTATTTGCGGCGGCGGAGTGGTCGAGCGTATTGAGGCGCTATGCTACGATGCGCGAGGCCGTTCCCAGTCGGAGGTTCGAATCCCCTTTTGGGCTTGGATTGTTGTGATGTCTTTAGTATGAGTTAGTTCGTAAGTAGTTTGTAAGTTTAGGGACTGATGACCCCGCAGTTAAGTTCCATAAGATTTACAAACATTTGATCATTTGAAACTGAAAATATATTGTTGACTCCCACTTACATAGGTAGAAATGTTCATCAAAATAAAATACGAGAAATCAGAGCTAAAACGGAGAAATTCAGGTGTTCTTTCTTCCCGAGTGCTATTCGAGAATGGAATGGGACATGTTGTTGTTGTTATGGTCTTCAGTCCGGAGTTTGGTTTGATGCAGCTCTCCACTCTACTCTATCCTGAACAAACCTTTTCATCTCTTCATAAGAACGGCAACCCACATCCACTTGAATCTGCTTACTATACGAATCTCTTGGTCTCCCTCTGAGATTTTTACCCCACACACTTCCCTCCAATGCTAAATTTACGATTCCTCGATGTCTAAGAATGTGTCCAACCAAGCGATCCCTTCTTTTGGTCAGGGTATGCCAAAAATTCCTTTTTTCACCAATTCTGTTAAGTATCTCTTCATTAGTTATGCGATCTACCCACCTAATCTTCAGCATTCTTCTGTAGCACATTTCAAAAGCCTCTATTCTCTTCCTGTCCGCACTGCTTATCGTCCATGTTTCACTCCCGTACAAGCCAACACTCCACACAAATGCCTTCAGAAAAGACTTCCTTACACTTACATTAATATTCGATGTTAGCAAATTTCTTTTTCACAAATGTTTTTCTTCCCATTGCCATTCTGCATTTTATATCCTCTGTGCTGCGACCATCGCATGTTATTTTACTACCCAAGTAACTAAACTCATCTACCACCTTCATTATTTCGTTACCTAATCTAATTCCTTCAGTATCGCCTAATTTTCTAAGACCGCATTCCATTATTTTTGTTTTGCTCTTGTTAATGTTCATTTTATACGCTCTCTTCAACACACTGTCCATTCCATTCAACTGCTCTTCCAGGTCCTTTGCTGACTCTGACAGAATTACAATGTCATCAGCAAAACGCAATGTTTTTATTTCTTCCCCCTGAACTTTAATCCCTATTCCAAATTTTTCCTTGTTTTCCTACCGTGCCACAATAGATAAATTAAGTTCTTACTGGCATTAACGAAACCTTATCTTCTTTTATAGCATCTCAGCATAGTGGAACGGCACACGAAAGTTACACAAGATATACTTTACAAATTCTTGAAGTTCACCAAAAGAGACAATGTATTAGAGTGCACGAGATGCCGAGGGAAGATCCAAAGTCCAAAGCGAGTCTCGTATCGCGGATAGCCATCGCCCGGAGGCGTCTCTTCTGGTAATTGGCTCTAGGAGGCGAATTGGTGCTGGGGCCGGCTGCCTGACTCTATATAGCCAGCTACAGCCAATCCGGTGCGAGAGTAGTGATACGCCTGCTTTCTACAGTGCTGTCTGATTCCTCGGACTTCAACTGCATGAAGTACAGCACATTATGTAAGTACAAAATGATTTCCAGTCCATGGTGTACAGCAATCAGTGAGAATAAATATTTCGTCAGTAAAAAAGTGTTGATTGCAAATTGTTTTATTAATTAATGACGCGTTTCGCCCTTTAGCAGGGCATCTTCAGATTATCTGCGTGACAGAATTTACACAAAATTCAAGGCGGACTTAGAAAACGGGTATTATGGTACATGGGCTTATTTTGTGTTAAGAAGACAGTATAAATGGTAAACAAAGCTTACAATGCCCTTTCCGTGGTGTGGCACCGTAAGTTGTTTTGCAGTGTTTATATTTTCTGGAATTTTTGGATTTCCTTGTAGCCCTACAAATGATCGCATAACAACGGATTACAGTTGGAACATACTCTGTAACGATGTGAGAAACATAAAGCCGATTTTTAAGATTACCTTAATAGAAGCGGTAGTCTCTGGTGATACAAGATAAGCCCATGTTTACAATTTCGCTCACGGGCGGTGGACAGACTTGTAAAGACTAACTAAGAGAATGTGGGTAGGGAGTGACATAAGAAGCCGCTGTATAGGACGGGACGGATGAAATCTAGCTATCTGAATACAAATTTAACGAAAGGTAGGTTACTAAGCAGGACAGAAGTTAATAGGTTATGTTGGTATTATTATGTAGGACAGACGCGCCGGACCTATAAAGTACGTTTTACTGAGCACCTTCTCACAAAAAAGGTCAACTCAAAAAAAAAAAAAAAAAAAAAAAAAAAAAAATCCCATTTTGCGGAACACACAACATGCAAATTTTAAATATTGCGCAGAAGGGGCATAAGTTAAATTTACTGGAAGAGTTTGAGATAGCGAAGCGGGCTCACTTTGGACACCCACACCTCCTAAACAATCAGCAGGCATGCAAAGATAAACAATTCCTAGATATTATGATGTCTCTGTTCAAATAAAATTCCTCTCATTTATAATACCAACATAAACTATTAACTTCTGCCCTGCTTAATAACCTCCCTTTCGTTAAATTTGTATTCAGGTAGCTAGATTTCATCCGTCCCGTCTCATAGACCGGCTTCCTATGTCACTCCCTACCCACATTCCCTTAGTCTGTACAAGTCGGCGGAGCAGCACACCACGCCCGCCTACCGCCCGTGAGCGCAATTGTAAACATGGGCTTATCTTGCACCACCAGAGACCACCGCTTCTATTATGGTAATCTTAAAAATCGGCTTCATGTTTCTCACATCTTTACCGAGTATGTTCCCCGTTCATTTGTAGGGCTACAAGTAAATTCAACAATTCCAGAAAAATAGAAAAACTGCAAAACAAGTTAGGTGCCACAGCACGGAGAGCGCTTTCTAATCTTTGTTTACCATTTATACTGTCTTCGTAACACAAAATAATCCCATGTACCATAATATCCGTTTTGTAATTCCGCCTTGTAATTTTGTTTAAATTCTGTCACACAGATAATCTGAAGATACTCTGCCAAAGGGCGAAACGCGTCATTAAATAATAAAACAATTTGCAATCAAGACGGTTTTTTACTGTAGGGACGTTAGGTAAGTTGTTGCTGTTGTTGTGCACGTAAATGGCTCTGCTAGCCTTCTTACAAGGGAAACCTTTGACCTCGAACGCTCGGAACAGCAAAAAACCGTGCTTAGAATAACGTGCAATCGTAAACAAAACAAAGGTGTGCCTCATTTCGATGCAAATAGCCGCATTTCTCTACCAGCAGCAGTAGATGGTGCCTACTGCTGTGTGAATCCTGAGCGGGTCATACAAATCCTACTCTACTAGATACAAGTGTTCCAGAAAAATATGTAAGGCTGATAAATAAAGAAAAGTGTGAAGTAATACACATGACCACTAAAATAATTCCGCTGAACTTAAATTACGCGATAAATCAGTCAAACCTTAAGATGGTAAATTCTACCAAATACCTAGGAATTGTGGGGCAGGCGAACAAACAGGTTATGTTTCATTTGCAGAATGCCGGCCGTGGCCGAGCGGTCTGTGGCGCGCCAGTCACAACCTGCAAGGCCGCTACGGTCGGGGGTTCGAATCCCACCCTCGGGAATGGATGTTTGAGTCGTCTTTAGTATAAGGTAGTTCATAACTAGTTTATAAGTTTAAAGACTGATGACCCCGCAGTCAAGTCCCTTAAGCTTAACAAACATTTGAACATTGGCAGAACGCTTCGAAGATGCACCAGCTCCACCAAAGAGACTGCCTGCATCACACTTGTGCGTCCTCTCCTGGAGTACTGTTGCTCCTTGTGGGACCCTCACCAGGTGGGACTGACGGAAGACACTGAGAAGGTTCAGAGAAGAGCAGCTCGTTTTATCACGTTACAGTGGGGAAAGCGTCACGGAAATGTTGCACAATATGAGGTGCGGAAAGATCTATTTACGGCATTTCAATCACCGACTTTTATTTCCGCGTGCGAAAATATTTTGCTAGCACCCACCTACATATGGAGACATGACCATCTCAATAAAATAAGAGAGATCGGATCGAAAACGGAACGATTTAGACGTTCTTTCTTCCCGCGCGCTATTAGAGAATGGGACGGTAGAGAATGTTTATGAAAGTGGTTAATGAACCGTCTGCCAGGCACTTAAATGTGACTTGCAGAGTATCTATGTAGATGAAGATGTTACGCTGAAGATCTCGCCACCGAAAACACAAAAACATTTTAACAGAAGAACCAACTTCAAAAAGAAAACTATTCCGAAACAAATTAATATACACTAAAATAAAAAGCGTAATCTTCTACATCTTAATAATCTACTTACGTTTTCTATTCATCTGTATGTAGGTACCATCTATGTGTTTACAACTTTAAATCTAGCTCAACACATAGCCATGAATATCAAATAATGATCAAAGTATTTTTAGAATTCCTCTTAGTAGAATGAAATGCTAAAATATTGGACTACTTAAAACACAAAGTATTACGATAATATTATGTAGTTACAATTATTGTTATTTTTGAATTCCGTGTCAGCCAACGAAACATCCGATCCGACTTCTGTCACAATATTCTCGTATTATTTTTACTAGGTATATTGTAGTGTTTCCTTCGTCGACACCGACTCCAATATTATCGTAATAACTTGATTTTTAACTAGCCCAATATCTTTGATTTCATTTTACTTAGGAGAATTCTAAAAAATATTTTTATCGTTGTTGATTTGATTGATTTTATCAGGGAAGCCAAAACAGTCTTAGTCCAACTCGCCACTGCCCGCATCGAAACTAAGTTTATTGTGCGGTATCGCTCCCTGTATATCTAGTAAAGCCAACCAATGCCCTTGAACAGTGCAAGGAGTCCCTTTACCAGTTCTTCATTAGACACAATTTCTTCGGGTCTGGTTGTCACAAATGTTCTGTGCCTTTTACTCTCCAATACAATGCATTCGAAGATTAGATGTTATGCAATTTCATCACCGTCATCACAGATCCTACATTTAGGGTCCTCTTCTGTTATTCCCATTGTATGTAGGTGTTTATCGCTGTTTGTCATTCATAGATATGTGTCGAATTAAAGTGTGTAGGTACCTGCCTGACTTCTTGCGTGGTAAACACACAGATCGTACATACATATTGATGAATAAAAAAAGTAAGTTGATTATTAAGTTGTAGAAGAATACGCAATTATTTTTTTTACCCTTTAGTCTATATTAATTTGTTTTCGAATAGTTTTCTTTTTTGAAGTCAGTTTTCTTAATTTTTGGTTTATTTCCAGTGAATATGAAGTACACTAACTAATTTTTCCGAATATGGGTAGACTTACTAAACGTGCTGCTCATATGAGACAGCGCCGTTTAAATGAAACAAAGGAAGTCAGGGAGAAACGCCTATCTCGACAGAGGGAATCTACATAGAGGACAATTTCAAAAGAGACATGTGAAGAGCGCAAAAATATACTTAAAAAATGCGACATTACATGAAAACAGTTTATAACAGGGAATTACTTGACCATAACGACGTTAAGGTAGGTGACTCATATATCTGGATAACCTATAAAGGCTTCGACCGAGTGTCGTTAACTTGCTATTAAGAATTGAAGAATTCCTTTACTTTGTCATTGATACTATAATGAGAACCTCACCAAACTCTCATCAAACTACCATTGAAGTACGTCCTTTCCAATAATAGAAGAATCATTGAGATCTATTGCGCACATACGTAATGCAAATTTAAGACTTCTATGATTTTCTTATGGACTCCATTTCCAGAACGGGAACCACCAGCTTTCAAATAAAAAGGTTCTGGGGCAACAAAAATAAAAATAAAAAATAGTCTAATTGAGAACCATCTTTTCTGAAGTCGGTTGAAAATATTCCCAACCTCTTGATGTTTACTTCTTTCGGTAATCTATATCAGAAGTTTTGTACGATTACAAGGTGCAAAACCACAAGTGAAGGTACATTATCAGTATTTCACCGTGAAACTTCGCCCTGTGATTTACAATCAATTTGCTGCATCTATGTATAAGCCTATGAAGCAATATGCTTGACGAAAACCACTTTATGACACTGACATACGAACACCATAATTTGATAATGTAATTAGTGTGGCTTTTGATATTATACTGCGTGATTGCGAAAGTGATTTGCAAAGTGATAACGTGTGGCTTTCGTGAGATGAGCACATTGTTCTCTCTCACTTCGTTTTAATCACTTCATAGAAATCCCGCAATACACTTTGGGGATTAATATAAGCACTTCCTGGTGTGTGGTCCTGCGGTATATGTATGTTTTAATCTATTATAAGCACTTTAAGCAGAGAGGTTTTGGCGCTGCTGATAGAATACGTAATGATAAACTGACTCCATTGGATTACATACAGTTTCCTTGCGTACGGTTCGTAGCGTACGAACTCACAGGTGTGTGCAGCTTGAGGAACGCCTTCGGTGTAGGCTGCCAGGCACACTCATCACGGTAATGGTTTGCTGGCCTATAGGGGCTTTCCTGAGGCCGTCATAACACTTCCTGGAAATAACTGCCGAGTAAGCAACGTGAAAATACTGCCACCTAGGGACTTGTCTGCTCTAAGCCGTGATTTTATGTGATGGTTTCCACTAGCCTTAGAAATAGTGCTCGCCTTTCTGTATTATTTACGGCGAGCTTTTGTAGTCACACCAATTTCAAGAAATTCAAGTTATGTTTTGTGCTAACGTGCGCTGTACATTGACTGTGACCACTGTTTGTGTCTTGCACTACTTCAAGCCTTCGTTACGTATTCTGCCTCCCTGTGTAGTTATCGCACTTTCAAATCATTATGTGGCGGGGAATAGAATTAAGTGTACGCTCCAGGCTATTCAAAGTTAGTGCGTTTGGTATCGCTGCAATAAATAATTCTTAATTGGTAATGGAAACAGTTTTTGTTACGTATTGAATGACATTCCGAATTGCATGTGTCATAATGTTTTGTAATATTAAAAAAGTTTTGATTATTTTAAATTGAAATTTTTGTGTTTGCTGTAGAAATTTTCGAAATTTTAAATTATACAAATTAGCCTCGCGAGATATTAGTAGGAGCTTTTAAAATTTATGAGGGAGAAAACGGAAGTCGTTCTCTTATATCACGTATTTAAATTTGTAGAATCATAGTTTTAGCTGTGTCTTGTTACATATAATATAGTCAAACTAGAATGTCCGCGTATTTTTTGGAGTTTGTGTGTTTGTATAGATGAAAACCTGCAGGTTTGTTCTATTCATACTGAAATTTTTGGACACTTATCCTTCAAACAAAGAGGAACGTCGCTGTGGGTGTAAGGATCGCGCACAGCACATCGTTCAGGAGATATGACGCCATAAACAATGACATGAGCAAAACTAGCTGCCACACGCGAAAATGTTATATCATCCCAAACCATCGGATAAATTTCAACAAAATTTGATGCACATATTCATTGCCGTAGGGATAAGAACCATCTATGACAGATTGTTAAGGAGATACATCATCTTCTTTACAGAGGATGGGTCACTAACAATTGCCACCAAGAATAACTCCGAAAGTACGATAGAAAGCTGAAACGTTTGTGGACTAAACGTTGCATGGGTCGACGGGGGCCAGAATATAACATTGGTTATTTGTTGATAGATGGCGTCGATACAGATATATGAAGTTCAACTTGTTTTCCTAAATAGGATGCTATCGTTTGGTACTTACATCCTGATAGCGGCTATCGGGACGAATTTAATTATGTGTAACAGTAAGGTCTTTGAGAGTCAATGAAGGTAAAACAGGTGACATGAACGTCTATTTGCAGAAGGTGTTCGAAGTGATGACCATTGGCATCAATGCAACGCTGCTATCTTTTATCATGGATTGAGTGGTATTCCGTATCACTTCGGTACTTATTGAAGCAGCTGCTCTGCAATTCTCTCGATTTGTCACTTTCGAAAAGCGATAGCTCCTTATTTAACAACCATATACAACCGCTCTCTCAAAGAAGGATCATTACCAAAAGATTGAAAAGTAGCACAAGTGACACCTGTATTCAAGAAAGACAGTAGGAGTAATCCATTAAACTACAGGCCTATTTCATTGACTTCAATTTGCAGCAGGGTTTCGTAACATATCCTCTATTCAAATATTATGAATTATCTCGAACAGAATGATCTATTGGCCCAAGGCCAACATGGACTTAGAAAATATCGTTCATGCGAAACACAACTAGGTCTTTACTCACACGAAGTGATGTGTGCTATCGACAAGGGTTCGTAAATTGATTCCGTATTTCTTGATTTCCAGAAGTCCTTTGACGCCGTACCTCACAAACGGCTTTTAATCAAATTGCGTCGTTACGGTATATCGCGCCAAACTTGCGACTGGATAGGGGATTTACTCTCAGAGGACACAGTTCGTAGTAATCGATGGTAAGGCATCGACTAAAACAGAGGTGATATTGGGCGTTCCACAGGGCAGTGTTATTGGTCCTCTGTTGTTCCTTATTTACATAAACGATTTAGGGGAAAATGTAAGTAGCTCTCTTAGGTTGTTTGCTGATGACGCCGTCATTTACCGTCTAGTAAAATCATCTGAAGATCAAAACCAACTGCAAAACGATTTGAATAAGATATCAGTAGGGTGTGAAAATTGACAATTGACTCCAAATTATGAGAAGTGTGAATTCATCCACATCAGTACGAAAAGAAATCCGTTAAACTTTGTTTACATGATAAATCAATCTAATGTGAAGGCCGTAAACTCCACAAAATACCTAGGAATTACTATTACTTCAGACCTAAATTGGAAAGAACACGTAGAAAATATCGTGGGAAAGGCAAACCAGAGACTACGTTTTATTGGCAGAACCCTTAAAAGATGCAACAGAACTACTAAAGAAACTGCATACACTGCGCTTGTCCGTCCATTTTTGGAGCATTGCAGCCCAGTGTGGGATCTTTATCAGGTGGGTTTGACGGAGGACATCGAAAGAGTCCAAAGAAGGGCAGCTCGTTTCGTATTGTCACGATATAGGGGAGAAAACGTTACTGAAATGATACAGTATCTGGGGTGGGAATCACTACAACAACGGCGCTTATCGCTGCGGCGTGGGCTACTTGCGAAACTCCAATCAT
This sequence comes from Locusta migratoria, assembly GCA_026315105.1. NCBI lineage: Eukaryota > Metazoa > Arthropoda > Insecta > Orthoptera > Acrididae > Locusta > Locusta migratoria. The sequence goes on along the minus strand of CM048744.1, from coordinate 112,201,273 downwards.
CAATATTCTCCTCCGAATGCGAAAATATATTGTTGACTCCCACTTACATAGGTAGAAATTATCATCAGAATAAAATACGAGAAATCAGAGCTCGAACAGAAAGATTCGGGTGTTCTTTCTTCCCGCGCGCTATTCGAGAATGGAATGGGAGATAAATCAGTATAACGGTTGTTCGATGAACCCCTCCGCCAGGCACTTAAATGTGATTTGCAGAGTATCCCATGTAGATATAGATGAACAGCTCAGCTACGTGTTTTGTATCTTTAGCGCTGCGACGATAATACCAATCATAGGATTAGCGAGGGAAATGTTGAGATGACGCTTGAGTGGCACAACGTGTGGAGGTAAGATACTTTTTTTCTTGTTATCGCCTTACTGGCCGCAGTTTTGTTTTCAGGATGTTCATGTTAAGTTTTTTTTAATATGATTTCGGTATTTGTTTTAAAGATTAAAGTTCGTCTTCTGAAAAATTTGTATCACATAAACAATTACAGGCATAATGCAGTTAAATTAAGTCAAAACCATGAATCCACTGTCGTGTACATTATTTAGCATTTCTTTCATTTTTATTAGTCAATACTATTCGATTATGTCATTCTTTATATTTTCAGAGTAGGTAATGCTTAAGGAGGGTTATTCACATGCATCAGAACACCCGTTATTTATAATTAGTATTAATTTCAATTAAGTCTGAGCTTCTCCTGTCAGTTGAATCATTTTCGAGAGAGGTGTTATCGACGTGGTAAGTACCAAAAGCCACTGTGAGCAAAAGTCAGATTATATTCGTCGATAATTCATGTTGGGTGCTCCTCTGTGAGGCAAATTTAATTTGGTTCAGATTTCTAAAAGTTATGGATTTTATGTAACACAAGTCTGCCTGATTTGAGCAGCACAGTATAATGTTAACCCTATTCATCAGTACTGTCAAGTTATACTTAGATATTCAGAACATCGTTATACTTACTACATTAAATTTTATGATTGTATATATTTCAAGAAAACCTTTCAGTCTGCCTTTTATTTACTGCGGAAGATAAACCACTGGAGAATGTCTAAATATATATGTGACAGTCTCGCCCATTTTCTCTGTGCTTCAGTTATCTTTATTTTCTGTTATGCTGCAACTAAATCCTTTGAATCTCCCTCTTATCTACGTCTGCTCTGCGTCCTGATAATACCCTCTTGCAATTATCAACTGGTTTAGAACTGTGCCATCCTGTATTACGTCTAACCTAATGAACTATCAATCACTCGACCAGGAAGCGTACAGTGACCTTGTCACACTGCAAGCTATAATACGATGATCTATGGGGCAGATCGTTCGTTTAATCGACGTTGACTAGAACACCATCGATCATTCTGAAACCCTAACAGCGCCAGTAAGATACTGAAGGTACGCACTACAAAGACTTTGAAAACATTTAGAATCTCCACGAAAATCCAATCTGAGTAATAACGCTTTGGAACGCAGTATTTAATGTCCGATATCTGCATTTTATTTTTATGCTTTCAGTAAGCACAATCACCTAACTTACTGCTTAGCAGGGTAGATTTGGCTATGTCTCATGGAGTCAACCTTTCCTGTAGAAGTTTGAATGAGTATCACAATGTCACCACTACGTCTGTTCATGCCATTGTGAAGCAGCTAGATGTTATTAATAAAAATGTACGTGTTTACTTGTGGGAATTCGTGATCTCCGAAGGTTCCTCACCAATTGTATGAAATTTTAACACGGTGCTGCATTCTTACACAGAAAGGTTTTTATCAGAAGGGTTGATAACAGAAGCAAAAATGTAGGTTCCTCACTAATTGTATGAAATTTTAACACAATGCTGCATTCTTACTCAGGAATGTTTGTATTAGAAGGGTTAATAACACAAGTAAAAAGTCCCAGTAAAGATGGGTCCGCTATGAATGTATTGTTCCAAACCGCCACTGACGTAATTGTAAACACTGTCCTAATAACTACACATTAATTTGAAATTTAGACTTTACTATTAAGATTTACGTCGCATTCAGTTTACATTTCGTTGACTTCATTGTAAACGCCGTCCTAGTTAGTACTAATTTTGAAATTTAGACTTTACTGTTATGTTTTACATCGCATTTAGTTCACATTTAACGCATGGGTTGCCTGTTAAAGGAGGTGTTCGAAGTGTCTTACTTGCATCTGGTTGCAATACTGTGCTCATCTCAACAATGAATTTCGAATTCATTCGAAAATACCTGAATCATTTCGGAATTCCTGACAAACGTGTACAACTCTCTGCTGCAGTTCATAAACTGTATTAACGGGTGTGCTCTACACTTCGCTTCTGAGGTAACCCCAGGTACAAAACTCCAGAGGTTTTAGATCAGGTGATCTTGGAGTCCACGGTACAGACCGCCTCTTCCTATCCATCTTTGGCCGTACCTGCGCGTTACATGCCTCACTGCAGCAGCAAACTGTGCCGGAGCTCCATCGTGCATGTGCCACGTACTCTGACGTGGCTGAAGGGGAACATTCTCAAGCAATCTTGGAAGACAGTAAACACTACATTTCAAATTAATGTGTACTAACTAGGACGATATTTACAATGGCGTCATGGCGGCTTGGAACCATACATTCGTAATATCTCGCAAACGGCTCCTTTGTAAACCTACGTTTAATGGAACATTTTTGCTTCTATTACCGTGTACTTTCAACCCTTGTATGTTTGCACCAGCAACAATTTATTTTCAATATTCTATGTAGAATTTAGCAGTTATTAAGCAGTGAAACGGCATGAGAAAAATTCATTTAGAACTTTATTGATATTCAGTTCGATATAGCGATTACAACAATGTCTTTGGTCTTGCAAAAGGCTGTTTCACTCTGTAACTTGGTGTCTTTGCTATCGGCTTATAACGTTGCCCTTGCTTCGTATGATGCCATAATTGTTAAAGTAGATTCCGCGATTATATTTTTTGGACAAGCAATTGATGGTACCGATTTTTTTTTTAAATTTTGAAGTAAATTAGTTAATGTACAGCACAAAATGAACATTAAAGCAAATAAACCGCGGGTTCCATGTTAAAGTCGGGCACCATACAAGCAACAGCACATTATAAGACTTACGGAAAGCATCTAGCTGGAAATAATAACTTTTGTTTTATTTAATATATGAACGTTGAAGATACTTTCCGTAGTACATCAATGTTCAGACTGTTCACTTCGCTTTTCATTGTTGTGTGACCGTGGGTGGAACATGATAAAAAATTAAAAAAAAAAAAAAAAAAATGATCGGACTTCGTGAAATTGCAAAAGAAATGACTGCAGGTTCTAAAATCAAGCAAAGTATTGTATAAGGATGATTGATTTATTGAAATTTTGCAGGCAGTGCGAAGCGATTATAATGGCGTCTGAACATTAAAACTATTACGAAGGCGAAGGAGCTGAAAACAATAGAAAATAAGTATTTGTGGTGGAGGGATTCATTTAAATAAAAGCCAAAGAGTGGGGATGATTTTAAATTTAAGTAATATATTTTTACGACAACTTGCATGACAATACCTGACACGGAATAGATACATGAATGGAAGACGTCCGTACAGAACGAACATAGACAAGAGAGAGAGTAAAACTACTATCTCGGTTCCGTCTTCTCGCTAGTTTGGGAGTAAAAAAATGCCGAACGAAATTAAATTAGTTGCATTGCGAGTCAGAGGGAACCGGAGGCCATAAGTATCGCTAATCAAAGATAAACAAAAAATAAGTAAAAATTTCAGTGTATCGTTACAAGCTGTTCGCTGCTAAAACATTACGTAATTACAATAAGCAAATGACACCTCTTCCCTTCCTGGCAATGACTGACTTCTTTTTTCCATCTTAAAGTAAGATATTTCCTTATTTTAGTATTACCATTGGTACACCGTATACATTATACAAAAGGAGATGGTGTGTAGCTTTTATGGCATTCTTTGTAACAACTATTACAAATTCTAAAATAGAGGTTCAGGGATCGAGCAGCCTGAGACCATTCCTATCAATCCAGCAGTCCTAAAACGTTTGCAGACAATTTTCGCGCACATTGTGACGAAAGTGTGCTCGTACGCCGTTACGCCTGAACCATATCTGAAGTAATTGCTGTCGAGGAGCATCCTTTATAAAGGCAAGGCAATACATTACAGAGAAAGTACAGGTCAAGTGCCCTATTTAAAATTAATGGTAACCCTATTAATCTACAGCCAGGTGCAACCTGCCCTTACATGACTGCTGGTCCGGATGAAATACTTGTGTGGTTTTACAAAGAGTATTCTGCGGCAATGGCCCCTTACTTAGCTTGCATTTACCGCGAATCTTTAATTCAGCGCAAAGTTTCTAGTGATTGGAAAGAAAGCGCAGGTAACTCCCGTTCATAAGAAAGGAAAGAGAACTGACCCACATAATTACAGGCCAATATCGTTGACATCAGTTTCCCGTAGAATTTTTGAGCATATTCTCAGTTCGAATGTACTACATTTCGTTGAGACGGTAAAGATTCTTTCTACGAAACAGCACGGGTTCAGGAAACATCGTTCATGTGAAACTCAGCTTGTCCTTTTCTCACATTTTCCGGGTTACTTTCCCAAATTTTTAGTTCATAAGTACGTTGAACGTCAAATAATCAAATTTTTATCCAAATCGGATGACTGGTTCTCAACTTATACTGTTGAGTACTTTTAGAAAAGGAACTTGATTCGAATTGTTAGACTGTTTCCTTTGTGTCTTTTTTTACGCTGATAACTTCCCTAAAAACATAATGAAAAAGAAAATTACCCCTCTCCGTCGTGCAAATAGTCAGTTATAGTGCTGAATTCAAGAATTCTATCAAAAACACATTGAAACACGCACTTTCAGTTTTTCTCTAATTACCAATTTTCCGGTAAATTTTCCAAAAAATGTATTTCATACAAACCTTGTCCTGTCCAGCCGCACTGAAGTGATGCTCTTACAACCATACGGCAATTGATTCTTCTTCATAGAAACAAAAAACGCTTTCGGTTTTTCCTAAATTTTAATATTTTCTGGGCGACTTTTCGAAATTTTCATTTGATCCGAATCTTCCTCTTGATTTCAAAATGAAATGAACAACATTTTATCTCAATTGGGCGAACGGTATTGGTAGCTCATTCGCAATAGCTGTTTCATTTTTTCCCGATTTTTTTTCTCTTTTTCTGGGTAACTCTTCCATATTTCCTCACCGTTTATACCTCCCCTGGACTTACACGAATATTTCAAGACTAAAATGAGCCAAATCGGTTCCGTCGTCTAGAGTTTTAGCAATTCGTCTTGAATTCCAATGTGATTATAACGAGCAATATTCCATATTAGTGAAAAATGTTATAGTTACACAAAAATGTTTTGAAAAATGTTACCTTGTGAACGTTAATTTTTGTTACTTCAAGGTTGACCATTATGAGATTTCGAATAACATAAAATGGAAGACGATTTACATGAGCATTTTTTAAGTTGAACACCTGGTTCACTTAAAAGTTCGTTGAATCTATTACGCGTAACATCACTCATTCTGTTGCAAAGCAGCACTAAAACGAGTCGCAAAGATCACCGTATGGACGATGCTCGTCACTCAAACTACGCAGCAGTGAGCGGTCTGAGAACTCCCGATTGCTAACAAAGGAACTTAACTGAACACAAAATTGGCAACAATGAAACTTGTTTGAATCTGCACGACGGAGGGTGCAGATTTCTCTCCAGCTTTTACCAGTTTACATTAGTAAATCCTAGGATTTACCTATGTCTCTTAGTGAAATATGCATATAATGATACATTTCGGGCTTCTTGTCATACCGCGATGGTATTCCTGCAATAACACCTAGTATTCGGCGCTCTCTCGAGTTCTAGTCGCATTTCGCCGTTTCACGTCAGCAGAACGCCTAACGAAGGAACCGCGGCATCTCAGCGCAGAAGTTTTAAATGATGACAGTATCTGATGCAAAAGCTTTCACTGATCAACCATTCCTAGTTTACGGCACTCATATAACTTGCAGATAATGCGTCACATATAGGGTTGTGTCCCTCTTTGAAACATAGCACTGCTAAATACATTACACACAATATGCAACTAATGAAGACTATAGGGCAGAGGCCGGCAAGAAATCTTAGATGGGGTCCTGATACTTTGGAAAATATTTATCGAGGTCCGCAAGTAAAATCTCATATTCCTTATTAATTTTTCATTTTAATTTTTATTCACGAAGTAATATGAAGTACAACAAACAGGAATATTTGTATTCAAAAATCCGGACAAAGTAATATTTATATATACACGTGGCGTCTGTTCCGAAAGAACAGACGTCACTTCTGATCCTGCTGTTGTTATTATTTAATATTCACGGAATATATGACATCAACTGCGATTGGGCAAAGCTGAAAATGAGTACCCAGCCGGGAGTCGAACCCGTGTCTCCTGCTTTCTAGGCAGTTGCGCTGACCCCCACATCACTGGGGACACAGCGATCACCGCACCTGCAAGGACTACCTAAGCACGCCTCCCCTAATCGCAGTTGATGTCATATATTCTGTGAATAGTAAATAATAACAACTGCAGGATCAGAAGTGACGTCTGTTCTTTCGGAACAGACGTCACTTGTATATATATAATATGCCGGTGACGGGCAATGATCCTATCGTTAGTTAGGAGGGGTGGGCAAATTTGAAGCCCTTAATCTTACGGGGATTAGTTCATAACTACGAGTTTGAGTACTGTGGGCAGGGCGAAGCTGGGAATTTGTATCTGACGGGAGGCGTGCTTAGGTAGTCCTTGCAGGTGCGGTGATCATTGTGTCCCCGATGGTGTAGGGGTCAGCGCAACTGCATAGAAAGTAGGAGACCCGGGTTCGAATCCCGGCTAGGTACACTTTTCAGCTTTGCCTAATCGCAGTTGTCATATATTCTGTGAATTTTAAAGTAATGTTTTTCACTTTTTTTTTTCTTTTTAGTTTTCGCTCTCAAACTGAAATGAAATAGAGTAGATGTGAAACACAAATGTACAAAAAAAATTGAGAAGTATCTTCAGGCTTTCGTTCGGTAGGAGCACAAAATTGGTGTTTACATGGAAATGCCCTGACCGCTGAAGCAGAAGTTTCGAAGCTTGACAGATTATGAAGCCAATTTATAGAATTTAATTGTTCAACAAATAAAGTTCCGGTGCTGCATTCGTGTGTACAGTGCTGTTATGCCGATCACCTGCCATCTTGCTCCGTTCTGCCGCCGCCGCTGCTCCGTTCTCAGGCGTTGCACATTAGAGGTCTGCACCTCGCTCGGTTGCTCGCTCGAATCGCATGATACACGTCGTTCTATGACAGGCCGACAGGTGTCGGTGCTGCAGCTCGTGGCAAGGCGTGTGGCTGCGCTCGACTTTCTCCACGCTCGTTCGAGCGGCGCACGCTCGACCGGCCCGACCGTCCACACTGCCCGCTCGCCACTCGGTCGCCCACCGCAGCGCCACTCGAGTGCAAGGCGAGTGTCGGGAGCAAACTAGACGCTAGAGAATAAATCCTGACTGCGGAATTTGGAATTGTTTCCTTTCCCGGATGCTTTGAAAGCTGTTCTCTCATTCCAGTTGAACTAGCCATTCAGTTTCACATTTTGTACTTTACCATACGCGTTATTATATGTGATTAATATAAAATTTATGTGCTAAGATCATTTACTAAATAAGTTATCCGTGATCTTTCTTTATTTCTTGATCCCATTTTGTGGACTGTTTGTGCCTGTTTAATGGTAAGTGTTACTTGCCGTCTTAACGAGGAAATGATTGTAGTTTATATCCATTCCTCCCACCACTAGCAAGTCCTGGAATACTTTGTCCGTCTTTTATATCGATATTAATACACGATATTGATGTACACCCGTTATGTTTGTGCATCTCTCTCTGTTGCACCCAGTTAATATATATTCCCGTAGCATTTTGGCACTGTGTGTCGTTGCTGTGTCTCTACCTTTTCTGAGTGAGTCCTTAACGGGAATTTTTCCAATTGCAACATTCATATATCCCCACTGCCACTGTCGTCTTTCTTATATACATAATAAAGAACGCATGCAAGCTTTTGTGTAATATATAGGATCCGCGCTTTCTTACGTTGTCAGGGTCATATGCCGGTCTAATGCTCATATATCCTGTACCTGTTTTAAATCCTTGTATTCCAATTGTTTACTTTACACAGCTGTACGAATATTTGGTGCTCCTGCTGTTTCAGTGATATCTGTATTATATTTATTTAGAGCCGTCTGAAGAATGTCACCCGAGTGGCTGGATAAGAGATCGGCCTAAGGGGAGTGGCAATTAGGGAGGCAGCTACCCCTAAAGTGAAAAATTAGTTTTGATTTAATCGAAGTTGAATCTATGAATTTTGTCTTTTATCAAAAGATACTTTCATACCAAAAAGCATTAAAATCGTTTCACTAATCTCTAAGTTATCACCATTTTTCTATTTGAGCTCCAATTTTGGAGGGACCGTTTCACTCCTTAAATATGTTTTTCCTCCGCTAAAAAAATTACGTGCCCCATAGTTTTTCATGTATTATAACATATGCAAATTTCATAAAAATCTGAGTCACCTGGGCAGGTTTCCTTGTGAGTACAGCGGAAGCACTACGCTGTGCGGCCTCTGCCCGCCCCGCCCCACGCAGCGTCGTTGGAGCGTCGACACGCTCGCTACGAGCGTACACACTCGCCGCGCCACCACCGAGCGTTGCGCACTCGACCGAGTACGAGCGAGCGAAACCGGCGATTTGCAGACCTCTATTGCACATCATGAAAACTATTTATTTCATCTACCTATCACAATCATTAAGGTTTCTAATTATTCATAAGTTAATTGTAAAATTCTAGAAAAAATATATAAGGGTGGCTCTTATACGAATTGTTATCTACAGAAAGTTGTTTTTTATTTATTTTTTATAATAATTTGAATATGAAACTTATACTTTCAAAATATTTTGGGCGTCCAGTTTTTGGCCTTCCGCGGTCCGCCAGTTGCCGACGTGTTACGTGCAACGCATATCACTCAGTCGACTTTAACGCTATGCTGACGTCAAGTACAACCCTCTAGCGTTAAAGGGTTCCGAATTTTATTACTATGCAACTTGTGCTGCGTTTAACGTAACGACGTCTGTGCTGGACAAAGAGTATGCTATAATCGAGTTGCTTTTGTGGCACCGGTGATCCTTTGCGCCAGAACTCCACGGATCCTCTCCTGTGGTCGGGGTCGATAGGGTGGACAGAGCTTTCATCGGTTGCCACAACGACGTTAAGCAACCAGTCAGTCTCACATTACTACCAAAAGCCAATATTGTTTAAGGAACTCCTATGTCCTCTGGTTGATATAAATTAATCGAAATTATTCAGCCACTTGTACAAGTTACAAAAACGAGTTATGTATATGTTAGTGAAAAAAAGTAAGGTAATTTGTATAACCTAGAACTAACCGGTAAAATCTAACATTTACCATCGAGGTTTTGGTAAAAGACCGAAATTTCACATTTCATGCAGTGATTTCGAACTTTTACCAAGAGACAGTGGGGTAACTAGGACTTTGCTTTGGGAGGGGGGGGAGGGGGATAGATCTGCTTGACGAGCTAAATTTTAGTCAGTTTCCAGACAGACTACCATCTACCACTCCCGTTGAAGATTAATTCACTCCCATCCAATGAGAGCTTATGGTAAAACACCCCGAGTTTCCAATCTTTACCTTTACCAGATTGCTGTTATAAAATTTCTTTCTTTCTTCATTTTTGTTCTTTGTTTTTTTTTGGGGGGGGGGTTCTATCCCCCTCATCCTACCCCCGTAGTTACGCCACTGCCAAGAGAAATTGGTAAGTCTTAGGATTTACTAATGCAAACTGGTAAATGATGGAGAGAAATCTCCCACCTCCGTCGTACAGATTCAAACAAGTTTCATTGTTGCCAATTTTGTGTTCAGATTAGTTTCTTTGCTGGCAGTTGTGAGTTCTGAGTCCGCTCACCGCTGCATGGTTTCAAATGTCGAGCATCGTTCGTACAGTAACCTTTACGACTCGTTTTAGTGCTTCTTCTTCTTCTGATGCTTTGCAACAGAATCAGTGATGTTACAAGTAACAGATTTTACGAACTTTTAAGTGAAGCAGGTGTTCAACTAAAATTCTCATATAAATTATCTTCCATATTATGTAATTCGAAAAGCCACAATAGTCAGCCTTGAAGTGACAAAAATTAACCTACACAATGTAACAAAATTCGAATGTTTGTAGAGCTTATGGGACTTAACTACGGGGTAATCAGTCGCTAAACATACTACTTACGAACTAGCTTATACTAAGGACGGCACAAATATTCATGACCGAGCGGGCATTCGAACCGCCGACCGTAGTGACCGTGCAGGAATTAACTGGCGCGCCGCAGACCGCTCGACCACCGCGGCCGGCACAAGGTAACGTTTTTATGACGTTTTTGTGTAACTGTAACATTTTTCACTAATATGGTATATTGCTCATTATAATGACATTGAAATGCAAGAATTTTTAAAATACATAAATTTAGTAAATACAAACTATTTCAGTAAATTGCTATGTTTTAATGAATACGGTTTTGCCAGTTGGTATGGGTACAAACCTAAGATTTACTAACGTCTCTCTGTAAAAGCTCGAAATCTATGGTTATAATGAGAAAATTCGGACTTTTACGACACCGGGATGGTAAGTCTTGGGTTTGACCGGTTAATTCTAGGACTTACCAATTATGTTACTTTTACAGTAACATATATATGTAGACAGAAGCATCGTGTGTAATTTTTATGCCAACTAACAGCAGCTGAATCCGGGACGTACTCAAAAGAAAATCATATCATTCACACATATAATATCATTAGGAAAAAAAGTTCGAAGTTTCCTTCCATAGCAAGGTCACTTCGAGCGAGGTTGATGAAACATCTCAATGTGAGACGGTCCATTTAGGTTTCTTTTGTCTGATCTCGCCTTTTTATTGTTACCGGCACCTCTCATTCGTTGGCACAACCGTACGTGGAACCTGGGAAAATGGTGAACAGTTGAGTGCGGACTCTGAAAGCAAATCAAAAATGTTCAAATGTTTGTAAATCTATCGGACCAAACTGCGTGGTCATCAGTCCGTAGCTTACAAACTACATAAACCTAGGTGAACTAACCTACGGACAACATACACACCCATGCTCCAGGGAGGACTCGAACCTCCATGGCGAGCAACCGCGCGCTCCGCAACGAGACGTTTTAGACCGCTGGGCCACTCCATCGCGGCCTCTGAAAGCCACAGTGACATTTTTCCATGCCTATTCTGTCAAATTTTAATTAATAATTTATGTGTGTGTCACGTACACATCTGTGAAGCGTGTATATTTTATTATATTCGTGTATTTTACACGAAAATACAAATTAATTGACGTGAGAGGTGATTTTATTTTATAATTTTGGCAATGATAATTTATTGTAGTGATGGATGATATAACGAGTACAGTAGCACAAGTAATTGGTGAAGGAAAGGTGAAAGCTATGGTGTTCACGGACGATCTGATGATTTGGGGGAATAAGAAGGAGGAAGTACAAGAGTAATTGTATGTATGGAAACAACAAGTACAAGAATATGGCATGAAATTTAGTATAAGCAAGAGAGAATATTATCACATTAAGAGCAAAAGAGAGAGGAACAACTGGAGTAACAATCCCTGGCGAACGATTGAGGAGAGTGGAGAGTTTAAAGTAACGAGGAAGCTTGATACAGGAAGATGGGAGAAACGACAGAGAAATAAACTAGTGGGGGAGAAAAGCAGAAGCATTTCGGAAGAGTGTCAGAAGCCTGATATGTAAAAGGGATGTACCCCTAAGAAGTAAAAAAAGTTATATACCGGTCATACTATGTCCCGATCCTGACATGCATCTGAAACCTGGGTTATGAAAGGAAGAGAGAAAAAGCAAATAACAAGCTAGTGAGATGAAATTCTTGAGTATTGGAGTGACAAAGACAGACAGGTTAAGAAATGAGAGGATCAGAGAGTTAATGAAGGTGGAACCATTACAAGAAGAGATAGAGGAATCAAGGCTGAAATGGTATTAAGCGAATGGAAGAGAGGTTTTTTTTGTGATTTTAGGGCGCACAATTTCTCAGCTCATTAGCGCCCAGATCGCAACAGAGATTCGCTAGATCTCGAAACATTGACAACTACCAGATAGAGTATCAAGAGAAAGCTAAAAACGAAAGATAAAAAACAATTAAAAGGGTTAAATATCTTTTGATAGATCGGCCATGTTGATAAAACGCAATACTCGAGCAGCTGCTCGTGTGTCATCAGCTAAAAGTTCCTCCAGAGTAGACGGAAAGTGAAGGGCTACACGGAGATGATTAAAATTAACACAAGACCGTAAAACATGTCGCACCGTCAGCAATTCACCACAGGAGCACAGAGGTGCAGGGTCGGCGGTTAGCAAATGACGGTGGCTGAAACGGCAGTGACCGATCCGCAACCGGGCCAGGATGACCTCTCGCCGAGAGCGGAGGGAGGAGGTCCTCCAAGTGGTCAGGATCGGTTTTACAGTTCTCAGTTTATTGTTGTACATTGAAAACCACGCACTGTGCCAGGACAACACAATACTCCGGCGAAGAGCCCGTTGAACATCGTCTAGTGGGACGCAAAAAGTAGCCATGCGAGGCAAAAGAGCTGCTGCCTTGGCTGCTACGTCGGCGGTCTCATTCCCGGGCACACCCACGTGGCCAGGGACCCACAGAAAAGAAACGTGACAGCTGTTACCTGCTAGTAACTGGAGGGAGCGTTGGATTCGATACACGAGAGGATGGGTCGAGAAAGGGTCCTTAAGACTCTGCAGGGCACTAAGGGAGTCCGAACAGATGGCATAAAATGGAAGAGAGGAAGATACCCTGGAGGATGCATGAGATGAAACTGGAAGGAAAGAGACCAAGAGGAAGACAGAGAGACAGATGGCTGAAAGGAGTGGAGGAAGGTATAAAGAAGAGAGGAGAAGTCTGGACCAAGGTGAAGACGGAGAGATGGCGGCAAGACAGAAGACGATGGAGAGGCTTGTCTTCGAAGCAGACCCGGCCAGGGACTGGAAACTGTCCAAGATGACGATGATGATAATTTTATCAAGGCATTTTGTTAATCAAACCACAATATGTATTGTAGTAATGACTATATTCTTCGGAAAACAGAAAATCTTAAGGCAGATAAGTGTTGACTTGTCACAGTGCAATACCGCAGTGTTCCACCATGGGACGATATTAACAGTGAACAGCGGCTACGGCGAATTGCGCTCGCGTATTCAAAACATCTGACTTCAGGCGAAATGGAATTCGGCTGCAGTCAGTAGCGAGCCAGGGTGTGTAGTGGGCTTTCAAAAGAGCCACGTTCCCCCGTGACAATGTCCTCCGTAGATGGAGCCGAAACATTGTGTTTTAATAAGAAATCCACAGGACCACTACTGCATAATAGACTGGAATTTTTTAGAAATATTGAATCTCTCTTCTTGTCTCCTGGAAAGTAGACATAAGTGTGGTTGCTTCTCCAAAAATTGTATTGATGCTCATTACTTAGATTCCTTGAATGAAGATTTTATAGAATTTCGTTCCGCATTACTTCTTATTCGAATGATGGTCATTCCTTTAGCTTATTTTTGATGTTCTACAAATGTTTTGAACTTTTTCAGCTGTACGCTTACAGCATGTGCGCGGGGCCGAGCGTGATTGCTGGTGGTTACAACTAACAACTTCTCCTTAATTTTTCATTTTAGAGCCAGGCTTCTTTAGATACCCTGCGGTCAGTGATCGATTTTATTAAATTCATTCCACCTTTCCGAACTAGCCAGTTTCTCGTTAAAATCCGGTTACACTGCCAAAAATCACGGCCTTCAACCAACGCAGTACTGTGTTAAGCGAACTGCCACATTTCGAAATGCTGAATTTGGTCTTGTATTTAAATTTTAAATGCTATCAGTAAATAGAAACAGGGCAACTAAAATTAATCGAAACTATATTTTTCTCGATAATAAACATCACTGAAAGTGTGTTCTTAAAGTTACGAGTGCGCTAAAAATATTTCCAGGTGGAAGACCCTGTTAAAAGATAGCATCGCAGCCTGTTGAAACCAACCATCGCAGCCAGTTAAAAGATACCATCGTAGGCATTTGGCCCAACGCAGACGTGGAAATTCTCTCTCTCGAGGCATCCCCGAAGTTTGCGTCAGTCTTCTACGTAAATAAAAATGTCCTTCAATAAAAAAAACCGTCTTGATTGCAGATTGTTTTATTCTTTTATTTTTATTTTATTTATTTTTTTATTGAAGGAATGTTTATTCTTACAGAATGCTGTACATCATGGACTGGAAATCAATTTGAATAAAAATATATATGTTTGTTCAAAATCGTTAACCTTCGAAAGTTCTTGAGCGATTAGTTTCAAATCTATACTAATAATAAATCTGCAAATCTAGGCCTGTCGCTGTTGACTTCAATCTCCAAAACTACCTCACAAATTTGCATGGAGTTTTCACAGGTAACATTAACGTAGCTCTGGACAACATACAGACTTCGTTACATAAAAATCGGATCACGAAAAAAAGATATCGTAATTTGAATATCTACGAGCGTCGTGTCTGTCTGTCTCTTTGAACACGTATATCTCCAAAACTTCTTGACGACTTTTCACGGGGTTTTCACACGTAACTTTAGAATATCGCGCGGTTACAAAAAGGCTTCAATAATTAAAATCTGTGCAGAGAAAATTAAGATAGGGTAATTTAATCATTTTCTTAAAAGCCATCGTGTATGTCTCTTTGTTGAGGATAATCTCCAAGCCTACTTACAAGAACTTTCATAGGTTTCCACAGGTAAATTGAGAATAGTTTGTGGAGTACCACAGGCTTAATTTCATCAAAATGGGCTGCAAATTAAGGCCCACTTCCTTTTCGCAGAGCAACCACAGAACATGAAATAATATCTAAATAAATGTGTCACAGAAGCAACAAGAAAGTTGAGGAAGCGTCGCTAAAACGGCCATTCACACATAGTCATCCGTCTTAACCCAACAAAAGAGGACCGAGATACAGTCAGCGATTAGGAGATGTTTCCCAATATCGGGTGACATTTCCACCTTAATGTAGAGGACACAAAATCTGTTCTGCGCATCTGACTGCTCACTCCAGAGATATTTCTGCTCTGTGCCTGCCACTAGAGATAATATACACACGCGAGCGACAAACTCATCAGAAACCTCTCTGCTTTGTTCGGTACAATAATGTGATTAAATGTTTAATTACTTACTTATGGTGCGGAATACATTAAGACAGAAAAAGACAACTTCTTTTGCAGAGACATTTGTACTTTGAGTTAAAATTCGACTTCTGAATATATACTTCTATTACACAAGAACGATTTTAACTTCGTGCTTTACAAAGTAATCACTGCAGGACGTAGGGACATGTATTAGCTGAAAGAATGGCTGATGCTGCTAACACAGTCAAGACAATTCACTGGAAATGCTATATTTAATGGGAAGTTCCATACAGACGATCAGGTGATGTCTTTCCTTCAACGATTAGCCAGACTTTCTTTATCGCATATTGACACCACCATGACGTCTTATTTAAACAAACATGAACTGCTCTGTTGATTGACTTTCAGTATTCATCGAGGTTTCGATAATAGGAAGCACTGCATATAGAGTAACTATATTGTCCCCAGCGTACACTTACTGTGAGAGATAAACAGTTTAATATTACACCATAGAATAAATACATGGTACTGTTATTATTAGTATTTCTCATCTCAACGATAGCTGTGTTTTCAGATGTTTACGCCAGAAAGACAATTAGATACCGCAGTCGTAACTTTATGAACACAGCATAATATTGAAATTACATCGTTCCGAAGTAAGGGCTTCAATTAATTTCAATTTTTATTTGAAAAATTTTATGAACATTCATCATTTTCAAGAATGACTTCTACTTAAATTTGACATCTTGGCTAGGAGAACTGAGTTTGTTGACAGAGCGATCCAACAAAGATTCTGTTTTTGCTGACCTAGGTCCAGAACCATAAGATATACACAGGTTCCACTTTAACACCCATTGCGAATTACGGGCATACAATCTAGTTTTACATAATTTTGCATTCTAATTCAAGAAGGTGTTTATGTACCTATTTTATTTATTTATTTAATATACGATATAAAGAGTTTCTCAGTCGACTTTTTCATCGAAAATATCTTTAGAGCTATAGTAGATATTGAAAAACGAGTTTCACAGTCATGAACGTGTGGCTGGGGCCTATGAAACGAAGTAATATGAAACAATCTAAAACTTAAACAAATATAATTTTAAAAATAAAGTTACTTCTTACGTGATAAATACTATGAAAAATCGCAAAGGAATAGCGTTAATGGCATCGTAATACGTCAATTATGGAGGGACGGTCTCCGTAAGTCTCTCTTGAGACTCGCTAGCTGAATGTTTCCTGTAGTTCAGACGCAAATTCGTTTCTTATCTTCTCCACACGTAACTGCCTTATTGGAATGCAACCAACTCCGCTATTTTTTGTTATTTTTCATGCTTGTGGCTTTGTAAGAAATAATATGCAATATAATTTTTTTAAAGTAAGTTTGTGTCAAATGTTTGTATAGTCTATGGGACTTAACTACGGGGTCATCAGTCCCTAAACTTACAAACTACTTATGAACTACTTACGAACTACGACGGCACAAATATCCATGCCCGAGGGGGGATTCGAACCCCCGACCGTAGCGGCCGTGCAGACCGTGACTGGAGCGCCTCAGTCCCCTCGGCCACTGCGGCCGGCTAAGTTTGTGTCGAAAAGCCGCGGCAGAATAGCTGTGCGCACTAAGGCTCCTCGCAGTGGTGCGCGCGGCCGTTTGCCATCGGGGGTTCCGTCCGACATGGGTGTCTGTGTTGTCCTTAGCGTAAGTTACTTTAAGTTAGTGTAAGTAGTTTGTAAGCCTAGGAACTGATGACCAACATCATTTTCCATTAGATTTACAACCATTTGAACTTTTGTTGTTGTTGAAAATAATATTTGTTTACGTTTTTCGCTTTCTCATACTTCTTACTTCCAAGAGCCCATACCGTACGTTAATGACACTGAAAATCGATTTTGAATATCTATTGTAGCTTCAAAGTTATTTTAGGTTAAAAAATTGAGTAACCTACAGGCCTTATACGGGGTAAGTCATTTAATTTTTTCTTCGGAATTTTTGGAAAAATACAAGTAGGATTACAAAAGGGTGCATTCACCTTCAAAGGAGACATCCATTAATTTAAAGCTCGACCCTCCCCCATGTACTAACCCCGGGGATGGGAGGGAGAGAGGTGACTTTGAAATTTTAAATAGGAATCCCTATTTCTATTACAGATTTTGATTCTTCGTAAAAAAATGTAACTTTTGTGTGAAATATGTTTTAAGTTTCATGATAGATAGCGCTTTAATCGGAAAAATGAAAATGAGCTCAAAATGGTTGAAAAACTGTTATATTCTAAACAAATCAGATTAGGAAAATAAAATTACAGTTTTGATAATACTATCATGTAACACCTTCCATAAACGAATGAAGCACATACCTCATCCATAGTCAGAGTGTTCATTGTATTTCTTTGTTTCGGTCTGTACACATCTCTATGCAGTTTATTCACGATGTCAACATAGAGAGAAAGTATTATTTCCTCGTACCTTTGAGGCTCAAAAAATGATAAAGGAGCTCGTCAGAGGCATGCTAAACTGTTCCCTGAAATAAATGTTTCTTCTGCACTGACGTTTCGCAGTATTGTCCAACTTTTTAAACCTAGAGAAGGAGTCCGATGTATTTTTATTCGAGATATTACCAACAATTATCAACTCATATTGATTTCTGACGATTACTGTGACATTTATTATGAAACGAAGGAAATGTTTAATACAAAAGTTACATGTTTTTTCACGGGGAATCCAAATTTTCAATACAAAAAGTTTCCCATTTAAGATTCCGTCCCCAGGGGTGGTGCAGGAGGTGGGGGAAGCGGTCGAACTTTGTTAATGCGTGCCTCTCTTCCAGGGAACAACTTGTTTTCCAACTTTATTTAAAATCCGATTTGTAATCTTCTTGCCCTTTATGAGTAACTATTTATAGCAACGTTTTCCCATTATAAAATTCAGTGACATTCATATAAGAGATATAATTAACTACGTATATAAAATCGCGGGGTATTCCACAGTAACGACGTCAACAATTTCGAAGCATTCATTCTATAACGCTCCTGGACATAAAAGGCTTAGGGTAAACCAACATGTAAGAGGAGATTGCGACGTTAGTGATCTTTACCGTTGTCGCAGAGTGATAACATATTTTTTCGCTCCGCCTGTGTGCTCCTTTCTTTGCGATATCTGCCTTTAGTCTACCCTTCACTTTTTTCTATTGTTATAAGGAAGGAGAAAGAAAGGCGAATGGTGTTCCGTATTCCATCTTTGTCCTGGGTCATGATCGTACATGTCTTCGCTGATGTCTGCACGATACATGTATACATGCGAGTAATGATAATTTCTTTTAATAATTTTAAAAACAAGTCAGATGGACTTATCTTTGTTCGTATTTCACTAATTAAGATTCAGTTCCTTCAGTAATTCTATTATGGTTATAGTAACGTATTTTTATTGTTTTTGTGTGATGTCGGCATTGTTGGACGCCATATTTAAAATTAATTAGATTTGGCTTCAATTATTATATTTATTTATTTACACGAATTGGCCAACTAAGGACTGCGTTAAAAACTTTATTTCATATTCAGTTCCTTCTTTCTCTTCTCTAGGGCTGCTCTTCTGCCTACTGCCATTTTTGCCAGATGTTCAGCTATGTTTCCTGTTGGTCTTCTTTCTTGGGGCCTCCTGAAAAACCTCGAATTCAGTTACTGCCTTTCTGTAACTGTCCATTCCATTTCTGAGTGTCCACGTTCCAGGAGGATTTCTTTATTCCTTGCAACCGACAGTTGGGGGTTTTCCTCTGTTGAATTAGACTGAAGATTTTCATCGTTAATCTGCTGTCATTCATTCTCACCAGATGACCGAAGAACATAAAACTTCTCTTTCTCATTATCTATTGTAACTGGTTTTATAAATTGATAGACCTTCTCATTGCTCATCTTTACCCATGTTTCGCCTTCTTTTCTTCTGGCCACCAAGAAGCTTCCTCATAAATACCCTTTCCTTCCTCTCGAGCTCATCTACTAGTCCTTTGTTCTTGAGGGATAGTGTTTCTGCTGCATATTGTACTTCTGTTCTTGTCACTGTCTTCAATAATTAAAAACAATTAACATGTTCATAATATGGCGTCAGTGACATTTATAAATCATTACATAAGTTTGTGACTAAAAATATATGTCTAATTTGACTTTTTGCAGAATCAGGTGTACATACTAACCGATGCATAGACGATCGGAAATCAATCTCGACGGCGAATGTTACCTATGACTTTCTACAGCATCACTAGTATACAGAATTAGCATGAGTGAGATTTTTAACTTGCAGTGGGATTATAGTGTTATTTGTCAGCTAACTTAACCGGTGCTGAGACAGAAAATATAACATTTAACTTGGTGATTTAGCTGTACGATTTATTAAGTCATATTCAAAATTATTTCACTTCAAAATTTTAAATTCAGTATATCAATTTCGTATCTAATTATTTTTAAAGTTATCTTTGCTGAAATGCGTGATATAAGATAGACGAGAGGAAGGTTACTGACATAGTGAGGAAAGGGGGAGGAGGATATGACGACAGGTTATGACGACACTGAAAGGTATTCGGTGGAGATGCATGGAAAGATGTGGCAGGACAAGCAGATTGGTGATGGAGAAGAGTGAGGAGGAAGGACGCGATGACCATCGACAGGAGGACAGTGAAACAAGAAGCAGTGAGAATTCCTTTTGCTAACATATATTACAAATGTGTTCTTTCCTCCTCATTTCCTTTCCACTAATTCAAAACACAATAATACGGGCTGGTTACGGCAGGTATTAAAATATAAGCAGTTCAGATGAAGAATGAGCCGTCAAAAATAAATAGGTTCAGAGAAAAATAATCTATATTGAAGCTACCGTTTCGCTGGCCCCCTACTTAGCTTGCATTTATCGCGAATCTTTAACAGCGCAAAGTTCCTAGTGATTGGAAAAAGGAGCAGGTGAATCCCGTTTATAAGAAAGGAAAGAGAACTGACCCACATAATTATAGGCCAATATCGGTGACATCAGTTTTCTGTAGAATTTTGGAGCATATTCTCAGTTCGAATATAGTAAATTTCCTTGAGACGGAAAAGCTTCTTTTTGTGAATCAGCACGGGTTTAGGAAACATCGTTCATGTGAAACTCAGTTTGCCCTTGTCTCACATGACATCTTGCTAGCCATGGATGAAGGGCAACCTCGACGCGGTGCCACACTGCAGACTGCTAACGAAGATACGAGCTTATGGAATAGGTTGACAGATTTGTGATTGGCTGGAAGACTTCCTAAATAATAGAACGCAGTACGTTGTTCTCGACGGCGAGTTTTCATCAGAGACGAGTGTTCAAATGTTTGTGTAGTCTATGGGACTTAACTACGGGGTCATCAGTCCCTGAACTTACAAACTACTTATGAACTACTTACGAACTAGGACGGCACAAATATCCATGTCCGAGGGGGGATTCGAACCCCCGACCGTACTGGCCGTGCAGACCGTGACTGAAGCGCCTCAGTCCCCAAGAGACGAGTGTATCGTCAGGGCAGTGTGATAGGACCGCTATTATTTTCTATCTATATAAATTATCTGATGGACAGAGTAAGTTATAATTTGCGGCTGTTTGCTAATGATGCTGTAGTGTGTGGGAGGGTGTCGTCTTTAACTGTAATAGCATACAGGATGACTTAGACAAAATTTCTACTTGGTGCGAAGAACGGCAACTAGCTCTTAATGTAGAAAAATGTCAGGTGATGTGCATGAGTAGGAGAAACAATCCCATGATGTTCGAATACAGCATTAGTAGTGAGCTTCTTGATGCTGTCGCGTCGTTCAAATATCTAGGCGTAACATTGCAGAGCGAGATGAAATGGAACGAACATGTATGACAATTGTGAATACGGCGGACAGCAGACATCGATTTATTGGGAGAATTTTGGGAAGATGTACTTCATGTGTAAAGGAAAACGCTTGTACGACGACATCTTGAGTACTGCTCAAGTGTTTGGTAGAGATGGGCAAAACCGATCTTTTCAGAGATCGGATCAGAAATAGTCATTCACTGGGATGAACTAGTTCTTTTTCATGGTTCACCGACTCACCAACTGATAAAAAACGTAAAACGATATCACATTGCTTTTTTGTCACTATACTTTTATCTGATTTGGCCATATTGTGAAAGAAGAGTAATAATTTTATTGTAAGTCAGTAGTTTCGAGAATTAAAATTTGTTAGTTACACCTACATTAAAAATTAAACATGTTATAACAGAATTTAAATATTTTTGCGGGTGAAATAATTGGAAAAAGAAAAGAAATATTATTTTTATATTTTTAAACTTTCATTAAAAAATACAATATTTTGCAGAATAAAAATACTAGTTCCGTATTTATACAGTGAGTAGTTTAAGAGAGTTGAATGAAACGTTCCGTGCAAAACGTGGCAACTGCCGCAGCAGAATAGCCGTGCGCAATAAAGCCGTGTCTTACGTGCGCGACAAAAGCGAGCGACAGCGCGCGATATTCAGCGACGCGACACGGCAGCTACAAGCAGCAACATTCGGCGACACGGCCGGGTGTCTTACGTGAGCGCGACAGATTCTCGCTACAAGATGGCCGCTAGAACCCATCACTTGTTATCTAAAAACTAAAGTCTGGCACCCATAAACAGTAAAATAATGATTGCTCCAGAGTAAGAAATAAAGTTTTATTTAATTTCGAAAATAAGGCGTCAAAAGAGTAATGTCCATTAAATTTACAAAGCGAGGAATGTTCGTGGACTATTTCATTCGTAACTTGAAGTACGAAAAAAAGACTGTGAAAATCTCCAGCCAAATTCTTCGAAAATACGACGAGTACAGATACTTTCGACTATGTCGTCAATGAGTTTTTCTTTTGTGAGTACAAACCATTAACAATTGATTAAGTTCGAAGAGAGTCTAAGCTAAAGAAATAATTAGGTAAATAACTGTGGCGTAGTACAGGGGTAGCGTTCTGGGCCTCTATATTCTAAGTTTTGCACTTGCTGCTAAGATTTCCGTTCCACCTTATATTTTTAGTTCCTGTAACTACAACCCTTTCACCTGTTATTTGTGCAAAGTTGTATATATTCTCTATACAGAGCAACGCGAATTATTTTTTTAAGTGCTTCCCAATATAGTTTATCTTTAATTGCAAACACACACATCCTACTGTACCAAACACATTAAATTCGTAATGAAACATTATAGCAAGATATTTTAATCAGAAACGTAATTATAGACATGTCGTTTGACATGCTACTGTTCTTTCTCTCTTCGAAAACAAGTTTGTTGTTACTGTCAAAGATTTGACACCAGCAGCAAAAATTTCAAATGGACACATTCCCGAAACGGAATGGTTTCAGATATAGAAAACATTAATGCACATTGTTGTTTTCTTTGTTATTCGATTATGTAGTCATTGTTTTCAACATGTCAAAATAATGTAGATGCATAAAAGATGCATAATTTTTTACAGGACACTCGTCTATCAAGTCAGGAAACTGCGTGATATGGGCTTACAAAATTTAAGCAACAGAATGCACATTGCACAAGACTTTGTCACTCTTGCTCCCTTCATGCAAACTACAAGTGTTCGAGAAAAATGGAGTAGGATCTTTTTCGCAGAAATTTTATATAGTTTAATTTTGTACTGAAACGCATTTTTGCTACCGACTGCATATTTCCTGTTATTAAGAATAAACATGTAACATTAAATAAATACGTTTCATCTCGAGTACTATTCGTAATAGGACATTAGCTCATGTGACGGTTTCTGTTGCTTCAGATTATCGTTTCTGTAAGTGATCTGCAAGCTTTATCAGAACACAGGAGTCGAGAGAACAGAGAAATGCGCGGAGTCGCTTTGTTCGGCACCATGCGGTTAGCCAGAGGAGTGGGGGGAACAATGAGCAGCGCGCCACACGGGCGGCTCCGCAAGCGAGCGGAGTCGGAGAGTGGTGGGGAGAGGTGAACCGGTGAACCAGCTAACTCACCGACTCAGTTGGCGGTCGGATCGCCCCGATCGCCGGAGTCGTGCGGAGCAGCGAGTTAGCGGTAGTCGGGAGCCGCGCGCTCACTGAATCATGCTGCTTGCGCGACTCACCGATTCTCGACTCACAGCGCGAAGGCGCTGCACGTGTTTAGGCGCTCATTTTTTGCGTTTTATACTTGCACATGGTCTATAGCACATTTATTTTTTAGCGTAGGAAACTTCTGAAGCATGTGGCAAGGGGTTTAGGAAACTTCTAAAGAATGTGGCAAGGGGTGCTTATGCAGCTCAGTGCTGTCACCAGAGGGACTTTTCGGATCAGATGAACTACCACTCTTTTTTTTTGGATTCATCCATCACTCACTCATTAGAAGGATCTGGCTCTTTGAATCAGTTCAGGAGCAGATTGCCCCTCTCTAGTGTTTGGGACCCGCAGCAGATCAGTTTAAAGGAAGACATAGAGGCGGTTCAGAGGTGAGCAGCTAGGTTTGTTACTGGTAGGTTAAACCAATGCGCGAGTGTCACGGAAATGCTCTGTCATCTCAATTGGGGATCGCTGTAGGAAAGACGACGTTCTTTTCGTGAATTTCTGTTGAAGTTTAGAGGGCCGGAATTTGAAGCTGAGTGTAGTATGATCTTGCTGCCTCCTACTTACATTTCACGTAGTGATAACGAAGACAAGAGAAATTAGGGCTCTTACAGAGGCATATAGGTATTATTTTTTTCCTCGTTCTATTTGGGAGTGGAATAGGAAAGGAAATGCCTAGTAGTGGTACAGTGTACCCTCCGCCACGCACCTTGTGGTGGATTGCGTAGTATGTATGTAGATGTAGATGTAGAAAACAATTTCCCGTTGTCTATGCAACGGAAAGGGCATCGTCGGATCGATATGTTGTTCTCTTCATATTTATGTGATACATTAGGCCGTTTCTCGTAGAATGTTCTTACGAATGTGGACAAATCGATTATAATGGTTCATTAACGTCAGAGTTGTGCAAATCTGCAGGTCAATACGAAAGAGCATGGATTGTAAGTAACCAAGAAGAAATAGTGCAATGTACTGATGATCCTAGAAAATAATAAATTTATGTGTAGTAAATGATCCACTAGTTACCGTGGAACAATCACCGTGCATTCAAACCTGTGTCCTAATTCAAAATAATAAAATGTAAAGGAAAGGAATTTAGTATATGTGGAAGTTCTGTACCCTCAGCTGTGTACAGTGGTCTGAAATGGACCATAAATAACACGTTACCACAGCAAGAAGCAACGAACTCCTATATAACTATAGAAATGTTAGACTACCTGACTTTTGAAGTTTCTGCAAATGAAACAGAGTGACATTTTTTTTCTAATTCACAATTTCGTTCATTTCGTACACGAATGTTTGGTTGCGCTGAATTTATCAAACATTATTCTCAATAAAGAGCAAACTGAAAATGCTAGTGGCAAGCACGTAGCCACATTTACATTGGGGCAATATTTATCTTACCCGTGTGGATGCTGACACATCGCACGCAATTACTCTCGCAGCCTCCAGCAAATGTGATTTTCAGAGCATTGCAAATAAATGAGCGAATCTTTGACGGAGAAGCTGAATAAGTTTACTCTGCTCGTCACTGCTGTGCGACTGGCTTTGATGGATGAGAGAGCAAACACCGATGGGGCCGATGTGGTAGCTTCAGATGCATTAAAAAAGTTGCCGCGAATATTGCACCTTCTGTGGAGGGTCAGTGAAAGGTTAATGAACTCCGTGTGTCTTACAAGGAGACCACTTGGGTATCAGAATCTAGAATTTCTTGATTTTTCTGGTACGTGAAGTTCAGGACTTAAATAACAATCAGCCAAAGCCAATCGGCGCAACTCTCAAAATTTCTCGAGAAAATAGACTTAAGTACCAATAATTAAAACAGTTGTACCATCTGTCGGTGTAGCTCAGGTGGCAACGTCGCCCGTAACAATCTGGAATTGGAACACGTCAGAAAGTTTTACTTAGAAGTTGGCTATATACGAGCACATCAACGGATTTACGATACTGCATCACTATATCGCACATTAACTGACATAATGCCACAGAATACAATCGAGCTGAAATATCCGCTTTATAACTGAACTGCTATATGAAAAAACATCCATAATCCAGTACTTAGTACGAAAGGCAAACCTACATTTCTAGCTTTTGTAGATTTGGAGAAGGCATTTGACAATGTTGATTGGAATAAACTCTTTCAAGTTCTGAAGCAAGCAGGAGTAAAATATAGGGAGCGTAAGATTATTTACAACTTGTACAAAAACCAGACAGCGGTTGTCAGAGTTGAAGGGCATGAAAGAGATGCAGTGGTTGGAAAGGGAGTAAGACAGGATTGTAGTCTTTCTCCATTGTTGTTCAATTTGTACAATGAGCAAGCTATAAAGGAAAGCAAGGAGAAATTTAGAGAAGGAATTAAAGTTCAGGGGGAAGAATTAAAAACATTGCGTTTTGCCGACGACATAGCAATTCTGTCAGATACAGCAAAGGACCTGGAAGAGCAATTGAACGGAAAGGACAATGTGCTGAAAGGTGCATATAACATGAACATTAACAAGAGCAAAACTAGGGTAATGGAGTGCAGTGTAAGAAAATCAGGTGATGCTGAAGGTTCAAATGTTCATATGTTTGTTATGCTTATGGGACTTAACTGCGGGGTCATCAGTCCCTAAACTTAAAAACTACTTATCAACTAGCTTATCCTAAGAACGGCACATATATCCATGCCCGAGGGGGGATTCTAACCCCCGACCGTAGTGGCCGTGCAGACCGTGACTGGAGAGCCTCAGTCCCCTCGCGGCCGGCGATGCTGAAGGAATTAGATTGGGTAACGAAGCAATAAAGGAGGTAGATGAGTTTTGTTACTTGGGCAGTAAAATAACAAATAATGGCCGCAGTACAAAGGATATAAAATGCAGAATGGCAATGGGTAGAAAAGCGTTCTTGAAAAAGAGAAATTTGTTTACATCGAATATTGATTTAAACCTAAGGAAGTCCTTTCTGAAGGCATTTGTATGGAGTGTTGCCTTGTATGGGAGTGAGACATGGACGATAAACAGTGCGGACAGGAAGAGGGTTGAGGCTTTTGAAATTTGGTGCTACAGAAGAATGCTGAAGATTAGGTGGGTGGATCGTGTAACTAATGAGGAGGTACTGAACAGAATTGCGGAGAAAAGGAATTTCTGGCATACCTTGACTAAAAGAAGGGATAGATTGGTAGGACACATTCTTAGACATCAAGGAATTGTGAATTTAGCGTTGGAGGGAAGTGTATGGGGAAAAATCGCAGGGGAAGACCAAGAGATGGATACAGTAAGCAGATTCAGACAGATTTAGGTTGTCGCTCTTATGTGGAGATGAAGAGGCTTGCTCAGGATAGGGTATTGTGGAGAGCTGCATCAAACCAGTCTCCGGACTGAAGACCACAACAACAACAGTACGAAAGTTAGATCCACCTGGTATGACGTTGTAAATTAAGTCACCCCTACTGGCGAAAAGAGACTGAAATCTGAACGTGGACTAGAAGAAAACTAGCTCTTATGACTTGCACCACCGCACTGAACATTACTGTACGTGACATATTGCGCCCTGATTGGAAATATTACCCTGACGCCAAGCATAATACTTATACTTGGCTTCTTGGACAGTTGATTTACTATTCGATTAACCGAAAACTGTCTACCTTTCAAGATTTCCTACTCTATATTAATGACCAGCATTACGTTCTGCAAAAGAGTTCCAAATACAGAAATTTGTTCCAGAAATCTTTAAAGGTTTCACATACGTATTGAATTTAATTTAATTTGTTTGAATTACAAGTTTATTTTTTCTTTTTGCTACACGAAGAGGGGGTGGTAGTTCTTATTCATTCCATAGAGCATCATTTTAGTTTTGTATTATGGTTTGAAGGGAAGACGCAATTAAATTGATTCGCAATACAACACTAGTACCTACAGCAGGGGAATGTTTTGTTTATGGCATTTGAAACCTGAAAAAAAAGGTGGTAGCGTTCTAGAATCACAGGAGTACAGTCCCAGGTTCGAATCCCACTGCGATAGAATATGTTTAGTTTTAGAATTCAGTTGTATTAAAAGTTTTGGGGTCTCTAATGCCACGTGTTGTGTCAATTTCTGTTTATGTGTAAGTAGACGAGCTGAAAACCTTGTCGTCACGTAAAACTATTGCTGGGTAGCTTAGCTGGTAGGAAAGCCATTAGTAGCAACGAAGATGGCTTTCTAAAACCAGTGTGGTAGTTTTTAAAAAACTGAACCAAGACTACCGTCGTCAACTAATAGTTTAGTCAATACAGTAAAAAATGTAACTTACGTTTTTTTTAATTATTGAAACTATCATTATCAATAACTTTCTATACAATATAAAAAATTACGAGTAAACGAAAATACGTGCACTATTCGTAAAAAATATCATTAGATATTGAAATAATGCATTCGAACACAATGAAAAGAAATCAAGAAACATTTCACGAGAGGACTCGAACAACTGACCCTACGGTTGTAAGGTAACAACGCTATCACGTGAGCTATGCCAAAAGATACTGCATTTGATTTGGTGATTGGTACTTCCCCTTTATACTGCTCTTTTTCTTGTCTCCAAATGTGTCTTTTATTTTCCTGTCAGCGGTATTTATTTTCCCACTATTTATACATTCTCCTACAGACTTGCATTTGCCTTCTAGCCACTCCTGCCTAGCTATTTTGCAGTTCCTATAAATCTCATTTCTTTGTGCTCCATTTTGCCTGCTTCATTTACTACATTTTTATTTTTTCTCCTTCCATCGATTAAAATTATTCCTGTGATATTCAAGGTCTTCCTTTCTACCTATTTTGTCCACTGCTGCCTTAACTATTCCATCTCTCAATGCTACACATTCCTCTTCTACTTTTTTATTTCCCCCCGTTTTTGTCAATTGTTACCTAAAGTTGTTTCTGAAATTTTCAAGAACTTCAGGTTCCTTCAATTTCTCCAGGTCCCATCTCCTTATTTCCCTATCTTTCTGTAGTTTCTTCAGTTTCAGTCTACAGTTCAAAACCAACAAGTTATGGTCAGAGTATATATCTGCCCCTGGGTATGTCAGTTTAAAACCTGGTTCCAAAATCTATCTGGTATCTCCCGGTGTCTCCTGGTCTCTTCCATGTATATAACCTTCTTTTGTGATTTTAAACCAGGTGTTTGTTATAACTAAATTATATTCCGTGCAGTTTTTTTTAAAGTTTCAAGCTACAGTTCATGAGCAATAAAATATGGTCAGTGTCTATATCTGTTCCTGGGTATGTTTTACAGTTTAAAACCTTGTTCCGAAATCTATGTCTTACCATTATAAAATCTGTCTGGTACCTTCCGGTGTCTCCCGGTCTCTTCCACGTATACAACCTTTTCTCATGAATCTTAAACCAGGTTTTTGTTATGATTAAATTATGCTCCATGTCAAATTCTACCGGGCGATCTCCTGTTTCATTTCTTTTGCCCAGTTCATATTCACATACTATTTTTCCTTCCCCTCCTTTTCCTACTACCAGATTCCAGTCTCACATCACAATTAAGTTTTCCTCTTACTTAAATCTTTTAATCTGCTATTGTGGCTGCAGTTATCGATCCATCGCGTGCGCCAGACGCCTGTTGTGTTATATAGGCGTTGGTGACAGCAGCGCCGTTGTTTACATACTTCTGTGTTTGATACGCATGTTTCCTCAGCGTATTAAAGTGTTTCGTAGTAATCGTATAGCAATTATGAGCCCCGAAATTTTTCAAGGAGTGTTGTGGGCGCCTTTACGAAAAAGGTGCGAACCCCTGGTCTAGGAAGTTCACCCAATCGCTTTTTCAGCCTTGTTGTACGTAGTAACTGCAGGTGTACCCTGCAGTATCACCTCCAACTTTATTACTTGTCCAAGTAGTAGTGAGACAGTACCTTCATTAGGAACTAGCTTAAACCCAGGCTCCGGTCGCGTGTTGGTTGATTGTAATAGATAAGCTATCTTCCAGTAGTGTGCCATGAGGCTCGTTTTGAAGGATGAAATGAAATACAATACCTTCTTTAGAAACAGACATTTATAATGAACATTATGAGTAAAGTAAGTGTAGGTCAAATCACACATAAAAGTGCTCTCGTTTCGAAGAATCCAATCACGAAATTCAACAATTATTATTGTAAGTTAATAATATCACAGATCGATCACTTGATGTAATGCGCGAAACGTCAAATCGGTTTTTTAAAGAGATGTATTAAAAGTAATTTCTTTTTTACTGCTTTATTTATTTATTCTTATATTTCCTTATTCGTATGCTGATCCTTACAGAGAAAGAGCTGAAGACATTGTAGCACGCAAAGACCAAGGATATGGTCTGTGGCATCACGTTTCGCTGTATGTAAACTCCTCGCTATAGAGTCGCAAACGTCATCGCTGGTCTTCAGTCCGAATTTTTTTATACTGTGATGACTTTCAGCCACCATATCTTCCACCCCCTTATAGCTATCGGCATGGAACTTCTATGGTGTACAACGGCAAACTTCGGACAAGAATTACACACAGAGCATTCGTTTGCGTTCTGTAGTTTTCGCTGCAGAGCGAAATATTAACACACACACGCGTAGAATTTTATACACACCGATAACTTTCCATCCCAATATACTCCACCCTTTTATCATTATCAACCCTCAAGTAACAATGCAACCAATAAAACCATGCCGGCCGCGGTGGCCGAAGGGACTGAGGCGCTCCAGTCACGGTCTCCACGGCCACTACGGTCGGGGGTTCGAATCCTCCCTCGGGCATGGATATTTGTGCCGTCCTAGTTCGTAAGTAGTTCATAAGTAGTTTGTAAGTTTAGGGACTGATAACCCCGTAGTTAAGTCCCATAAGCTTAACAAACATTTGAACATTTTTGAATAAAACCATTTTCAAAGAGTAAACATAATTTTCAAAGAGTAATTATTGTCCCCATTTAGCGTTATATTATTCAAATTACTAAATATCTATCAGAGCGGTATAAAACCGTGCCTAAAGCCTTCCTCAGGTGTAAATTACTTACTGTACAAATATTTAAGTCTCTGCGTCTTGTCGTTCTGACGTGATAAGCGTACACGGCACAGACATTCACATTTATAGATATAGATTACTAAAATTGCCCATAAAAAAAGTTAAAATTTTTTTAAAACAGTAACAGTTTTTTAAAATAAAATATTAGTGTAAGATGTACAGAAAGGAAGCAGTACTTACATGCCACATGATATAACAACATCTAAGCCATAAAAGTCACACTTATTATAAAATACAGTTTTTATTCTTCACAATTTTCTTCGAAGGTGGAGAAACCATTCAGAAGATGACTAGTTTCGGACAATTCTGTGCATTTTCAAACAATATACACCAGAAATGTTACAAACAGTGGATCATGTCTATGGAGCAAACCCAATACATCATTGACACAAACTGACAAATTTCAATGACCATATGTTGTTGTTAATTCAATAGCTCGTTGCAGTCTGTAATATTAAATTAACAACAACATATTGTCACTGATATTTGTCAATTCAACTTGTGTCAATAATGTTCAAATTCGAATTCAAATGTTTGTAAATCTTATGGGACCCAACTATGGGGTCATCAGTCCATAAACTTACAAACTACTTATGAACCACTTACGAACTAGGACGGCACAAATATCCATGCCCGAGGGGGCATTCGAACCCCCGACCATAGTGGCCGTGCAGACCGTGACTGAAGCGCCTCAGTCCCCTCGGCCACCGCGGCCGGCGTAAATGATGTATTGGGTTTGCTGCATAGAAATGATCCACTGTAGGTAACATTTATGATGAGGTATATGGTCTGAAAATAGACAGGATGGTCCGAAACTAGTCACCAAATAATCCGTTACTGCAACTTCGACGGAAATTCTGAAGAATAAAAAGTTTGGAAAAAGTCGCTGGAGCGGCTTCCTTCATTATGTTGGACTTTCATAAAATAAAGTATCAGGCTAGCCAAGAAGGGATGGTCACACGCATGAAGGAGGCATTACTTGTCCTTAACTGAACATTACCTGTTGCTGTATACACTACAAGGCGAGAACGCCTACTATCTCATGAGCCACTCAATCGAGTCACCTGTGCAGCAGTCCTATCTAGACTACCAGCCCTAGGGAAGTCGCGGCTGCTTATGGAGCTTCGCGCTTTGTTATCAAGTTGCCCAGACGTGTGCCTCGCGAATCACGCTCCCAGTAAAACTCGGTAGCGCGATTTCTTGGTCGTGCATAGAAGTCTCCAAGCCTGCATACGACACGGTACCGGGGAACAACTCACTGTGGCAGCTAGATACTAGACTTCTCTAGTCCGTTCAAATGTTCAAATGTTTGTACAGCTTATGGGACTTAACGACGGGGTCATCAGTCCCTAAACTTACAAACTACTTATGAACTACTTAACAATAAGGACGGCACAAATATCCATGCCTGAGGGGGGGATTAGAACCCCCGACCGTAGTGGACGTACAGACCGTGTCTGGAGAGCCTCAGGCCCCTTGGCCACCGCGCCCGGTGATAGTCCGTTGTTTCGTGTTGTGCATGCTGTAATAAAAACAGATTATTGGAATTTGTTATATATATATCGATGTGTATGTATGTATGGACTGCTAGAGGACTGAAGAAATTTTGATGAAATCTACAGGAAATTTTTACAGCCCAGAGGGTGATCATATTTCCTTTTTTTTTTTTTTTTTTTTTTTTTTTTTTTAGGGGGGGGGGTTAGGCTTTTAAGGGCCAATACGTCAGACCGTAGGGTACCCCACGGGGTGATCGTGTGCAGTTTGGAGAATATAAAGCGAAATATGGAACTTGCGACGACGATAGTGCTACACGAACAACCACGGAAGCTACACTAGCGCTCCATGCCACTTGCTATAACACAAGAATGGCATGATACAAACGGAGAAATTGCAATTTTTAATCCTATTATTTCCTTTTCCCAGTCAAAAATGTTGTTGAAAATATTGCACTGCACACAGCAAATTTAATTGAAACTGCCAGGCGGAACAGCAAAATATATAATAAAACGACACACTAATGGACAAAGACCATTTATCCGATGGAATTTTTCAACTCATTGTAGCACTAACCTGAACGACACCGCAAGTATTAACGTTGAAGTGAGGATCGCCGGTGATTCTAATGCGCAAATTAAATGCACCACATTCGTGCAACAGAATGCCATCGACAATCAAAAGTATTGACACCAAATATAATCGAAGCAATAATCATTGGTTAATTCAGGGACGAAGTACCGATTCTACACATACCCCTGGCCATTAAAATTGCTACACCAAAAAGATGACGTGCTACAGACGCGAAATTTAACCTACCGGAAGAAAATGCTGTGATATGCAAATGATTAGCTTTTCAGAGCATTCACACAAGGTGGGCGCCAGTGGCGACACCTACAACGTGCTGACACGAGAAAAGTTTCCAACCGATTTCTCATACACAAATAGCAGTTGACCGGCGTTGCCTGGTGAAACGTTGTGATGCCTCGCGTAAGGTGGAGAAAAGCGTACCATCACGTTTCAGAATTTGATAAAGGTTGGATTGTAGCCTATCGCGATTGCGGTTTATCGTATCGCGATATTGCTGCTCGCGTTGATCGCGATCCAATGACTGTTAGCAGAATATGGAACCGGTGGGTTCAGGAGGGCAATACGGAACGCCGTGCTGGATCGCAACGGCCCTGTAATCTCTAGCAGTCGAGATGATCGGCACCTTATCAGCATGGCTGTAACGGATCGTGCAACCACGTCTCGATTCCTGAGTCAACAGATGGAGACGTTTGCAAGACAACAGCCATATGCACGAATAGTTCGACAACGTTTGCAGCAGCATGGACTGTCAGCTCGGAGACCATGGCTGCGGTAACCCTGGGCACTCCATCACAGACAGGAGCGCCTATGATGGTGTACGCAACGACAAACCTGGGTGCACAAATGGCAAAACGTCATTTATTCGAATGAATCCAGGTTCTTCTTACAGCATCATGATGGCCGCATTCATGTTTGGCGACATCGCGGTGAACGCACAATGGAAGCGTGTATTCGTCATCGCCATACTGGCGTATCAGCCGGCGTGATGGTATGGGGTGCCATTGGTTACACGTCTCGACTTGTTCGCGTCGACGGCACTTTGAACTGTGGCCGTTACATTTCAGATGTGTACGACCCGTGGCTCTACCCTTCATTCGATCCCTGCGAAACTCTACATTTCAGCAGGATAATGCACGATTGCATGTTGCAGGCCCTTCTGAATACGGAAAATGTTCGACTGCTGCCCTGGCCAGCACATTCTCCAGATCTCTCGCCAACTGAAAATGTCTGGTCAATGGTGGCGGAGCAACTGGCTTGTCACAATAGCGCCAGTCACTACTCTTGTTGAACTGTGATATCGTGTTGAAGCGGCATGGGCTTCTGTACCTGTACACGCCATCCAAGCTCTGTTTGACTTAATGCCCAGGCGTATCAAGGACTTTATTACGGCCATAGGTGGTTGTTCTGGGTACTGATTTCTCAGGATCTATGCAATCAAATTGCGTGAAAATATAATCACATGTCAGTTCAAGTATAATATATTTCACTAATGAAAACGCGTTTATCATCTGCAGTTATTCTTGGTGTAGCAATTTTAATGGCGAGTAGTGCATATAATCGCTTCAAGCTTATCCAGGTTTTTTTTTTTTTTTTTTTTTTTTTTTTTTTTTTTTTTTTTTTTTTTTTTTTTGTGCGTCTTCCCTGTGCTAGTACCACCAACAAAGCAAAACGCTGATCGTAGGTTACAGCTGGCTTGCATTTGGGACACTCGCTTTTCATACGGCCTGTTGTATTGACTCGCTCCAGAGTTGGCACACTAACTGTACGTTTTACTCCTAATACAAAAACAGAACTCTATCTATTGGCTGATCTTAAGACATGTATTTTCTCATTTGTATGAACCCGCGAGAAATCGTGCCTTTAAAAGTTACGCGATCGATCGCGTGTATAGCATTTTTCTGATAGTCAAAGAACAGTTTTTAATTCACTTAATATGTCTAAATAAGTATTTCTAGTTGCGTTTATAAGAAATCACACTTATTTGACTATTTAAAATTGCTGAAATTACGATTGTGCTCACGCGTGAGTACTCGCGAGTTAAATACAAGTTCTTGTTTCTTGAGCGTAGCGAGGCACTGTACCTATAGAAATATCTGTTAATTCGTCGTTACGCGGTCTTATCAGTCCATCTGTAACATTACCTGGTCTTCTTCTGATCCCTTGATAGCTGCGCTCTGGGCTTTAAGTCGCTGAAAATATTGTGGATTCTTATTGCCTAGTCTAAAATATGTAAATGACATGAAAGATTCAGTTTAGCAGTTCTTTGACGGCTAAAACAGACCAAACCATCGTTTTATGGCCAGTACAAGTCCCATTAGAAAATACATCTCATTACTACGACCCGATAATGTATATTCTACACCTCCATACTTAGGCCAAAGAATGTCCTGGCGTAGAATATTGTCCCTAACCCATTTCCCATTTACCACTTGTGTGATACAGATCTTTGGGAGGATTTTGTTTATTTGGGATGACAGCATTCTTTGGTAATTTTATATACAAAACAGTCTAGAGGGCAATATTGAATATTTATTACCAACTAGTTTCAACCCAATGTTGGGCCATCTTCAGGATCCGCACCAATTTGGAGAAAACCTTCGAAGGTGGCCCAACATTCGGTTGAAACAGGTTGGCAATTAAGAAGCAATATTGCGGTCTGGACTGTTTATACATGTAAAACAGATTAGCGCCAATACTCCCTCAGCACAATCATCTTTAGCGTTAATGTTCAAAACTGAAATGTTCACTGCCGGAATTCAGGCAATATAACTAAAATAAAATAAACATCCTACCAAGGGTCATCTATATATAGTTTCACAGCACTGGC
The DNA here is from genome assembly GCA_026315105.1 of Locusta migratoria. Lineage (NCBI taxonomy): Eukaryota > Metazoa > Arthropoda > Insecta > Orthoptera > Acrididae > Locusta > Locusta migratoria. The sequence goes on along the minus strand of CM048744.1, from coordinate 112,166,034 downwards.
AGTCGAAATTGTGTATTATTAAAACGAGTATACCTTAAAGTACAGTCAAGAGTTTCACTATTTTCGAAGTCAACTAACATGGAAAAATTGGGTTTAATATCCACTTACAACTGAGATATAAATTCTTATGGGCACAAACGTGTTTGATGAGGAAAAATACGTTAATAATTCTTGAATCAATGTTTCACAAACAGATGTTAATTACACACCAGGTAATTTAGGGCAAATGTTGGTAACATACCTGGAGGTCAGAAAAATACGTACACCGAGAATTTCTGCATGGATTTCATGTAACCTAAGCAGAAATATTAATATGGCTGACAGTTGTACCAGAACAATGAAATACGAAATAGTATCGGTTAGTAGGAATTATCGCTGTGAATATTATGGGTGTCAATAACTCCAGTACAAGCAATTAAAAGTTCTGAATACAGAAACTTTTGGAAGTTATGACAGCAGATGGAATGATGCTTATACCTATTAATTTACAGCACTGGTACAGGAAGGTATATAATATAAGCAGATGGGAGGCAATCACAACATGCTTCGCTACACATCCAGCAGATGCCATCTGACTACAGTATTTAGTGCCACCCCTGCGGAGCTAGGGCAGGTTGCTATTCACTTATACAGTTAAAAGATTGCCGTAAAAGAACACCTCAACACCTAGTCCAAGTAAATACCTACGGGAAATGTTGTGCGGTAAGGGCCGCTACATTTCAAATCGGACAGGAAAAAACCTAGTAGTTTTTGATGCGTTAAATGTTTCTGTAATAGAGGCGTTAATTTCTTTGACAAACTCGCAGCTGTGATACCCGGAACCTTCCGGTTTTTTTAGGAGCGAAAGTAACGTAATTCCTGAAAGCATGCGATTAAGACACTCATAGCTCGGGATTATTCATAGTAAAATTTTTAATAAATTACAAAATTAATGCTCTGTTATAAAGATTGATGAGGTATTTATGCGCTATTTTTAGTCTTTAAATTATGAGTACCTTTCATTATTTGTTATGTTTTGTCTATAAAATGAATTTTAAATGGTGTCCATAGCTGTCGTGTAGTTCAGCTTTTGATTCAAGAACAGTTTCACTAAACAGTTTTATAGTATGTTCAATACCACAATGATATAAATTATTTTAACACTGCTTTAAAATTTATTAACTCACTATAAGCTTATTTCGGCCTTAGACCATCATCAGGTGTTCTGTAATAGAAGTAATATAGAAGGGTTGTTACATATATTCTTATAACATAATTACATAAAAATTTTACAAAGTTATACTTACATTACTTCTAATATTGTTGTTTATTTGCTGCCCAATTGTTTAAAGAAGCTGATGTAATGCTTATCTGTATATGTGCAGCAGCACTGGTTATATGATTAGATTTCTTATCAGTGTTTGATAGTGGCAGTCTGCAGTAGCAGCATCCAACGATATTATAAGTTTACATGGTTACCAGTAATTTATACATTAATATCTTTAGTTTATTGGTTTTTATATTGGAGGTTTATAGTATCTTGAAAAAAGAGTTGTAGAAACTGCGCCAAATTTGCCGGCTTTGCTACACCGCATTACCACAGTCTAACACGTACAGTCCCGCCAGATTTTCGTTACACACTGCGACAGCAGCGCTCCAAGCGGCCGGCAAGCTACATTTCTGAATACTACACTCCTGGCCATTATAATTGCTACACCACGAAGATGGCGTGCTACAGACACGAAATTTAACCTACCGGAAGAGAATGCTGTGATAAGCAAATGATTCGCTTCTCAGAGCATTCACACAAGGTGGGCGCCAGTGGCGACACCTACAACGTGCTGACATGAGGAAAGTTTCCAACCGATTTCTCATACACAAACAGCAGTTGACCGGCGTTGTCTGGTGAAACGTTGTTGTGATGCCTCGTGTAAGGAGGCGAGATTCGTACCATCACGTTTCCAACTTTGATAAAGGTCGGATTGTAGCCTATCGAGATTGAAGTTGGTCGCCTTGGTCGCGATCCAATGACTGTTAGCAGAATATGGAATCGGTGAGTTCAAGAGGTCAACACGGAACGCCGTGCTGGATCCAAACGGCCTCGTATCACTAGCATTCGAGGTGACAGTCAACATATCCGCATGGCTGTAACGGATCGTGCAGCCACGTCTCGATTCCTGAGTCGATAGAAATAAAACTAGGTGACAACCTTATGAATACGGAGGCTTCTGCTTGAATTCCGCTTGGGATCCTGCTCTCTCACTTGTGAAAAAGAAGAGGGACAAAAACTAATCCGACCTCATCCGTCGAGAACTGATGTTTATTATCGATATTCGCTGTGTGCTTGCTTGTCGATGTGTGTTGTCTTTCCTGTTTACTCATTGAAAACCGAGGTTTTAAAGATCGTTGCACATTGCTTCCTCTCTGCAGTTTCGCCTTGAAAATGGCAGGGTGGTCTCCTGCCGAAATATGGGCCGTCGTCGATTTTGGTACCTGGCAGCATACCCGTAATAAGTTTTTCGAAGTTGAAATTAAGCACTCAAACTGTTTTCAACAAAGATAAACCCAATATAACGAATGTTGCTACAGCTGAACCACAGACGGCAAGAATCTTGAACACATTGTCTTCTTCAGCTAAAGTAATCACACTCAAAAGAAAATGCGCGTTTAAGAAAGACGGGTGAAGTCTAAATATGTGCGAATCATTATACTCCATACCTATTTGATACGTGTAAAAAAACAACTCTTTGTAATAGTAAAAACATACCGTAATAGAAATTTGTTCCTCCTTTGTTTATATTCTACTTTATTTCAGCGGAATAAGCTGCAAATATACACATATTGGTAAGTATTGCTTCATGGCGAAGTTTTTCGTTTTACCACTGAATCAGTTATTTCTCCGCTGTTTTTACATTAATTTTCGTATTATTATGTCTCTCGATATTTTACTAATGCTTGTAAAACGAAAATTATACTATTTCGATAATTAAGTACTGTCAGTAACAACTTTCACAGCAGTGATTGTCGCGACTGTATATGCTAGACCAGGGGTTCCCAAAGTTTTTTGTCTCGTAGACCCTTTCCCAACTTTTCTGCCCTGTGTAGACACCTTGCCTTTCGTGTACTTAATTTTTTTACGGATTCTTAACTTCAAATCTGTCTTTACGTGTGATATATTGCTACTAGCTTTGACAATTTTGAAAATAAAAAGCGACCGGTTTCGGTGCACTGTGTCATCATCATATGGTCTCATGTATGTTATAAGCTGGTCATCTTGTTGAAAAAATTGCGTATAAAATAACAAGTGCAACATTGCACTTAGTCACTATATAAAAATACACAAGTTAACAACATGACAGCTTTTATAATAAAAAAAATAAAAAAAATAAAAACCTACATATGGTGCAAACCAATATAAAGTGTGTGCTAATGGCTTAACAGAAAGAGGAGGGAGGAGGATATTTGAGAGGAGGAGGCCAAAGATTACAGTAGGTCATCGAAAATGTAAAAAAAAAGTATTTCTGATTGGATTCTAACTGATTATTAAGTTTTTTATCAGGATGTTTTTTGTTGTTTCTGTAAATGTGCAAGTTTTCGAGTATTTTGTAAGCTGTCATGTTTTAACTTGTGTATTTTTATATAGTGACTATGTGCAATGTTACACTTGTTATTTTATACCCAATTTTTTCAACAAGTAACCCGCTTATAACATATATGAGACCAGATGATGGTGACACAGTGCACCGAAACCGGTCGCCATTTAATAAATTATTAATGTATGATCTTGGCTTTTTACTTTGAAAACTATAAAACGATCAGATCGCCTCCAAACCCGACTATGTCAGGTAATCTTAGCTTTGACAACTTTAACGGTAAATGAGCGGACGGAAAATATGCTTTACAAATTAGAATATATATGTAATAGTTGTCTAATTACCCCCCCTACACACACACACAAAATTTAAAAAAATCTGACTATTGGGCTGCAGCAGGAGTATACAGAATTCCTCGTCTCTCACTTCGCTACTGAAGCGAAGAGGACCAAGCTTCAGTATTGTGAGAATTCTGAATTTTGGTTTCGAACTTCCTATATGTGAACCACTATCCTGGACTCCCATTTACAACAAACAGACTCCCAAATTATTTTTCCGCTGACTTGGACCCCTTGCAGGTTTGAATAGACTCCAGACCGCTTTGGGAACCACTGTGCTAGACTGTAGTATTAGGCATGCTGCGCTACCCAGTGTTTTATGCATCCAGTCGGTCCTTGAGCCTCTGTGGTCTGTGTCTCCTCCTGTTGAGTGCAGACGGCAATCCACGTTGAAGATAATGGACCCATAAAACTGAAATCAACGTGTAATAAAAGCCTATGAAATTGAATCCTTATGAAAGATGCATTTATTGTAATAAAAGGAAAGAAAGGTTTTACAAAAATGAATTACTGTTTCATGTTATTGTTATATACTTACATCAACTTCAGATATCCAGCTTGAAAATGAACCGCAGTGCACCGAAATCCGATGTGAGATTCTTGAGTTACACAGCACACATAGTGTCGCGTTCGGTTCACCAAATTTGAACTCGGAAAATGGTAATCGTTTAACACTTTACAGGATAGTGGCCGATATATTGCCCACCTACCGTAAGTGCAACACTGTAATTTTTAATATTTTATATTGCTTATTGTTCGAATATTGTAATGTGTTTTTTGTAACCCAAAAAATTAATTGTAGCTTCTTTGCATTCCAAATGCCATGTTAGCTATCTCTTCCTGATACAAGTAGGTGGTCTTTCAAATGTCCACCATCCACAGTAGTCGAACAATGAGAGGACGCCTACTCGTCATCGCTGAATTCGTCCAAATTTGTGGTACATATAGGGCGTGGTGAGACACGAAAGTGCCCTAAGTAGGAACTCCAGACGGCCAAGCGTTTAGAAAATGAAAGGAATTTTGATAAGGATCTATCACCATATGCACCTTATCAAGTGTCGCTGTGAGGACGTGTTTAGGAAGCGGTGTTGGGCTCACCGCTGACTGGCGCCGTGGCTCAGCGCACCTGGCAAGGTGTAATAAAAAAAGCTGAGCCAACCATTCCACGAACGAACTGAACGAACGACCGCGAACCTTAGATCTACCAGATGTTGTCTTTCAGCATCCCTAGATATGTCGGTCGATCACGATACACTTGTGACTTCAGGTAACCCCAAAGCCAATAACCGCACGGACTGCGGTCTGGGGATCAGAGAGGCCAAGCATGACGAAAGTGGCGGCTGAGCACACGGTCATCACCAAACGACGCGCGCAACAGATATTTCACGCGACTAGCAATAATTTTTATTTATTTATTTTTGTTCTAATAAAACCCCATGTCATTCCAAGCATGTGTGTCATTTTTTATCTCTGTATCTACATTATTCAGTGATTTATTAAGTTTTAAAATTTATATGACTTTGTCATCACCCGGTAAATACAAAGTAACATATATGATGTGGCGGTTAATTGTGAAGTCAGTAGTGTACGCATTGCCAAGGAGCAAAAAAAATATTTGTCGCTGGGCGGAATAGAATCCGCGAACCTTTCAATAAAAACCCGATTTCTTACCGCTGAGCTTCTAAAGAGACTCTCACAGCAGCATTTGAGAAAGTGCATATGGTGATAGATTCGTATCATAATTCCTTTTATTTCATAAACGCTTAGCCACCTGGAATTCCCACTTGTTGCACTTTCGTATCTCACCACGCCTTACATGTACCACAAATTTGGACGAATTCACTGATAATTAACAGGTGTCCTCAACTTGTAAGCCCCATCCAAAATCGATAGTGGTCTGTGCATCAAGCAGATATTTCCTCCTTTCACTTCCAAGTTAAATGAATATTAAAAAAACTAAAGAGAAAGAAAATATTACTTTTAAAATTTCCTAAAAAAAAAGTTTTGTTCTTTAAAGGGTCAACATATAAATTTATAACATTCATTTTGTTTCACATTAATTGACACACGTAGTAACTGTACAAATATTTAATTCCCTGCGCCTTGTCGTTCGGACGTGATAAGCGTACACCAAACAGACATTCACATTAATATATCCGATCGCCATAAAACCGAGCCTGAAGCCTTCCCCGGGTAGACATTGGTAACAGTACAAATTTTTATCTCTTTATTGTCTTGTGGTTCAGACGTGATAAACGTACACCGAACAGAGATTCACATTTATAGATTTTAAAAATGCAAGGCCAATTTTCGTCCGATTTCTGCAGTTGGCGAGAGTCGCGGCACTCACCGAGCACGATCCAGATGACGGTGGAGTTGCCGACGGTGGCGACGGCCAGCATGAGCCCGTAGAGCAGGCTCCAGGCCAGCTTGACGCTCCAGTGCAGCTGGTAGGGCCGCGGCGGCGGCGGCCACAGGCAGTCCTCGCCGTAGTAGCCGGCCAGGCCGCCGCTACTGCTGCTGGCATTGCCGCTGGTGTCGTCCGGCCACGAGCAGTTGAGCGGGTAGTCGCCGTACACCGCGCCATCCTCCATCTTCCCTCCACACTGCACCACACAACAGCCGCCAAGGCGCGTCACACGGCGGCAGAGGGCGCCGCTACTGCACACCGCGGTTGCGTCATAAACGCGGACACGTCACTGCCGGCACTGCAACAGAAACACCGCAGGTCCTTTTCTAAATGCACTGGGGATATATAGTTTTTCCCAATCGTTTGGACTAACTCTGGCCTGAGTTTTTCCAACTGATCCTCCGTCTTTGTTTCAATTTTATTTATACGCTGGTCATACCATTTTAAAGTTACTTTCGTTATTTTATTTTGGATAGCTTGTCCTTCCGTGTTTTGAATAGCGGTAAGAGTCACTGTTTTTGCGAAACGTTGAACTTTATCAACATTAACGATGACCTGTTGGACTTCGTCTACGTCAGTTTGTAGTTCCTGTTGATCTTGAGATAATGCCTGTATCATGTACCTAGTCTCTTATGTGTCTTTATTTATATGATCTAGTTATGATTCCGTGCTATGCCTTCCTCCATCTGAATTTAACTTCTTGAATTTACAATTTTAATTCCTGATTTTGTGTTTTAAATTCCTGTTTTAATTCCTGGTTTTCTTTTTCCATATCCTGTTTTAATTCCTAATTTTGTTTCGTTATTTGTTTTGTTCAATCGTTATCTTGTGCAATTATACTGTTAAATAAACTATCGCTCATTTTTCTGAACATCTCTGTAATGGCATCGCGCCCTGTCATACTCTCTCCTGCTGAACTACGAGTTCTTGATCTCCTATTTTCTATTCCGTCATTCTCTAAAAAACTGCTCTTCAGCGTGACAATAATTATACATTCGAACACTGATATCTCCTAAAATACTTGACTTTTTACAAAAATTTCACTCAATATCTCTTTACCTAATGTAACATTATGTGAATATACAAAAAAAAATAAGTGATTAACAACACAAAAAGATTAAAGTAATCTGTGATAGAATATATATATATATATATATACTGTGTGTGTGTGTGTGTGTGTGTGTGTGTGTGTTTTATAATGACAACACAATAAAAGCAAAATCCAAGCTTCCAAAAATTTATTTACACAGCACTTTCACAAACGCACAGTTTAGACAAGTCATACGTCGGTAGGTCTTGCTTGGTACGGCGCGCCAAATCTCGTAGAAATGCCCCAGAGTCCAACATACAGAGTCAGAAAATTCCCACTGATTTTCTGCAACTTCGCGACTGCAGCGCTGCCAAGCGGCCGGGTCATAAAATCACACCGCGTAGCGATTGAGTAATGAATGTGTATTTGGACTGAAGCAGCATTTTCAAAAATAACTTCGTATTTACGAGCTTTTGTGGCGCTGTAAATTGTACCAACTGTCAAAATTATAATTCTGAAATCTCTCATTTCCAAAGGATGCTCAGACGTAACAGAATAACGTTATTCATAATAGCTGTTCGTTTACTGTGGTTAGTTATACTTTCAGGCATAGAAGTAAATCCTTAACAATTCATTCAGGTCCAAACTTCTGCTGTTAATGAGAATCGGAAATACTTGACCACTATTTCATAATATTACTGCCGAATAAAAGTAATGTGTGAATGACTGCATTAGGTTTGTACCTCAGCTTCACAAAAATAACCCTGTATATTTTGTCGGTTACCTACTAGTTTGATAAAGTGAATACATCGCTACAAATATATATGTCCATATATAAGCTGTTAATGTTTGCACGTCACATTTTTGAAGATATTCAGTTTGATACCTGCCAAGTAGCTGAAAAATTATGATAGGTACACGAAAGGCACAAAAGCAAGGACGAGGAGAAAAGATGGTTTAAACGACGATGTAGACTCTAGTCCCCTACAATGTGATAATCGTGTGTACTTTTAAAAACATTACAGTGTCAGAAATTCGCTAAAGCAAAACTCGTGTAACATGTCATTACGCACCGAGCACGCGGACATAATCAGTTCCTTTTTATACTTCAGCACATCAGGTTGCAATTCATTTCTGCTTTCAAAACGTTTCAGACGATATTAATGACTTGGGTATTGTGAACTGTATAACCTACACTGCACCGACAGTTTCTTAAATCATAGACTGCCATTAACAGAAGCAGTGATATTACTTTAATGATGTTTTCGTATTTGTATTAGAAAGTTCACAGCAACTTTCAGTGACCAGGAAATATGAAAGTTACAGCATTACAAACGGCAACTTATAAGTTTGCATTGTGCCATTCCACTGTTATTCCCTACTGGCCGCTTGGAGTGCTAGTATCGCTTCAGCTGCCATTTTTTTCCCCTAGAGAGTTTCGCGACTGTCTGTGATAGACTGTGAAATGCCCCAGGAATCTAGAGCCGGAAGTGGCAGCTCACTATTGAAGTCCTCGTAGCACTACGTTCGGAACGTCAATAAACAATAAGCGAAGGTATCACTGGCGAAGGCGAGAGTACACTGGGCTGCTCAGGCAGGTGCGGCCGCCTATATTCGGTTCTGGTAGTTCGGGTGTGAACCAGGCGGTGGCGCCGTGGACGTCTAGTGTAGACTCGCTTCCATCTCGTATCACTAGCCCTCTAGCGGTCCAGTCGAACTGTACCGTGCGGCCGGCCGGCGAGCCTTCGGTCTGCGCACCTTACTTCCTTGTGTGGCTTGCGCTGCAGGCCGTCTACTTGGCGTGGCGCCAGCTGCTGGGTTGTCGGCCGGCGGCGGCGTGGTAGCAGATACCACAATATGCACTGAAATAATTTAGGAGAGAATTTAGTTGAACTTGCTGCCTACCTCAGACAATGACCTCACTCAAAAACCATTTTATAAATGCCTGGTGGTTGTCATTAAATCTACACCAAACCCATCTTACCCAATTTTTCTCCTAGTGTAAACAATGGTTCATCACAGTAAATATCGTGAGAGACATCTGCAATGATCATAGTAGGTACCATCCTTTGGCACCCTTTATGACAATCCTGTCCGCCTCACTCCCACTTTGAAATACGTAGGTCTTAATTATATCTGCGGTGTCGCACAAGTCTAAAGTGCGGCCACCTACTTTCGCCGCGCGCCGCCATGCACGCACGGCGCGGCGTTCTTACGACGTCAGCCACGAGCGCCCTCTGCTACAACCCCGCTCGTGGCCACCACTGAACGACATCGTTCACTTGGGACTGAGATAGGAACCAGCTAATACTTCGGAATCATATAGGCACCAGTGAAGACTTGGCTATCGGATAGGCACTAGGCAGGCCTCTAGCTCAACTACGTATCAGCATTCTGCAGTACTGAGCTATGTAAAAGTTAAGTATTACTAAGTCTCTATGAAATACATATCTCGTTCTAATTTACCCTAGTGTTTCTAGTTTATGCTGTCCCACTGGCTGATCACCTTCCTACCTACACAAGCGTGCTTCCTTTATTCCTGTGTCGGAATCATTCTACTCGGCAACCGACACCTACGACGGAAACCAGACTCTAAAGCGGCGACGAAGCTGGGTCACAAAAATATCCATAATAGATGTGAGGTCGTGGTTGTATTATTTAATTGTCAAGGATGGGAGAGGGGTGGAGGCTCTGTCCAGCGGCCAGACAAGAGATACAGGAGTCTGAAGCGGTTATGTGCTTCGTGGTGGATGGTTTTTGAGGTGGCAAGGCCAGGTAAGGAAGCCATTAAGGGTAACTCCAACGTAATTATTTTGCAAAGTAGGCTCAAGCACAGATACCGTGTAAAGCCCTCATCATCAGATAATCTGTACAAAAAACTTATATGGTTTCATGTTCAAAGATTCTTGTTCAAATGTTTAAATGTTTGCATAGCTTATGGGGCTCAACTACGGGGTCATCAGTCTCTTAACTTACAAACCACTTATGAACTAATTAATACTAAGGACGGCACAAACATCCATGCACGACGGGGGATTCTAACCCCGACCGTAGTGGCCGTGCAGACCGTGACTGGAGCGCCTCAGTCCCCGCGGCCACCGCGGCCGGCTAAGTACACTGGGGACATATATGCATTGAAGTAACTTACTTTAGAAGAGAATATAGCTGTACTTGCTGCCTAACTCAGACGATGACCTCACTCAAAAAACATTTTAACGCGCGGCCGCTCGCGTATATTGTTGTCACGCGATAACTCCAGTGTTAGATTTTTTCTAACAATGAGATCTCGCACACTTGCATCTCTTTGTGCCATAAAAAGACACGTTTATACAATAAATCATTTCTTTGCTATTACCAAAGTATTAAAAATTATTATAAACATGGTATGGAACATGTCATTTGACGAATTTCTGAATGTTTGCAAGACGAGCTATAGTACCGACGCACTAACAACGATAGACGAGATGTTAGAACCATTCCGCGGAAGTTTCAAATTCAGGCAGTCTATAGCAAAGAAGCCTTCAAAATATGGCATCAAGGTACATGCGCTTTGTGATGCCTGAACCTTTTATACGCTACATATGAAAGTACATGCAGGCAAACAGCCTACTGGGCCATATCAAGTAGCAAATGCTGTAGAACATCTGGTGTTACGATTGATTAGACCGACTGACAAAACCGTCAGAAACGTGACGATGGACAATTATTTCACATCTATACCACTGGGTAACAAACTGTATGCCAACTATAGATTCACATTAGTAGATACTCTACGGAAGAATAAAAGAAAAATTCCACCGGAATTTCTGGACGTAAAATGTAGGCAACTAAACAGCAGCATTTGGAGAAAAACCAAGCAACAACTGCTTCATTTGCTCATACGTCTCAAAAAAATGAACAGGAAAAGAGCTTTCCAATGTTATCCACCATGCACAACGACGATTCTGTAGACGCTGACAGTGGCGAAGCCAACAAACTTGAAGAAATTACACTCCACAATCTCAAAAAAAGGAGGTGTAGATGTTGGCGACCGTTCGAAATCAGAATATTGTATTTCAAGATAAAACCGCTGGCCCCTTACACTGTTTTTCAGTTTTATATACTTCCATATCCGACAGCGAATGCCATGTACTCTGTATAAGCAATTGCTTCATTCAATTCGTAAAACTCAACAAGAATATCTACTTTGCTCATAAAAGACGTAACATGTGCTGAACAGTTTCAGGAGAAAACAAACGAACACAGTCGCATGTTACAAGTACAAAAAAAGCAGACTAAAAGTGAAGCAAGGCAGTTTTCCACGGAAGGAGAAGTAATTGTTACGTTAAGACTCCCGTGTTAGAAAAAATCTAACACTGCGCACCACTTCAAATAATGCCATAAATTTGATTGTCGAGTCACAGATTATTTGAATCGCGAGGTATGATAAAATGCATTTCTAGATGGTCTGTTCATTAGCTTTGAAATGTGATGGAATATTCAAGTAAAACTGTAAATGTTAGATTTTTCTAACAGCGCGAGTGATCGCGGGTTAATAAATACCGGGTGGTTGTCAATAAATTTACACCAAAGTCATTACATGTAAAAATAGAAGAGTGATCGTTTTAGAAATTCCATCAGGCACTTGACATTGATTACAGTGGTAAAGCACTGGACTCGCATTCGGGAGGATGTTGGTTCAAATAACCTCCGGCCATCCCGATTTAGATTTTCAGTGATTTCCCTAAATCACTCCACATAAAAGCCGTGATGGTACCTTTCAAAGGACACGGCAGATTTCCTTCTCAATCCTTACCCAAAAACTCCTAGCTTCGTCTCTAATGACCAAGTTGTCGACGGAATGTTAAACTCTAAGCTTCCTTCCTTCCTTCCTTCTTTCCTTCCATTATTACATTAAAAATTTAAAGAAAGAAAAAATAGAAAAATGTAATTAATGACAAGTGCCTGATAGAATTTCTAAAACCATCATTCTGCAATTGTTAAATCTAAGGACTTTTCATATACGTTCATGCTCCATCTGCATAGACGCCATTTTCACTGTTTACAAAACTGTATGCAAAGATTGCAGAAATAGTGGTATGATAAAGTAGAATTAAACCTCACGTTCATTGATAAACATTCATCTGTTCCAATAATGTCTTCTGTAAATCTTTTAAGAGTCAGTAATGAAAGAATTTGCTCATTAGTAATACTTAAAGATTGATTAAAGGAATACTTACTACATGACGTAAAATGGAAGTGCATTTAGAAACAACCACAATATTTAATTTAAAGTACATGTTACTGTACTCAGTAAAAATGTTATCTTATTGGCTTTGATGTAAAATACATAAGTACCAACAATATTTTCAAAAAAAAGTTTGATGTATGTTGTGTAATTGTACGTAACTGTCATGTATTTCTCTTTCATTTAGCTTGTTGATTACCTATTGATGGCAGCAACTGACAAAACCGGTAAATACGACAAGGAAAATTATTTTTCAGGCGTGGCATAAGAATGATGTTTTCGGAGTACAACATGGCTATGCATTGCCACCTAAAACAACATTAGTGTTCGTACCATAGATCCATGTTCAGATGATCCTCCTGGATATGTAACATGTCAATTTTTTTACAAGTTTATAATAGCAATAGTATACAGATATATACATCATTTAGTTCTATTAAAAATTGGTGAGTGGAGTAGAAGTTGGCCACTGGGAAGACCTTTAGGCTTCTCTTAAACTGATCTTTACTTGTAGTTAAAATTATTTATGGTTGTTGGTAAATTATTAAAAATGTGTGTTCCTAAGTAGTGGATCCATTTTCGAATTAAAGTAAGTGCTTTTAAGTCCTTGTGTAGATCGTTTTTGTTCCTGGTATTGTCTGCATGAACTGAGCTGTTTTTTGGGATAAGGTCTATATTACTAATGACAAATGTCATTAAGGAATAAATTTACTGAGGGGCAGTAAGTATAGCCAGTTGTTTGAAGAGGCTTCTACAGGATGTCCGTGAATTTACACTACAAATAATACTTATTACACGCTTATGTCCTCTGAAAACATTTGCCGGCCGCGGTGGCCGAGTCATCTGAGGCGCACCAGTCACAGTCTGCACGGCCACTTCTGTCGGGGGTTCGAATCCCCCCTCGGGCATGGATATTTGTGCCGTTCTTAGTCTTAGCTAGTTAATAAGTAGTTTGTAAGTTTAGGGACTGATGACCCCGTAGTTAAGTCCCATAAGCTTTACAAAATTGTGAAAACATATGCTTGATTTGAAGAGATCTCAAAATATTATACCAAATGACATTATTATGGAACTCAGCACAGCAAGTAAATTTCCGTAGCTTTATGTCTCCTACGTCTTAAAACACTCGTACTGCAAATACATATTTATTAAGTCGTTTCTGCAAATATGTGATGTGTTCTTCCCAACTGAAATTATTATCAAGCTGTAATCCTAGGAATTTAATGCCATCAACCTCTTCGAGGTTGCGAAGGTCCCATATATATATTACTTTTATAATTTTTTTAATTGAAAGTTTTTCGTGTTAAAGTAGATGATTAAGGAGGATTATATCACAGATTAAGGTAATATTTTTGTTTTGTTTATCACGTTTTTTGTGTATACTCATATAATGTTAGTTTAGGTAAAGAGAGATTGCGTGAAATTTTTGTAAAAAGTCAAGTATTTTAGGAGATATCAGTGTTCGAATGTATAATTATTGTCACGTTGAAGAGCAATTTTTTAGTGAATGACGGAATAGAAAATAGGAGATCAAGAACTCATAGTTCAGCAGGAGAGAGTATGACAGAGCACGATGCCATTACAGAGATGTTCAGAAAGATGAGCGATAGTAACAAGGTAACGATTGAACAAAACAAATAACGAAACAAAATTAGGAATTAAATCAGGAATTAAAACAGGGTATGGAAAAACAAAACCAGGAATTAAAACAGGAATTTAAAACACAAAATCAGGAATTAAAAGTGGACATTCACGAAGTTAAATTCAGATGGAGGAAGGCATATCACGGAATCGTAACCAGATCACACAAATAAATAAAGACGCAAAACAGGCTAGGGATATGATACAGGCATAATCTCAAGGTCAACAGGAACTACAAACTGACGTAGACAAAGTCCAACTGGTCATCGTCAATGCAGATAAGAAAGTTGATCGTTTCGCAAAAGGTGACACTTACCGCTATTCAAAACACGGAAGGACAAGCTATCCTAAATAAAATAACGAAAGTCACTTTAAAACGGTATGACTAGCGTATAAATGAAATTGAAACAAAGGCGGAGGATCAGTTGGAATAACTCAGGTCAGAGTTAGTCCAAACGATTGGAAAAAAATAGAGACGCACTGTACTTGCAGTGTAATTGCTGGATCGTCAAGTAACCATTCAGTAAAAGGACAGACACAAGTGAAAGATAAACAGAACGAAAAGAAAACGGAGGTAACACCCGCGGAAGTAGGACCGAATATAGTTAGAACATCAACTTACGATGTGCCGCAAAACCACACAGAATACGCGGAAAATCTCGAAATGTACAGCCAGCCACAACCAATTGAAAGACAGGCAACTGAACCAGTTAATTCGATGGCACAATTTGACAGTAATTCGTTTGCAGCACAAAAAGCAACGAATGAGCAACATTTGTGTAAGATGTTGCAACGATACGAAATGAACACAGTATACGCAACAGGTAACATGCTGATGAGTAGTGGGTTACCACAACACAGGTAAGAAAGCGTAACGAATCAGGAATTTTCGAAATGACGGAACAAACATAATTAGGAGCTATGAATAGGTACTATACGGATCACATTTTGACTGTTCGAAAATATCAACACTTCAAAGACGAAGGCGGAAGTATTCATGCGAGAATCTTCATTGATCAATTTCAGGTGGGCATACCGAACAATGCAGTTTAGCACAAAGGCTAGATTTTGTATGTGCAAACATGTCAGAACCAGTGCAAAAAAACTACACATCTTATCAACAGTTGACGACCACATTCTTGGATAGATATTGGTCAAAGGATAAATAAAATAAGATCAAATACGAATTATTACAGATGGTACCTTACGAGAACTCAGGTGAGAAAAGTGTCGTTAACTTTTTTGATATTATGAAGAAAAGAACCATTGCTTAGACATGGCAGGCCGCGGTGGCCGAGGAGACTGAGGCGCTCCAGTCACGGTCTGCACGGCCACTATGGTCGGGGGTTCGAATCCCCCCTCGGGCATGGATATTTGAGCCGTCCTTAGGATTAGCTAGTTCATAAGTAGTTTGTAAATGTAGGGACTGAGACCCCGTAGTTAAGTCCCATAAGCTATACAAACATCTGAACATTTTTGCTTAGACAGACCGTATAGCAATGAAGAACTAATACCTTCATGTAGAGTGAAACTACCCATCAAATATCGTCAATTGACAGTAGGGAAAAATGAAGATGTTGAGGGTTTTAAGGAAGTACTAAGGAAATTAGAATTCATATGAAAGAGGAATAACTTAAGGAAAATAAAAATAAAAGATCAGACAGAGGCCCAGAAATGATTATAACAATAATTCAATCTTTATCGTAATGTTAACTTCAGACCCTTTAATAATAACACAAACAGTAAAAAAATTCAGTCACAAAACAATGCAGATAATGTAGGATCATGGAACCATGGCGGAAATTATGGGAATAGAAATAAAGGATATCGTAATAATAACAATGGGTACGGATATTCATATCAAAGTGGATACGGAATATTTGCCAAAGGGAAAGGGCAGCTGGCGAGACCAAGGCTCAAACAACATTAAGGGAAATCAAGGTCGACATGGACAAGAGCGAATAAACAAAGGTCATCCAGATGTACTTGATGTACACTGTGGTACTAAGGATCGAAAAATGAATTCCTATAACGTCTTGTGGTGGGAGACGCATTTCTTCACGTATAAAATGTTCGACTTCATGCGCTCTTGGTCGTACATGTAGGGAACGTTAATTTGATCGTAGATTGGCGGTATGAAAACGCCATGTCGGTCGTTGACTGCGGACTCTAAGGCACGCCGCTACGCGGAAGTAAACAAACGGGCGCTCGCTAGCAGCACAACAGGCGGGACGCAGCGGACGTCCTCGCCCCACCGCAGCCGAAAACGGACTGACCCCTACACCACTCCCCCCAGGGGGCCCACAGTTCTTTTGTGGGTACGTGTGTGGCGCGCACGGGGCCCCGAGCCGGAGCAGCCTTTCTTCTGCCCCAGGCTGCTTCACTTTCCCTCCCGGTTTATGCCTTCGCCCGGAGACGGGCATATTTCGTGAGATACGGTGGTTCTTGTTGTGGTTTTTCTTCCTTCGTTCCTTCCTTTCTTACCCTTCGTTTTCTGTCTTTCTCTCCTTGAACTCTCCTAGCCTTCTTCTCCTCATTAGTCTCCGCCTCGGCGTTTGAGACACTTCTTTCCTTCTTTCTCTTCCTTTCCTATCCTCTTCTTCTTTCCTCCCTGTGCGTGTCTGAAGGCCGACCCACGCATTATCGTGCGTAGCAGGTGACGGGGTAACGCGTAATTCCCCGCCCCGTGTAGACAAGTAAGGCACGTACGTACCCCCTGGTAAAGGCCAGGCCCAGGGAGGGGTGATTACCCGAGCTGGTACCTTCCGAACGTGCCGATTGGTCCCTCCGTCAGTTCTCGGGAGGTGTGACCTGAGGTGTGAACAATCACCTAAGGCGGGTAAGCCCTCGGAGAGGGCCCCCACTAGGAAGGAGCGCGCCATCGGAGACGCCGGTAATCACGGGGGACACTTCCGCGATGACTTCCTTATCTTCTTTCGTGACGTTGACCCATAAACGTAAGTTAGACTCGCCTCAGCCTAAAAAGACTCTGCTTAATGTACCTAAATTTCTGGTTGTCTCTCGCACCGACGGAAAGGATTTCAATTCTGTCAATCCTTTCGTTATACAGAAAGGTGTAGATGCAATTGCTGGCCCTGTTAAAACCTGTTCACGTCAGCGCAATGGCACATTGTTGCTGGAAGTGGAAAGTGCCTTCCAAGCCCAAAAACTGATACGTACTACGTTGTTGCACACTTTTCCAGTTAAGGTCGAAGCGCACCGCACACTCAACTCGTCACGGGGGGTAGTCTTCACGAGATCCCTTGACGGGTTGTCTGATGAAGATATCCAATTGTATATGTCCGATCAGGGTGTGACAGCCGTCCACAGGGTCATGAAAAAGGTCGATAACCATCTGACACCGACTCGTACTGTGTTTTTGACGTTTGACAAAGTTGACCTCCCGTCGAAGGTCAAAGCCGGGTATGAAGTCATCTCCGTCCGCCCTTATGTACCTAACCCAACGCCCTGTTTTCAGTGCCACAGGTACAACCATACCCGTGAACATTGCCCAAATGCAGCAAAGTGTGTCACTTGTGGTAGGGACACCCATGAGGGGGATTGCCCACCTCCGTCCCCTCACTGCCTAAACTGCAACGGTGACCATGCGGCTTCCTCTCGCGACTGCCCTGTATACAAGGATGAGAAGGTAATCCAGGAAATTCGGGTTACGGAGAAGGTATCGACATCTGCCGCTCGTAAGTTGTTGGCGAGTCGAAAGCCCACTGTCCTCCCAGCGGGTACATACAGTAAGGTACTCACCTCAACTCGACCTACCAAGGATTCCAGTACCCAGACATGTGACTTCACTTTCGCTGACACAGTTGTGCGTTCCGCCAGCCCGAAGATTGCCCGTTCCACGTCCCCGCTCCCTGTTGCTGCTTCTAGGGTACAGTCTTCGTCAAACTCTAGTAAACCGCGGGCACCTAAACAAGATGCCCGGACCTTGAAAAAGGAACCCGTCCGTGAGGATTTTCTGCGTTCTCAGGCTTCCCAACCGTCAACTGCCTCTTCCCGCCGTCACTCTTCCAGAAGAGCTGACAAGAAAAAGAGTTCCTCTCCTTCCCCGCCGAGGCGTGACCCATCTGTCACGCCGTCCAACAGTTGCCGGCCTCGGCCGTCTTCTGTTTCACCGGGACGCTCCGTTTGCCGGGCGCCCGGCCCTTTACCGGCGGTGGAAACTGCCCCTCCTGATCAACTCAGGGAGGTGGCAGGCGCGTCGGTCGAACCAATGGAACATGACCCTTTGCCCCCAGACAGCGATAGCAGTGCTCCCTCGAAATCCGGTCCTCAGCGGCCGTCGAGGTGACCCCGCTCGCTACTTGGTTTTTATCCTTATTTCTTCTCTCATTTTTATCATGGCGCTCCTTCAATGGAACATTCGCGGCATTCGTTCTAATCGGGAGGAGTTAAAACTACTCCTTCGATTGCACTGCCCGCTTCTAGTCTGCCTCCAGGAAACTAAGTTGCGTCCACGTGATCGTGCAGACTTTCCACACTACACCTCTGTGCGGTTCGACCTGCCACCCGTGGAAGGTGTCCCAGCCCATGGAGGGGTTCTGATGCTCCTTCGAGACGACGTCTATTTCCATCCCATTTCCTTGCACACTCACCTACAGGCAGTTGCCGTCCGCATCACCTTATCCACATTTACCTTCTCCCTCTGTAATATATATTCGCCATCGTCATCTGCCCTTACTAGGGCAGATGTGCTAAACCTTGTTGACCAGCTCCCTTCACCTTTCGTGTTGGTAGGCGACTTTAATGCCCACCACCCCCTATGGGGCTCTCCGGCACCTTGTCCGAGAGGCTCCCTTTTGGTGGACATTCTACACCACCTCGATCTTGTCTGCCTCAACACCGGTGCACCGACCTTCCTTTCTGACACAACACACACTTATTCCCATATAGACCTCGCCATATGCACTCCTCAGCTTGCCGGTCGGTTTGAGTGGTATGCACTTTCTGACACGTACTCGAGTGACCATTTCCCTTGTATCATCCACTTCCTGCATCATTCCCCATCTCCACGTCCCACCAGTTGGAACATTTCTAAAGCCGACTGGGGGCTTTATTCTTCCATGGCTGTTTTTCACAATCAGAATTTTCCCAACTGTGACAGTCAGGTCGAATACCTCACAGAGGTTATTCTCACTGCTGCTGAACGTTCCATACCTCGTACATCCTCTTCTCCACGTCGTGTCCAGGTCCCTTGGTGGACTGCAGCCTGCCGCGACGCGCTTCGAGCCCGGCGCCGTGCTTTACGCACCTTCCGCCGCCACCCAACTTTGGAGAATTGCATCAATTACAAACGTATGAGAGCGCAGTGCCGTCGTATCATAAACGACAGCAAGAAAGCTTGCTGGACTGCTTTTACTAGTTCTTTTAACCGTTTTACTCCCTCCACGGTTGTCTGGGGTGGCCTACGCCGTTTGTCCGGCATCAAGGTCCACTCCCCGATTCCTGGCCTGACCGTGGAGAACGCAGTCCTCGTGAACCCAGCTGATGTTTCAAACGCATTGGGTCGTTTCTTTGAGGAGGTTTCGAGCTCTGCCCATTACCACCCTGCCTTTCTCCCTCGCAAACAGGTAGAGGAGGCACGGCCGCCTTCTTTCCGCTCCTTTAATCGTGAAAATTATAACGTCGCCTTCACCATGCAGGAGCTAGATCGTGCTCTCGCCCTGTCCCGGTCTTCTGCTCCCGGGCCCGATTCCATTCATATTGAGATGCTGAAGAACCTCTCTCCTGCGGGCAAGTGCTTTCTTCTTAGTACCTACAATCGCATATGGACTGAAGGTCATGTTCCCACAAGTTGGCGTGAAGCCATTGTTGTCCCCATCCCCAAACCAGGGAAGGACAAACACCTTCCTTCCAGTTATCGCCCCATTTCTCTGACGAGCTGCGTCTGTAAGGTGATGGAACGCATGGTTAACGCTCGGTTGGTCTGGCTCCTCGAATCTCGCCGCCTCCTGACTAATATCCAATGCGGTTTTCGTCGACACCGCTCTGCTGCTGACCACCTCGTTACGTTGTCGACCTTCATTATGAACAACTTTCTAAAGAAGCGTCAAACAGTAGCCGTGTTCTTCGACTTGGAGAGGCATACGATACCTGTTGGAGAGCGGGCATTCTCCGCACATTGCACACATGGGGCCTTCGGGGCAACCTTCCTCTTTTCATTCAAGCGTTTTTGGCGGATCGCAAGTTCCGGGTACAGGTGGGCTCTGTTTTGTCAGATACCTTTTGCCAGGAGAATGGGGTACCACAGGGCTCCGTCTTGAGTGTGGCGCTCTTTGCCATTGCAATCAATCCGATCGTAGATTGCCTTTCAGCCGACGTCTCCGGATCTCTTTTTGTTGACGATTTCGCAATTTATTGTAGCGCCCAGCGGACGTATCTCTTGGAGCGTTCTCTCCAACGCTGTCTTGACCGTCTATATTCCTGGAGCATCGCAAACGGCTTCCGATTCTCCACTGAGAAAACTGTGTGTATCAATTTCTGGAGATACAAGGAATTTCTTCCACCTTCTCTACGTCTCGGCCCTGTTGCTCTCCCTTTCGTGGAGACTACAAAATTCTTGGGACTCATGTTGGATCGGAAACTTTGCTGGTCCACACATGTGTCCTACCTGGCTGCCCGTTGTGCCCGATCCCTTAACGTTCTTCGTGTCCTCAGTGGCACGTCATGGGGAGCGGATCGTACCGTCCTGCTTCACCTTTACCAGGCCATTGTTCAGTCAAAGCTCGACTATGGAAGCCTTGTATACTCTTCAGCACGGCCGTCGATTCTCCGCCGTCTCAACTCTATCCACCATCGTGGATTACGTCTGGCGACCGGTGCATTTTATACCAGCCCTGTTGAAAGTCTGTATGCCGAGGCTGCTGTATTACCCTTGACCAATCGACGTGACATACTCTTGTGTCGGTACGCATGCCGCCTACGGTCGATGCCCAACCATCCATCTTACAGATTATTTTTTGACGACTCACTCGATCGCCAATATCAGTTGTCTGCGATTGCCTTGCTTCCACCGGGAGTTCGGTTTCGCCGCCTGCTACAGCGGCTCGATTTTACCCTTCCTTCCACCCTTCGGTTGAGCGAAAGCCCATTGCCACCGTGGCATCAGGCCCAGGTTCACACACACCTCGAACTTAGTTCGCTCCCCAAGGAGAGCACTCCGGATTTGGTATTCCGCTCGAGGCTTGTCGAACTCCGTTCGCGGTTCGATAATGCCGTATTTATTTACACTGATGGTTCCAAGAGCACTGCCGGTGTCGGATCTGCCTTCGTCGTCGGGGACAACCGTTTCCAATACAAGCTCCCTGACCGGTGCTCAAACTTCACGGCTGAGCTTTTCGCCCTCCACCAGGCCGTTTTGTATACCTGCCGCCACCGCCACCCTTTCTATGCCATATGTTCTGACTCCCTTAGTGCCCTGCAGAGTCTTAAGGACCCTTTCTCGAACCATCCTCTCGTGTATCGGATCCAACGCTCCCTCCAGTTGCTGGCGGATGACAGCTGTCACGTTTCTTTCCTGTGGGTCCCTGGCCATGTGGGTGTGCCCGGGAATGAGGCCGCCGACACAGCAGCCAAGGCAGCAGCTCTTTTGCCTCGCATGGCTACCTTTTGCGTCCCATCGGACGATGTTCAACGGGCTCTTCGCCGGAGTATAGTGTCGCAATGGCACAGTGTGTGGCTTTCACTGTACAACAATAAATTGCGAACTGTCAAACCGATCCCGACCGCTTGGAGGACATCCTCACGCCCCTCTCGGCGGGAGGAGGTCATCCTGGCTCGGTTGCGGATCGGTCATTGCCGTTTCAGCCACCGTCACTTGCTATCCGCCGAACCTGCACCGCTATGCTCCTGCGGTGGACTGCTGACGGTGCGACATGTTTTACTGACTTGTGTTCATTTTAATCATCTCCGTGTAGCCCTTCATTTTCCGTCTACTCTGGAGGAAATTTTAGCTGATGACACACGAGCAGCTGCTCGAGTTTTGCGTTTTATCAACTTGGCCAACTTATCCAAGGATATTTAACTCTTTTAATTGTCTTTTATCTTTCGTTTTTAGCCTCTTGTTGATGTTCTGGCGGTCTACATTTTTTTAGATCATAGCGAATCTATGTTCTTGGCTGGGCGCTAATGACCATAGAAGTTGTGCGCCCTAAAACCACAAAAAAAAAAAAAAAAAAAAAAAAAAAACCTACACCACTGGGGACACAGTGATAACTGTACCTACAAGGTATACCTAAGCAAGCCTCCAGTCGAATAGCGATTCCCAGCTTTATCCTGCTCACAGAACTCAAACTCGTAGGTTTGAAACAACTCCCATAAGAGTGAGGGCCCCAAACTTGTCCACCCCTCCCCACTAACGAAAGGATCATTGCCCATCACCAGCACGTTTTATATACAGAGTGTTTCATTAAGTTTGTTTGCCTCTGTAACTTGCATTGGGTTCGTTGAAACCAGCTGCGTTCGAATCAATTTAAACTACATTCCTAACACTGTTAGTTTGGGAGCTACAACCCTTCAAAGTTTCAGGGGCAGATACCACAAACGCTGCGCATAATGCAATGCGCCTTATAAATGTGGTGCGGCCGAGTTGTAACGACGCCGGTGTCACGGAGCGAGAAGCTTCCTCGATGCTCTGTTAGACTGCCGACTGTCGCCGCACACGGCCGTATACCCGACAGTTGGAGCCACACAAACAAGCGGGGCTCAATATACCACAGTTACCGACATTGAATGACGATAGCATACACGAACAACGAGTACGTTGACATGTTGCTGATGCTCGGCGAGTGCCGACACGATGCCACTGAAACAGCCACGGCTTATGGAAGCAGGCAGCTTGGTAATGCGCCGCAGTAACAGACGAAAACCAGCAAGAAGTGGGGAAACGGAGTTGTTTTAGCTGCACTACACCACGATCCTCATGTCAGCTTACGAGCCGTTGCTGCAGTCGCTGGTGTCAGTCTCACATCTGTGTGGCGTATAGTACACGGCCACAGGTTTCACCCGTACCGCTTGTCACTGACCCAGGAGCTGCATGGGAATGATTTCCGTGCAAGATTGACATTCTGTGAGTGGGCCATGCATAATTTCACGCTGTAGTCTTTACAAAGTGTTATGTTCTCTGATGAGTCCACGTTCACAAAATTATGGTGCAGTGAATCGCCATAACATGCACTACTGGGCCGCAGACAATCCTTGGTGTGTACGACCTGTCGATCGTCAACGTAGGTGGTCTATTAACGTGTGGTGTGGAATCCTTGGGGATGAAATCATCGGTCCACACTACTTCCCAGGTACACTGACAGGTGAGTTATATCGCGCTTTTATAGCCGACAGTTTGGGTGGTCTCCTTGAACATGTGTGTCTACACACGAGAGTCCACATGTGGATGCAGCACGAAGTCACCCAGCCCATTCTGCGCGCGCTGTTGTGGAAGAACTAAACAAAAGGTTTGCAGGAAGATGGTTGGGGCGCCATGGTCCTCATTCATGGCCCGCAAGGTCGCCCGATTTAACACCAGTAGATTTCTTTATCTGGGGATATCTAAAGGATCGTGTTTATGTCACTGAGCCCACATCCCCAGATGATCTAAAACGGCGCATCGAGGACGCATGTCGCTCCGTCACACCGGCGATGTTACATCTCGTCTGCAGATCCTTTCGAAGGCGCATTGCATTATGCATTGAGGAACATGGACACACATTTGAACATCTCGTGTAAATCAACTTCCCACCGCCATAACATCCATCACCCACCACACAGCCATGTATTACGTACAGCGTGTGGTACCTGCCCCTGAAACTTTGAAGGGTTGTAGCTCCCAAACTGTGACAGGAATGTAGTTTAAATTGATTTGGACGCAGCTGGTTTTAACGAATCCAATTCACGATAGAAAAAGCTATTATTCCATTTAAAATTATATCTTTGTGCTGTAACTCTTTGGAAAATGATACAATAAACTATGTTCATAGCTCCGCAAAATGTGTAACATTTCTTTTGTTGACATTCCGCATTAAAATTTCCCGTCACGTATTATTTTATAAGTTACAGAGGCATACACAATGAAACAACCTGTATATATACATGTAGCGTATGGAGCTGGGTACACATTTTCGGCTTTGCTCATTCATGAAAATGAAAGAATAACAGAACAGAAGTGACGTCTGTTCTTTCGGAACATATATATTACACCGATGACTGCAATGATCCTTTCGTTAGTGCGGAGGGATGGGCAAATTTTTTAAATTATTTTTATTTATATATTTTCATTTATTTATTTATGTATTGTTGTTGCAGAAACATCATGCAGATCGCAGGAGGTGAACACCGCAGAGGTGAATCTTGACACACCATCTCCATCCCATTTGGCAACTACAACTTCGAGATAATGACAGAGTATTGTCATGTTGAGTTAGGATTGAGGGTAAAACAAAATGATGATGTGAAGACCAGCGTTCCACTGGACAGGCAGGTTTCTTCCAGGTTGGACTTCACCATAACAATGTATACCACGGACATTGTAAAAATGAGAGGAGAATAGTCATGTTGCAAAAGTATAGCAAAAGTACAATATATGAGACATATGATCTCAATACACAATTGGAAACTTTTTTATATTCCATAAATAAATCACTATTCCTCTCCTGAAAAGAAGACAGAAGAAAAAAGATATGTAACCAAGTTCGCAAAAGAACAGAAGATGGGCTGAAGATAGATATCTATTTCTCTCCAACCTAAAACATTTAACAAAAGTATTCCACAATGATTTTAGAGTGGTCACCAGACTAGCCGTATCTCAATGATAAATCGCTAACTAAATCATAACTGATCCAGCAAGTTATGTCTCATACAAAAAACTAGCGACATGAAATACTGCTGCAAAGCAGATTCTTCTATCACAAAAACAACATCGAGATGTTGTTATACAGGTTCCAGGTGTGATGGAAGATTTACATCATCTCTTCAATACATTAGCTGATAGCTGTCATTTACTGTCAACAAGAGGCATAATCCCACTAAATTGCGCGTCAACAACGATAAAGCCCGGCATCACATACTATGGCACCACTCTCTAAAGACAGACGACGAAAAGATTCAACTACAATGGCTCATCAGACAATAAATAAACGAAGGTAGCAGAACAATAAACTTTGTGAAAACATGATAGTGAAAATAAAAATGAAAATAGTTCATTATAAATAACACATGTGAAACTTTAATCAGTAATTTGTGCAACAAAGAAAGAAAACTGTTTTCCTTACATAATTTATTTATATAAAGTGATGTTCAACTGTAAATTTAAAGAAGGCTATATGTTTCCGTTATTTCATTATTTTGTTTTTTGTTTTGTTTTTCTTTTCTTTTGTAAAATTACCTTATAATTTTACTCTAAAATTTTATAAAAATAACTGCAAATATAAAGCTATAACAGCTTATTCATTCTTTAATTAAAGTGCAGAAACACAAATAAATAAAACCAAGTCTTAAATTACAGCAGAGAATATAAAAAGCTATTGCAGACTTCATGCAAATCTCACTAAAAAAATTAAACCATTAAATATCACGTACGCCAACACTGTACAGGAACGAGTTTACAGAAACAAATAAGTTGTGAAGTCGAATAGTGAAAAACAGAAACACGTAATGACAACGAATAAAGTATGTAATTTGTAAAGATCAAATTCTTCCTATAAAACAACACAATTGTATAAACAGTGGTAAAAATCTACATAGAAAATAAGAAAATCTAAAATCGTTAGCAATGCTGAATGATAATTTTGAATCAGTAATTTTTGCCTGTTTTCATTAATCTTTTGCGCGGCATTAACAAAACCCAAGACAAAAAATTTGTCACTAGGAAAGGGAAATGTACAGAGTCAAGTTTTCCTCACTGTCATTTCCTGTATTTTCCGACCTAAAACTCACATTCTACTCGTCAAGACGAATTGATTGAACACAAACTCGATGAGGTACAGGCTTCATTTGATAATAATTACAGTTTGATATCCCGAAAGGAACTTTCCTTCTTGGGGAAATACAGATGCTTCAAATCCTTCTAAACGTCACACAATACCGCTCTCAACAAAAGCTGACTACTTGCAGGTTTTACCCCCAGATGGAACATGAATTCCAACTGGCGCCATCAAGTCTTACAAGGGGAGGCCGCCAATTGTGAAATTCAGATTCGATTCATAATGTGCATAATGAAAGCTCATGACCAGAGGTGTAATTTGGCAAAGCACCAAGATGCACTTCTCAGCCGTTGTCGAGAAAATCGACAATTAAAAAAAGCCGTTGCGGTGAAATAGTCTCTACGACCTCTATGATTAGTAATACTGTTCAGAGGCGTGGCATAGCGGTAAGCACTCTGGTTCGTAATCGGAAGGTCGCCGGATCGAATCTCGCGGCATACAACTTTTGTAATCGCACGAACCAGAGTGACAGTTATCATAGAAATATGGAAAGCAGAAAACAGCACGACATCGAGCAAATCTGATAAAACGATGCGTTTTTTCAAGAAAAATTGTTTTTTTTTTTTTTAATCATCTGTTGGGAAACACACCTGATTGACACTCTGAAAAATTGTTCTATCGTTCGTCAGGTTTGACTTACACTATACGTATACGTATTCGTTTATACTTCTTCCGTTAACTATACATGGTAAACATTATGAAGACAATTAATAACATTTGTGAAATACAACTTTGTTTGCGGAAAATATAATGACGTTCGGAGTCGCCAGTTGCATGTAATAAGTTGTTTGAAAATCGTTTGTCGTGGAAAAACTGGCTACTTGGAACATCAAATATCAAATGTTATTAATCAAAGTGTGTGTGTGTGTGTGTGTGTGTGTGTGTGTGTGTGTGTGTGTGTTTACATTTGAATTACAAAAACAAATAATAATAAAAAGTTTCATTCTACGAGATCCGATCCGGCGACCTTCGGATTACGAACCCAAGCGCTTACCGCTACGCCACGCCTCTGTACACTATTTCTAATCGCAGATATCGTAGAGTGTATTTCACCGCAAAGGCTTTTTTTAATTGTCGATTTTCTCGACAACGGCTGAGAAGTGCATCTTGGTGCTTTGCCAAATTACACCTCTGGGCATGAGCTTTCGTTATGTGCCGTATGAATCGAATCTGAATTTCACAATTGGCGGCCTCCCCTTGTTAGATGAAAGACCTAAATGAGACTTTAGCTGACTGACTATTGGCTGACGAGCCATACGGTGTTTTACGACACACCATCTGACATGATACCCGTGCCACAGGCATAGAAACGGCAGCCCCACCAAAAGATGTACACCAGCAGAATGAGAAAAATTAAGGCAGACTAACTCTCTCGCCTGCGCCGGCTGTGTGTATCACTGAGCACGCAAGCTAGAGGTGCGACGCTCTCACAGTGATTTCTTGTGCAGAGAGGCGGTAAATACTCCTGTACAGTATTGCACTGTAAGGTGCACCTCTGTCGTGGAGCAGATCTTAGAGAATCTATAGTGGAGATTTATGTGCTGTTCAAAGTGTTGACCGACATACTGAATATCTATTGTGAATTTAGACAGAGTGCATTAGGTAACGGTTGCAAGCGCATTTTTTGAATGAAATAAATCGCAATTCGCGATGTTATGGCATCACTGTATTAGGTTTTGATGGAATACCAAACTGTGGCGAATGAAAATTTGTGCCCGGCCGGAATTCGAACCCGGGATCTCCTGCGTATTATGCAGACGCGTTGACCATTCCGCCACCGAGGACACAGTGACCAGCCCGACTGCAGAGGACTCTTCCCTGCACGTCTCCCGCCACACACAAATCTCCATTCGCCACGCTGTCTCTTTCCTATACCACAGCCATAGGCTGTGTGTGGCGGGAGACGTGCAAGGAAGAGTCCTTTGCAGTCGGGCTGGTCACTGTGTCCTCGGTGGCGGAGTGGTCAACGCGTCTGCCTGGTAAACAGAAGATCCTGGGTTCGAATCCCGACCGGGCACAAATTTTCATTCGCCACAGTTTGGTATTCCATCTAAACCTAATACAGTGATGCCACAACATCGCAAATTGCGATTTATTTCATTCATTTGAACGCTGTAATTCGTCATAAATATATATAATTGCATTTTTTGAGTGGCAGCATGGTGGGTAAGTCTGAGATTGACGTACCATGCCAATTTATATCCATCTAGGCTTTACAGGTCCTTCTTGACTTTATCAAGACGCAGGGGCAGTGCGATAGGCAATAGTCGATGAAGACAGACATTTAGTTTCAATTTCAGCAAAGATGTAGCTAGCAGCCATCGGCAGAGCTAACAGTGTGCGAATGCTTTCGGCGAACTCCACCCATCCCCAAACAGTAATAACAAATACATTTTTTTATCATTGCGTACAATTCTGACATTGTGACAGCCTCGTATACTGACGAAATTAAATTAATTTTGAAGTCGAGTAGACATGGTTCTTCAGCCATTCTACATACTTTGTGTTATTTTGAATTTGTTTGTACATTTCGTCTATCCTGTCAACCTATCCAGAACTTGGAAATTCAAAAAATTAACTTGTTTCTTTACTGATTTGAGTTTTTTTTATAAGTAAACTAGCTTAAACCCGCGCCTCTGCTCGCATGTTGGTTGATTATGATAAATAAGCTGTCTTTCAGTAGTGTGCTATCAGACTGGTTTTGAAGGATGAAATGAAATACAATACCTTCTTTAGAAACAAACACTTTTAATCGACTTTCAAATAAAAAAAAAACTAAAATTATGTGAAGTGCTTAATGATTTACAATAAATAATACATACATTATTCCTCATAGCCTGTGTTGCAATATCTCAACACGTATGGTGAGAATAATGTCCAAATTCATTTTAATTTTATTTTAGGGCATTCTGGTAAACTACGTTATTTGTAGTATTGTTTGGAGCGTAAATGTAGATATTTTTTGGGTTGCCCACCCTTGAGCAAGCGACGTATAATTGACCATGTGAGAAAAATGAGGGCTGTAAATGGGTTCCTGCGAGTTTTAAAGAGATGTATTAAAAGAAATTTCTTTTTTACTGCTTTATTTATTTATTCTTACATTTCCTTATTCGTATGCCTATCCTTGCAGAGAAAGAGCTGAAGACATTGTAGCACGCATAGACCAAAGATATGGTCTGTGGCATCACGTTTCGCTGTATGTAACGTCCTTGCTATAGAGTCGCAAACGTCATCGCTGGCCTTCAGTCCGAATTTTTTTTTATAATTTGACGACTTTCAACCATATCTTCCACCCCCTTATAGATATCGGCATGGAACTGCTATGGTGTCCAGCGGGAGACTTCGGACAACAATTACACACATACCATTCGTTTGCGTTCTGTACTTTTCGCTGCAGAGCGAAATATTAACACACACAAATACAGACACGTAGAATTTTATATACACCGATAAGTTTCCATCCCAATAAACTCCACCCTTTTATCATTATCAATTTCAAGCAACAATGCAACTAATAAAACCATTTTCAAAGAGTAATTATTGTTCCGCATTTCGCGTTATATTCTTCAAATTGCTAAATATCTATCAGATCGCCATAAAATCGTGCCTAAAACCTTCCTCAGGTGTAAATTAGTAACTGTACAAATATTTAAGTCTTTGCGTCTTGTCGTTCGGACGTGATAAGTGTACACCAAACAGACATTCATATTAATGTAAATAGATAAATAGCTATCCGATCGCCATAAAATCGTGCCTAAAGCGTCCCCCGGGTAGACATTAGTAACTGTACAAGCCTTAAGCTTCTTATGTCTTGTGGTTCAGAGGTGATATACGTACACTGAACAGACATTCACATTTATAAATATAGATAAATCCAAAGTTTACTATCAGTTTTTTATTTCAGTAACTTGTGACATCACTTTAGTACCCAAACTGATCCTCACTAGTTTGCACTTTGTTAATTTTAAGAATTTTCTTATGGGAGATGTCATGTACATCTATCTATCCATAAGTGACAAAGTTTCACCGATTGTAGGTAGACAAGGAGTATCTTCCTGAATTTCGCATGCCTTGCTGTTGATGCCTTTCTTGCAGGAGACGAGGGTACATTAGATGGTCAGGTTTGTCCAATGTGCACTACAAATTGTTGTAAGAGAAGTATTAAAGTCACAACGGCACGTCCATTCCGAAAATATACAAAAAATTCGTCCAACAATTTAAAAGAAAGCTGAAGCAAAAGAAAAAAAAATTGAATTTGTTTCCTTGAGTATGAGTAGCGGAGGGAGGAGGTGGGGGTAGAATCACCACAACATGTTTATTTGGTAGAGGGTCGCCACAATGGGTTTACTTGGAAAGGTTGAAAACGCTGACATGGGTGAACAAGAGGCAGAATTGATTGTGTTGTGGAGGTAGACGTGCATTAAGACAGTCCATGCCATAGTACTATCCATAGGGTCACTGTGTCTTGAAAACAAATGGTTGAAGCGTGTGCCTAGTAAGCACGAGACCCAGGTTCGAATCCCAGCCTCGTCACAAATTTAAATTCAGTGCCTCTTCTTCTAATTCCATCTTACTGTATCACTGTCGAGCGACTACTAGTTGGATGATCCCCTCAACTTTTAGAAATTAAGTGTAGTACATGTTTATTGAGACAGTGATGTATATTACTATTTTAATATCCTCTCGAAATCTGATACCTATCTCGAAACCGTCTTTGGTATATTTCTGTTTGCCCACAGAAAAGGAGAGGATCAAAAAATAAAATGTTTGTAATTTTAAGGGACCAAACTGCCCTGCTCTTCAATCCCTAGACCTATAAACTACTTACGCACACACCGATGCCCGAGGGAGGACTCGAACCTCTGACGCAAACGGCTGCGGATCCGTAACATGATGCTCCAGACCTCACGGCCATTCCCACGCGGCAGAGATTCAAAAGAAGAAACAAATACACAGTAACATACCTGAAATTGTTTTCCCCCCCCTAGATAGTAAACATTTGCACTTATGGGACATTGAGTTTATTCTGTCATTCCATTGTTCCAAACTAAATCCGATACAGAGATTTTAGTTTCACCAAATTGAACAGTTTTGTAACCCAAGGTGAAGTACCATATTTAGTTCAGTGTAACACTCCCAGCATAACGGTATTCTAGTCTAACGTCGACACAATGCTATTTTGAACTATAGTTTTCAAAATGACAAGCCAAGCACATTAATAATTTATTAAATGATGACCGGTTTCGGTACACTGTGTCACCATGGTCTGGTCACGTATATGGTATAATCTGAAACTTCCTGGCAGATTAAAATTTTGTGCTGGAATCGGGACTCGAACCTGGGATATGAAACTTCCTGGCAGATTAAAATTATGTGCCGGAACCGGGACTCGAACCTGGGAAAGGCAAAGGTCCCAGTTTCGAGTCCAGATTCCGGCACACAATTTTAATCTGCCGGGAAGTTTCATATCAGAGCACACTCCGCTGCAGAGAGAAAGTTTCATTCTGGAAACATGCCTTAGGCTGTGGCTAAGCCATGTCCCCACCATATCCTTTCTTCCAGGAATGCTGATCTTGCAAGTTTCGTAGGAGAACTTCTGTGAATTTTGGAAGGTAGTAGGCGAGGTACTGGCGGAAGTAAAGTTGTGAGGCGGCATCGTGAGTCATGTCGGGATAGCACAGTCGGTAGTACGCTTGGCCGCGAAAGGTAAAGGTCCCAGGTTCGAGTCCCGGTTCCGGCACACAATTTTAATCTGCCAGGAAGTTTCATATGAGCGCACACTCCGCTGCTGAGTAAAAGTTTCATTATGGTATAATCTGTTCATCTCGTTAAAAAAAAATTGCTTACATTATAACAAGGGTAAATTGCACTTAGTCACTATATAAAAATACTTAAGCTGTCATGTTTTTAACTTATGTACTTTTTATATACTGACTATTTAGTTATTTTATAACCAATTTTTTTAGCAAGATGACCAGATTATAACATATATATGACCATATGATGGTGAGGCAGTGCACCGAAACAGGTCGTAATTTAATAAATAATTAATGTGCGATCTTGGCTTGTCATTTTGAAAACTATAAAACGGGTAGATCGCCTCCGATCCGGACTATGTCAGCTATTCTGA
This sequence comes from Locusta migratoria, assembly GCA_026315105.1. Lineage (NCBI taxonomy): Eukaryota > Metazoa > Arthropoda > Insecta > Orthoptera > Acrididae > Locusta > Locusta migratoria. The sequence continues at coordinate 112,133,696 of CM048744.1, read as the reverse complement.
ACATAATAAAGGTTGTCTCCTGTTCATAACTAGTGGATAGAAGCTCACTGTATGTAAATGTTTGTTAAGCTTATGCGACTTAACTACGGGGTCATCAGTCCCTAAACTTACAAACTACTTATAAACTACCTTATACTAAGGACGGCACAAATATCAAGGTCCAAGGGGGGATTCGAACCCCCGACCGTAGTGGCCGTGCAGACCGTGATCACTGTATTCCTTTTGAGTTCTTAGTAAACTGTACATATCGTGTGTCTATGTACAAATGACTAAAAACGTCTCCCACTCGATGCATGCAGTGAGCCGTAATTTTTGAATACTTGCAGCAACTGAAATATACGCGTAGACAACAGTAATTTGCCAAGAGGGGACTAACTGCCTTCTTCAGACACACTAGAAGGAACGCAGTACTAAAAGACGCCTTAGGTTTGATAACAGTACTACCTTCAACATAGTTCCTTAGACCCCATACATTGTGCTTTGACAGTATCTAGGCGTTATCGTTCCCTACCGTAGTTCGACCAGTGATTTATAGACGACACTAACGGAGCAGCAATGTCAGCGTAGCGGCTGCTTCATCTATCAGCATTAGCCCTAACGTGCAGCCTATCTAAATTGTTTCAGTTTTTCCTGGCAAACCTACGACAGTACGGCATTTATCTAACATTTGTTATCAAAATTAAGAACTTAATTGAAGCAACCGATTAAAATAGTGTGAGTTTTCCGAGATGTAATTTCTGCGGTAAGAGGAAAGTGACAACAATGTTCAACTAGTAGTTAGGAAGTCTTAGAAAAAAGAAAAAACCGGAAGACGAAAATCCTCAGGACACATTGGAGCGAACAGCAAATGATTCATCACTGCATTAATAAAGTAAAAAAAAGTAAAAAAAAAAAATTTAAATATCAAACCAGGTAGAAATAAGGTACATATTCGCAAACTATCACAAAATACTCGGAACAAGCATAAACATTGAAATAATATAAAGTACCTTTTCGAGAGAAGTAATGGCAAATGGAACTATTAGTAAGTAATGTTACTTAAGGAGAAAATAGTTCTAAAAACAATACGTTTGTTCTGGATGACAGTTTTCATTTCACAGAACGGGAAAGTAAGTAATTCCTAATTCGATATAGGAGTCGTTATAAAAATTCCACATGCAATGCAATAAGCCAGACACTTTGATGTTACGCTGGATATTTACGTCAGTAGGTATTTTGTGAATCTGATTGTCATAATAATCAGCTGTATACATTTTTATACGATATTTATTTGTCAATAAGAATGCAAAAACTGTATTCGTTTCTGCATCTGTCATTATCAGATCTGTAATTAAGATGAAAAGAACAAGTGTCGGTCGTACAATGGAACTCAATATATAGTTTTAAATACGAATCCAAATACTAGTAAAAAGAGAGTAATAAATGTAAAAATTAGCAAGCAACGTTACATACTAGCGCCACTTGGATATTTCAGCTAATATATACAGGGTGTTTCACTAAGTGTGTTTGCCTCTGTAGCTTAAAAAATAATAGGTGACGGGAAATTTAAATGCGGTAGGTCAACACAAGAAATGTTACACTTTCTGCGGAGCTATGAACATAGTTTATTGTATCATTTTCCAAAGAGTTACACCACAAAGATATAATTTTTTAAAATGGAACAATAGTTTTTTATATCGTGCATTGGATTCGTTGAAACCAGCTGCAACCAAATCAATTTAAACTACATTTATATCACTGTTAGTTTCGGAGCTCTAACCCTTCAAAGTTTAGGGGGCGGAGGCTACGACAGCGTATCTGACTGGCTGGTCGTCATGAGACAGTGGGCCGTGCCCCAGGGGATAGCCACTCGGCCAATCAGCTACGCTATCGCAGCCTCCGACCCGGAACTTTGAAGGGCTGTAGCTCCCAAACTCACAGTGATAGGAATGTAGTTTAAACTGATTTGGACGCAGCTGGTTTAAAGGAATCCAATACATGATAGAAAAAAACTATTGTTCCATCTTTGTGGTGTAACTCTTTGGAAAATAAAATAAACTATGTTCATAGCTTCGCAGAAAGTGTAACATTTCTTGTGTTGACCTACCGCATTAAAATTTCCCGTCACCTATTATTTTATAAGTTACAGAGGCAAACACACTTTGTGAAACACCCTGTATATATATACTAACTGAAATACTCATTTATTTCATTGTTAGTCCATCTTTCCTTTTCTCTCTTTGTGCGCTTTCCTTCTCTCTCTATCCACCTCCACCCATCTTTCTCTCTATTCATCAACCTCTCTCTCTGTTCAACGCCTCCTCCTCCTACTTCTATTCATCTCCTTTGACCTGTCTATTACCATCTCCCCTCCCTCATTCTCCTCTTCTCCCCTTTCTCCTTCCCATTCTCTCCTTTCTCTCTGTCCGTTTCCTCCCTCCCCTTTCTGTCCGTCTTATCTTCCACCCACTCCTCTCCTTCCTACGTATGAAAACATTCGTATATGTGCCAAGTTTGATGGTGACTGGTCAAACGGTGTCCAAGTCGCAAGGTGTCCTCCGCCATGCTAAATTCACTGGTTTGATGATAAAAATCTCCTTCATGAAAACAAACATTAAGTCCTGACTTTCATCGTGATGAGTCAAACAATTTGGATGTTTGTTGTAACGAACCCTCCGCTATGCACCTACGGAGGCTAAAGAGAGCCCATGTACTAATTCGGGGTATAAGCTACCTTCATTCCATATTTCATCAATTCCGTCCAGCCGTTTCATCGTGAAGAGTAACAAACGTATTACACACACTGCAACACGCCCTCTTGTATGCAATGAACGGAGTTTTACGAAAGGTAGCCCATGCTTTAATTCGGGGTATAAGGTATCGGAATTACAAATTTCATGGATATCCAGCCTTTTAAGCGTGAAGACGTAAGAAACGAATTAACTAATTGTAAAGCAACCTTCGCAATGCACCATACGAAGTTAATTTTAGTATGTCTATAACCTTCGCGTGAGAGCAAGGAAGGAGTTGACAAAACTAGGTCGCAATCGAATGTACGGTATGGCCCTGCATAAAATACGAACAAAAAGAGAAACAAACAGATTGATAAAGACGTAACCCAATGTCAAACATAATGCAGTGCCTATTTACGGATGTCACGTTTAAGACGTAATATCTCCCGAATTATGTATCCTACAAATTATTTACCACGTTCGTAGAGTGGAATATTAGAGAGCTGCTTGATAAATGTGTAGAGAATGGAGTTGGTCGTAAGGACGTAGTAAATTACGAGGTTTTTCTAGGGTTTTCATTGGGATAAGTTTCCAGAAGATTTGAAATTATTTTTATTGATGGAAGTCGCTAATTGCTGCCCCTCTCAAATAGCAGATAGTCACACTATGACTTGCAGCCAGACAGGTAACTTTTCGGTATTTATGAATCATCTCTCGGCTCTATCGCAAAATCTTTTCTTAGAGGACGTCTTCTATCGAACTACATTCCTGCCAAATTTCAGCTTCGTAAGTGAAGTAGTTTATATATATATATATATATATATATATATATATATATATATATATATATATATATATATATATATATATATATATATAATGTGTGTGTGTGTGTGTGTGTGTGTGTATGTTTATGTGCGTGCGTGTATGTATGTGTGTGTGCTTAATTTTTTACACAAAATATTGGTTGATGGCACTACCAGGTACAGATTTTTGAGACTGATCTTTACTTTGGAAATTAAAATGTTTCCAGGTCAGTGAAAACCCTGTAAAAATTGTCTTTTTAATTTGTATATAAAACTGTCTGTTAAGTTATGGTGCAACCGACACTTGCTCCTTTCATCTTAAATAGACACCAGTCGAACATTCTCCTTATACAGAAAGGCCCGTACAGGACCTGCAACATGCGGTCGTGCATTATCCTGCTGACATGTAAGATTTCGCAGGGATGAATGAAGGGTAGAGCCACGGGACATAACACTGTTCAAAGTGCCGTCGATGCGAACAAGAGGTGACCGAGACGTGTAACCAATGGCACACCATACGCCGCGCCAGACTGGCGATGCCGAATACACTCTTGCAATGTGCGTTCACTGCGATGTCCCGAAACAGGGATGCGACCGTCACGATGCTGTAAACAGAACCTGGATTCATCCGAAAAAATGACGCTTTGCCATTCGTGCACCCAGGTACGTCGTTGCGTACACCATCGCAGGCGCTCCTGTCTGTGATGAAGCGTCAAGGATAACCGCAGCCATGGTCTCCGAACTGATAGTCCATGATGCTGCAAACGTCGTCGAACTGTTCGTGCAGATGGTTATTGCCTTGGAAACGTACCCTATTGACTCAGGGATCGAGACGTGGCTGCACGATCCGTTACAGCCATGCGGATAAGATGCCTGTCATCTCGACTGCTATTGATACGAGGCCATTGGGATCCAGCACGGCGTTCCGTATTGCTCTCCTGAACCTACCGATTATTCTGCTAACAGTCATTTGATCGCGACCAACGCGAGCAGCAATGTCGCGATACGATAAACCGCAATCGCGATAGGCTACAATCCGACCTTTATCAAAGTGGAAACGTGATGGAAGGCATTTATCCTCCTTACATGAGGCATCACAACAACGTTTCACCAGGCAACGCCGATGAACTGCTGTTTGTGTATAATAAATCGGTTGGAAACTGTCCTCATGTGAGCACATTGTAGGTGTCACCACCGGCGCCAACGTTGTGTGAATGCTCTGAAAAACAAATCATTTCCATATCACAGCATCTTCTTCCTGTCGGTTAAATTTCGCGTCTGTAGGACGTCAACTTTGTGGTGTAGCAATTTTAATGGCCAGCAGTGTAGTATTTCACCGCTGTAGACGCTCTTTTATTATTATTGACAAAATGTAGTGATCGCCGACTCCTATATACAATTACTTTCCTTTATAAAAATTTATACAGTAATGTCATTTATTGAAAGTATAACGCTATACACCGTACGATATAATAGCGGAGAATACAAAGTCTTTCTCAAGGTGACATCCTCAAATTATTCTTGTATCCAGATCCGATTTTTGACTCTTTTGAGCGGCACTGTATTTTTTCATCATATCCCAGAGCAGTATCTACTTCTACAGGCGTCTATCGATTATGAGACTGTATATTGTGCATAATGTTAACATATCGTATGTCTGACAGGTGTATTAAGAGTTCCAATATTTCGAAAGCTATAATGACAAGGAAACATATGAGTAGCATTATTCTGTCGTATCTTAATACAAATTAGCAGTCAACATGGGAAAACGCTCCTGATATCGAAGTTGCCAACAGAAATTTTGTGCTAACCGATAAACACTTATGGTTATTCTGATTATTTATAGATGCATTAGCAACTAAGGGCCGGTTTGTCAATGTCTCTTTAAGTTCCAGTAGCCGAGCTGTCTAACGCGCTTCTCTGCGGAGCGTGCGGTTGCTCGCCGTCGGAGGTTGGAGTCCTCCCTGGGACATGCGTGTGTGTGTTTGTCCTTAGGTTAGTTTACCTTAGTTTAAGTAGCTTGTAAGCTACGGATTGATGACCACGCAATTTGGTCCCTTAGATTTAAAAACATTTGAAAAAAAGAGTTCAAACGTTTGTATAGCTTATGGGACATATCTACGGGGTCATCAGTCCCTAAACTTACAAACTACTTATGAACTAGCTAACGCTAAGGACGGCACAAATATCCATGCCCGAGGGGGGATTCGAACCCCAGACCGTAGTGGCCGTGCAGACCGTGACTGACGCGCCGCAGTCCTCTCGGCCACCTCGTCATATTCCTCGCCCCATGAGTTTGATATAATGCAGATAGGCAACATAACCTTAAAATTATTGTTGCGATATCAAAATACTAACTTACGGGTAACGACTAGTTAAGTGAGAATCGTTATGATGAATATTGCTGTAATAAGAAAAAAATGTTCAAATATTTGTAGAGTTTACGGGACTTAACTACGGGGTCATCAGTCCCTAAACTTACAAACTACTTATGAACTACTTACGAACTAGGACGGCACAAATATCCATGCCCGAGGGGGGATTCGAACCCCCGACCGTAGTGGCCGTGCAGACTGTGACTGAAGCGCCTCAGTCTCCTCGGCCACCGCGGTCGGCGCTGTAATAAGAGATTTGGTTGACAATGACGACGATGTCAGTATTTTGGACTATCTAGAGGTCATTACCCCTATAAGGCGTCCTAGACGTATTTATGTTCGTGCAAATAATTCTGAATGCTGGAATGATGCAGAATTTGTTACGCGATTTCGTCTTGGAAAGGCTGCATGAAAAACTCCATGACCATCTGAAGAGTCCAACAGATAGTTACGTATTTTGTAAATTATCTGTCGGAATAGAATACGGAATACCTTATTTATGTCTGCAAGTTTATTGTTTCAGTATTTACTTGTGCTTGTTACGCCTAGTGTAAGGTGTAAGATGTGATTCCTTCCTACGATCTACAGGAACAGTCAAAATTCGCGTATGTGAAAGTTATACGCACTTGGCAGTATGTTATCGTACTACGCCCTAACCACTTTTAGACCTACATATTCCATGGACAGCATTGAATTCATTTGCCACAATGTAGCTTTCTTTTTCTTTCCATGTCGTAGCGTCGTTTTTTTTTTACATCCAATGTGTTCTTATATTTCTCTATTAAGGACGTAAGACTATTTCATTAACTTCTTGTAAAATTAGAGCTTCTGTCACGTTTGTTTGCCACAAAGCCAAATAATAACAGTCTGCTTACCTCTCTCCTGATAGTCAAATATGGGGAACAGTTGTTCATTCAGACCGAACTTTCATTTGTTTCTATTGCCAAAGTAGTCGAAATATATCGCACCTTCTCGTTTTCTCCAGGTTCCAGGTTATCAAAGGAGAGGTGTATCTGGCAATGACAAACGCAATGCACTTAACGAGCACATTTAACTAGACGTTAAAGGCATCTTCTCGTTTACTAACGAGAGATGGACGAACCGACCCTGAAGCCATTAAAGTCGCGTGGGAATAACTGCGGCATGGCACGGATTGCACGTCGGAGGTTACAGTTCTGCCTCGGCCGTGAGTGTGAGTTTTGCCTTTAGCGTAAGATAGTCTACCTAGTTTGGTACGTTAGTTTACGGGCACATTAACTTTTGAAGCCACTATACGGCAGCCTAACGGCTTCTGTCGATCTTCTCATAACTCGTTAAAACTTAAAAAAGGAGTAGACTATAGATGAACTTTATAATGAGCTGACTAGTTTAGACTTTTCAATCATTTTCAAACTTGTGACCAAAAAGAAAGCAACCTGAAAATGCGATATCTATCAAGTGCCTAACAAGAGAATTACAATATAAACTAACATAGTTTTTATAAACATGAGTGATACCCACTATTTTATGTAATAGGATGTATATCTGCCACTGTCATGGCAAATAGAATAAAGGTAAGAAATAAAAAACAAGATTACTATGAAAAAGACAAAAATCCTGATGTTCTGCAAAATTATTTATTGAATTACTAACCGCCTTACGGCTTCTTGGGCCATTATGAGGTAACAACTGAATGTCGCTAACATTTCTTCATAGATGTGGGACTTACAAAAATGTCATTACATTACATAAGCTACAAATCGACACGTTCACAGGAGAGTGTTAATGTTCATGGCACTGAACTTCATTTACTAAAATATAAAATTATATATAGAGGTACAATAAAATATTATTGTTAATAGCAGAGGGGAGGAAGATGTGGGTTGTTACGTTGTGAAATAGTACTGAAAGGGAAACACTGGATATATTTAACTAACTGAAACTTATTTTAGTAGAGGGGAAAAGGGAAACTGAGTTTCAAATGTTCAAATGTTTGTAAAGCTTATGGGACTTAACTACGGAGTCATCAGTCCCTAAACTTACAAACTACATATGAACTAGCTACAACTAAGGACGTCACAAATATCCATGCCCGAGGGGGGATTCTAACCCCCCGACCGTAGTGGCCGTGCAGACCGTGACTGGAGCGCCTCAGTCCCCTCGGCCACCGCGGCCGGCTGAAACTAGGTTTGAACGTTCGATACTATACTGACATCCTCTGCCCACCCCTGCTTTTAACAATAATATTAAATCTTTGGACCTCTATTTATAAAATCAGCTTATTATATATTTTTATATTTTCGTAAATGAAATTCATTTCCATTAAAATGTAACACTTTCCTGTGAACATCTGAATTTGAATTTTCTGCAATTTAATAACATCTTTCTAAGTCGCACATCTGTAAAGAAATGTTAGCGACATTCAGTTGTTTTCCGATAATGGCCTAAGAGGCCGAAAACAGGTTAGTAACCCATTAAATAATTTTGAGAACATCAGGAAAATTTCCTTTTTGGCAATATTACCATGTTCTATCAAGCACCGATGGAAGTTTGAATTGATGTTACCAAGATTACTACTAGTAGCGTAATAAATTGCGTCGTACTACAGTCCATGGACGGATAAAAGTAATAGTACTGATATTTACGGTGTTTCCCCCTTCAGAGGTGCAGTATTTATTCAGAAATGATAATAGAGTCCACATTTTCGCCAACAAATTTGATTTTTATAGAACGACTAACCATCTATTCACTGTGGTATGTCGCAATTTACAAGTCTGCTAGTAATGAGCTTGTTTCTCTTCTTTCGTACTTTTATTGCAATTTCCATGACGAGGATAGGTCACGCCGTTTTATTTAATAGTCTGTATAGCACGTCAACGTTTATAAAAACTATCTTCGTTATACTCTACTTAAGTATTTGATAGGTACCTCATTTTCAGGTTCCTTCTTTTCTTCTTGTTACAGGTTTGAAAATGACTGAAATTTTGAAACTAGTGAGCACGTTGTAAAACTTTTTTCTGTGGTTTAGACCTTTCCAAGACAGTTTTTAATATATTATAATAATTGCATCAGTCTATATCGCAATATAATACTTATTTTATTTTAATGACCCGTTTGCATCAGCGATGATCATGATCAGATCATGTCCTTGGTGATGAGCTGGCTCATCATTTGTGGAGCAAGGATGGGGTAGGGACAGTGATACCCAATTGTCGTTTATGATGTGAGATGAGAGGTTAGGGAATATGGAAAACAATACCGAAATCTGGGTGTACGTACGAAATTTAAAAATAACATAATTGACAAGTTATCATCTTTTTTTTAAAATATAAAATGGAATATTTGTGATACATCATACGAGTTGTAATCCACGCACTTGTTTTCGGAATATGTCTCAAATTGTACTTAGTGTCGAAATGCAACTAAAGCGTGTTGGTCCACAAGTGCTGAGACAACTCCTCACCAAGGACATGATCTGATGATGATCATTGCTGATCGAAACCGGTGATGATAAAAAGTAAATACTATATTGTGATCTAGACTGCTGTAATTATTACGATATTTTAAAAATCTTAAAGAGCTGTTACATTCCATAAGAACAATGTCCCATAAAATATTAATTTTTTTGATTCTTCAGTTTCTCCCGGCGTATTTGATAATCAGAATATCCACAGGTGTACTGCCGGTCTATAGTGTCCCACGGGCACAATATTTCGGCGATCATACATGTCGCCATCATCAGGTGAACTGACGGACAGCTCCTGGAAACGCGACGGTACGGAGATCCGCACGCTACGGCTGCTCGAAGGGAACTGGGTTCTAGCCCGGTAGCGGGCGATTTAAATACCCTCGGCTAATATATGTTGGCCAAATACTTGACGGGAATATTAAGTCCTTATGTGGGTAAATGCCCTCATCACATCCGTAATTCCGTGGATTTTGTTGAACGCCTTAACAGCTTGAGGCTGGATGAGTCAAATATCATGGTGAGTTTTGACAAGGGTGCCCCTTCGAGAGTCACTAGATTTGATTGGTCAGAAGTTTGACGAGAAGACCACCGAACTTCTTAGGCATGTCTTGACCTCCACGTATTCTCTTTTCAATGGCGAATACTACGAACAAACGGAGGGAGTCGCCATGGGTAGCCCACTCTCCCCTGTGGTTGCAAATTTGTACATGGAGAATTTCGAGGAGGAAGCCCTGGAATCGTCTGAATGGAGACCTACTTGCTTTTTCCGTTACGTGGACGACACTTTCGTCATCTGGCCACATGGTATAGATAAACTCCTTGACTTCCTTACACATGTGAACTCCATACACCCCAACATCAAATTCACTAAGGAGACTGAAACAGAGGGTAAATTGCCGTTCCTTGACGTCTTGGTCAAGAGAAGAGCTGACGGCACCCTGGGTCATAGTGTCTAGCGGATGAAAACTCACACTGATCTGTATTTACACCCAGACAGCTGCCAACACCCTGCACAGAGGAATGGGATACTTAAAACTCTAGTACATAGGGCGCGCACTATCTCCGACGCAGAGAGTCTACCCCAGGAATTGGAACACCTGAGAACTTTATTTCGAAAATATGGGTACTCAGAGTGGCAGATTCAGCGGGCTCTCCGCCCAACCAGTACATCACAACCTGTGGAAACGAAAGAAAACACGAGGGAGGATGTAGGCACTGCGTTCATTCCATATACCGGCGCATTCTCGGGGAAGGTCTCCCGCATTTGAAAAAACATCAGGTTGGAACTGTTTTTTGTCCGACGAATAAAATTCGTGCACTGGTGGGGAGCGCCAAAGATGATCTCGGTTTGAGCAAGGCCGGCGTGTACGAGATTCCGTGTCAGTGTGAAAAGTCATATATTGGACAGACGATGCGTACCATCGATGATCGACGCGTTGAACACCAGATGCACACACCAATGATGTATCCGAGCAAGTCTGCGGTCGCTGAACATTGTTTGTCGGAGAATCATGCGATGGAATATGAACGCACTAGGATTCTGGTACAGACGTCGAGATACTGGGACTGCGTCGTTAGAGAGGCCATTGAAATTCGCTCAAGTGACGACCTCATAAACCGTGACTGTGGCTATAATCTTAGCAAAGCTTGGGAACCAGCGATTGGGTTAATTAAGAGTAAATCTAGCAAACATAAAGAAGTAACGACCACGGCGGACGGAGCCCTCACACCGACATCGTCTCAGATGCCGTCGCAATCGGTTCCACTGCACGGCCGCGGCGCGGGGCGCGGACCGCGGAGGGGTCGCTCCGCGGTCCGAGGGTATTTAAATCGCCCGCCCCCGGGCTAGAACCCAGGTCCCTTCGAGCAGCCGTAGCGTTCGCATCTCCGTGCCGGCGTGTTTCCAGGAGCTCAATCCGTCAGTTCACCTGATGATGGCGACATGTATGATCGCCGAAATATTGTGCCCGTTCTACATCTACATGGGATACTCTGCAAATCACATTTAAGTGCCTGGCAGAGGGTTGGACACTATAGACCGGCAGTACACCCGTGGATATTTTGATTATTAATTTTTTTTAATTATCAGAATTTCATATCACTCACAGAGGAATTTACGAAGCCACATGGCAGTTGAGATCGAAATAAATTGACGCGGAAAGAAAATTTGTTGCCAGCCGGGATTCGAACCCGGGTCCATCCACTTACTAGGTGGTCGCGCTCACCCACTGGGCCACAGAGCACACAGCGATAACCACTGCCGGGCGGACTACCCCAGCTCGCCTCTCGCCAGATTCAAATTCTCAACTCGTCCTCACACTAGTGACACAGTGACCCTGGCTGCCCATTATCACTCAGTACTCGCGCTATCTACCGTATGAGCCCGCGCGTAGTGTAGATCCGAACTGAAGATACGATCGATGGCCGTCTTCACACATCACTGTTAACTGAGTTCAAAGATATTGTGACATAACACACACACTACGATAAGTTAACACACGCTGAAATGTTAACTCAATAATTCAAATGTTCAAGTTGGAAAATGTGTGTGCAGGGTGAGTAAGGAGGAAAGGTACATGTTTTGAATGTTGTTACTACTGGTAACTCTGAAGAAAAATCTTGTAATAAATATACTCCCTTTTCTTAACCGTTTCCGCGTAAACGAATGGAAACAAGTGCGAGGGTTGGGGCAAAACTCACGGGAACTGTTTTTTTTTTTTTTTTTTTTTTTTTTTTTGTTTTTTTTTTTTTTTTTTTTTCAGGTACCTGTCCGACTGGAAAATGTGACATACACAAACGAAAGCCAAATGTGTTAACTACATGTGTGGACAATGAATAGCACTGGAATATCGTAACACACTAAATTATTACGGCAGTATATACGGCAATATGGCCTTCACGGAGCCAAGGAATGACAACAAAGTACACATATAGTTGACATCACAACCCTGGGCCTAAAGACCCTCAAAGTAGTCCCCTGCTACTGTCACTACACGCTGACAACGAACACCATCTGCCTCAGCATTTGCTGGACCATGTGTGAATCGGGTCATCTGTTCGCGCACAGCATTAGTAATGTCCTCTCGTATAACAAACCACCTACCACCTAATGGTTCCTTAGCCTGTGAGATAAATGTAGGTCAGTAGGCACAGGTTTATCAAGTCAACTGTATTTGTACTGTGTTGTCATTCTACTGCACCGTGAAGACCATAAACTATATTGTCCTGTATACTACCGTAATAAATTAGTGTGTCGCGATATTTCAGTGCTCTTCGTTGTCCACCCATGTAGTTAATACCTTGTCATTTCGTCTGTATAATGCAACATTTTCAAGCCGGACAGGTATCCGCAGGAGAAAGAAAAATATTTGCCTGTGTTTTTGCCCCAACCCTCGTAAGAAAGTGGACAAATTCAGGTGTCGGTAAACTTAAGATACTGTTATGATTTCTTCAATTGCGTAATTTTGGTGCAACTCGTGTCTCGTATTTTAGATGCTTGTGCAGATACGATTGCAGAAGTGACTTCCGATCGGCAAAGTAGCACCTGTCTACAAGAGCAGCAAAATTCAATCACGGTGCGCGTTATTATTAGATGTTTTTCTGTTCAGAATCATCGTTAGTATCAGCCCTTAAAGTATATCGCTTTTCTTCTGAGTCACCTTTTATAACTGCTGATGCACCGTAACAAATATTAAAATCAAACAATATTTCAAAGAGAATACTTAGTGACCTCGAAGTTTAAAGAAAATTTTAAATCTTATAAAAGATTTCTCTGTCTCACTGCCCCAAAATAATATTAAGAAAAAAAGTATCGCTTACATAATCAGGATCATCATCAGGATCACAATACTTACTACCAATTCTATACGTAACAGGTTCTGTAGACCATAAGAAAATCTTGGCCGAATTTTACGGGGAGGGAATTTCCACGCCATACCCATGGAAATGGATATGTATTTATAATTTAGTCGCTCGCATTGCAACACCTGTTCCAATTTCAAAGGTTGTAACGATCTTCACAGTTCAGCTGAAGATATTATAGATACTAACATGACTGACCTTGACACTTGCCCCCATCCAGAGGAACGACTACCCCCACGATAGTAAATTATCTGCAACGCCGATCGAAATATTCTGGCAACTGCATTTCCTAAAGTATGTTGTTATTGGGTGCATTCGTAAGGAGATATGTCATAAACACTCACTTATGAAACAAATTTAATTAAACACATGACACTTCGTACAAAAATTAGTCGTTTGAAGATATTTGATAAATGGGTTTTCCATTATTTAAAAATTCTGGGATAATATTAGAGGAATTTCATATGTTTACTAACAAATAAAATGTTAATAACACGTTTAGTAGTAGGCGAAGTTAATGAATTTCATATGTATCATTTCACTAGCCCTCTTCGTTCCCAGCGATCTGGTACCTTTACGAATTAAAAAAAAAAAAAAAATATACTTAGCTGATTCTCGGTGAGAAAAACAGAAGTCAAACAACTAAAGGTGAAGCTGAGTCTATAAACAGATACAGATACTTAAGATATGAAATATCAATAGACATGGATAGGGGACAGACAAGTCAAATAGAAATAACGAAATTTAATGTATTTCTTTAAGTACACTTTTTTTGCCTTTTACCCATTCAAGTAATTATAGACACATCGTTTGAGCTAGGACTTGCGACCGAACTACGTAACTAAAGTACCAAAAAATCTGCATTTAAAAATTAAAGAAGTCAAATGACCAAAGACACGAATAACAAATCAGAACACTTATTTCACTTCCTTATATCTAGAGAAAACTGTAGGAACCCCCGAAGTAATCTACAAAATTGTTTTTACTGTCAACTCGACAAACTTACGAACGATACAACAGACTCAATGAAATCGTTGAATAATGGAATCACACTGTTACTAGACATTATGTCAACACGTTCAAACACGCTACTTTTTACTGATTCTATAATTCCTGTTTTGGTGTTTCTAGTTCAGTTTTAAAAAGTTCAGCTGTGCCGATTGTTTACAATATAATAAAACAATCATTAAATGAAACTGGGTTGATCCAGTTAAAAAAATTGCAAAAATTCTATTTCACTCATCGTCATGGACAACACACACTCGACACAAAAGTAAATTACTGCAAAAGCATTACCACAAAGAAACGCCTACGACAGTTTGCTTGTATCTCGTGTTTATTCATATCCACCCCCCACCAAAAAAAAAAAAAAAAAAAAAAAAAAAAAAAAAAAAAAAGGAAATAAATAAAATAAAATAAAAAATAACATAAAAAACGTATAAATGTACGACTTCGTGGCGGCATAAGAAAATAAAACATGTACCGACGTTTATGTAGGAACTCCAGAAAAAGTATTATCACAAAGAAGAGCCTAAAAAAGTTTGCTTGTTTGTATCTCGCGTGTATTCATATTTCCCCGCAATAATAATAATAATAATAATAATAATAATAAAAGAAAAAAAAGAAAAATTAACAAAAAGACATCTGCTTGTATATATGTACGACTTCGTGGCGGCATAAGAAAATAAAACATGTACCTACGTTTATGTTGGACCTCCAGCAAAACTATTGTCACAAAGAAGCGCCTACGACAGTTTGCTTGTCTCTGGTATGTATTCAGTTTCCACCACAAAAATAAAAATATTAACATATAGAGCTCTGCTGGTATAGATGATACGATTACTTGGCGGCATAAGAAAATAAAACATGTAGCTACGATTATGTTAGACCTCCAGCACGAGGAGGCATATGGAAAGACAAATAAAAATTAAAGAGAATTATTTTGTGCCCTATTCCTGCTTTGAGACCTCTCATAACAATACCTTATACTATGTACAACATCGAAGGGTTAAAATTTTATTATTATTGTAGGCAACAGATAAAGGAAAAAGATACCTGCAACACATTGCCATCAGCGCAGTAAAGCAAGACTACGGTCCCAGCTTTTCCGCATCAGCTGTTGCAGTCCGCCCACAACACGCACCGAGGTGTTCGCGTAAAGTTAGCCGCCGGCCGCTAGCGCGCTGCCCCTGCCGCGATGCCGCCCGCACAACACGCGGAGCGCGACTGGACACTGAATGGGCAGCGGCGAGAGACTGCGGAACCCGCCGCAGGCAGCGCCACCGTCGCCCGTCAACCACCACCGCTGCTACCAGGGCTTCGGGTTACTTCCTTTTCAAGCGAACGTCGTTTGTGTGGCAGCAGGAGTGAGTCCGCTCGGAGAAAAACGCGACGACGAGCGGATTTAAGTAGAAAAGATTCACGGGACCGAGGAATTACAGCAAATTTTCCGAGCGTGAATCTTTTGTTTTTCGGCATATGGAGGGCGAAAGACGTGAGCCGCATGTTCTTGACAGAAGTGCCGTGCGGTTACGCCGTCACAGAAACTGCCGTCGAGGGGGTGACTTTCGTGGGTCTTCCGTCAAATGCAGCGGTCAAAGAGAGAGAAAAAAAAGTTTCTGCGTATGTTCAGTGGGTGGGGCCAGGAATTTTTTTCGCTTTGCTTCGTTTCACAGAACGACCTTTCACTGCCCCCCACTGCTATAAAAATTTGGCGAACTAGAAAAACAGAATTGTAGTCGAACAAACTATCGTGATGTAGGTTTCTAAGACAGTAGGAAGCAGTTTCATTTAAGCCAACTGCCAGCTTGACCCACCCAGGGTTTAAAATTAAATAAAGGAAAAACGAACTTAAATTGGTTTTATTTATCGGTTTACGGTAATAGGCTCCATAGGTCAGACGTTATGCCGCGGTGGAGTAGCCGCGCGGTCTAAGGCGTCTCGCTGCGGAGCGCGCGTTTACTCGCCGTCGGAAGTTCGAGTCCTCCCTGGGGCGTGGGTGTGTGTGTGTGTTCGTCCGTAGGTTACTTTAACTTAGTTTAAGTAGTTTGTAAGCTACGGACTGATGACCACGCAGTTTGGTCCGATAGAATTACAAACATTTGAACATTTTGAGTTCAGACGATATAGACATACTTGCCGAGCAAGAAATCCATTTTAGGTGCCTTATTTTCTTCTGATATTGATGAATGGAAATACACCCCTGTGTGGTGTCGCACAAGTCCAAAGTGCGCGCCACCTACTTTCGCCGCGCGCCGCCATGCACGCACGGCGCGGCGTTCTTACGACGTCAGCCACGAGCGCCCTCTGCTACAACTCCGCTCGTGGTCACCACTGAACGACATCGTTCACTTGGAACTGAGATAGGAACCAGTTAACACTTCGGAATCAGATAGTCACTAGTGAAGACTTGGCTATCGGATAGGCACTAGGCAGGCCTCTA
Organism: Locusta migratoria; assembly: GCA_026315105.1. NCBI lineage: Eukaryota > Metazoa > Arthropoda > Insecta > Orthoptera > Acrididae > Locusta > Locusta migratoria. Next base: position 112,117,053 of record CM048744.1, on the reverse strand, counting down.
GCTCAACTAGGTATCAGCATTCTGCAGTACTGAGCTATGTAAAAGTTTAGTATTCCTACGTCTCTAAGAAATATATATATCTAGTTCTAATTTACTCTAGTGTTTCTAGTTTCTGCTGTCCCACTGGCTGGTCACATCCTAGCTGCACAAGCGTGCATCCTTTATTCCTGTGTCGGTCTCTTTCTACTCGGCCACCGACACCTACGACGGAAACGAGACACAAAACCGGCGACGAGGCTGGGACACAAAACACACCATATGGCATTGAGTTGGCGGTGAATGTTTTGTGCGAATGCAATCACTGTGGTGCCAACCTCCCTGTCTGCGTAGAATCCTCATGCGGCCATCGTTTTCAAACAGAGAGAACTGTATTCGCATGAAAAAAACTATTTGATAAAGTTTCTACCTATTCGTACTCCATTCACCATTTCCGTCTTTTGCATTTCACACACTCAATAGGCAGGACATACGTATGTACTTTCACGTTAGCTCAAATTCAAAATGTTCAAATGTTTGTAAAGCTTATGGGACTTAACTACGGGGTCATCAGTCACTAAACTTACAAACTACTTATGAACTACTTACGAACTAGGACGGCACAAATATCCATGCCCGAGGGGGGATTCGAACCCCCGACCGTAGTGGCCGTGTAGACCGTGACTGGAGCGCCGCAGTCCCCTCGGCCACCGCGGCCGGCTTTCACGTTAGCCAGAGATATACAGAGATTAAAACCAAACACAGACTTTGATAATCCGAAACACCGTCAATTTCAATACATTAGTGAAAGGCAGAATAAGAAGTAGACGACGCGCATGTTATCGATGACATAATAAACGCCGAAGGATTGTTACCTTTGTCAGTGTGCGATGTGTTACACCGTTTCACTTCTACGCCGGAGGAGAGGACGGTGCAGATGACTCCTATAATGTAATTCGGATGAGTTGTCGATCTTCTCTGGCGGTGGTGTGACCTGACGTGTACTGACGCGATGTGTGCTCTTCCGTGAACCACTCTGCTCTCACCCGTGTTACTGCGGAAGGACTTCGTCTCCCGAACTCATAAATTTGCCAGACTGATGAATCAAATCCTCTAATGCCAATCTTTGTGTCCCAGCCTCGTCGCCGCTTTTGGTTTCTCGTTTCCGTCGTAGGTGTCGGTGGCCGAGTGGAGAGACCGACACAGGAATAAAGATAGCACACTGGTGCAGGTACGGAGGGGAGCAGCCAGAAACTAGAATCACTAAATTAGAACGAGATATATATTGCACAGAATTTATACAATACTTAACTTTTACATAGATCAGTACTGCAGATACATAGTTGAGCTAGAGTCCTGCCTAGTGCCTAACTGATACCCAAGTCTTCACTGGTGCCTATCTGATTCCGAAGTCTTTACTGGTTCCTATCTCAGTCCCAAGTGAACGATGTCGTTCAGTGCTGGCCACGAGCGGAGTTGCAGCAGAGGGCGCTCGTGGCTGTCGTCATAAGAACGCCGCGCCGTGCGTGCATGGCGGCGCGAGGCGAAAGTAGGTGGCGCGCACTTTGGACTTGTGCGACACCACACCAATAATACAATTTCTTTAGAGTTCACTGATTTGCCGCGGTGGAGTAGCCGAGCGGTCTAAAGCACTTCGCTGCGGAGCGCGCGGTTGCTCGCCGTGGAGGTTCGAGTCCTCCCTGGGGCATGGGTGTGAGTGTTTGTCCGTAGGTTAGTTTACCTAGGTTTAAGTAGTTTGTAAGCTACGGACTGATGACCACGCAGTTTGGTCCGATAGATTTACAGACGTTTGAACATTTGATTTTGATCACTGATTTCATGATATAGTTCTGGCATACGAGGCATCCTGCACGTATGTTGAAGTCAGAATGATTTTTCACCTTCGGTTTAAAGTGACAGCGGCACATTTTACCTCGTGGTGGTGTTGCTCCGAAATATTAATCTTGACCTTGAACCTGCTGGCCAACACTTTAATTTTTAAATTTATTTTTTTAATTTTTTTATTACAATTGTACTCACCAACTAGAATCACATTAACAACTTCAGTTCAACTTCTTCCTTTGTTGTGGTTTCCTATTTTTCAAGTATTCCATTATTTTCTCTCCATGAGCTCTCTTCCTTTCTTCTGTCCATGTTGTTCCTGATTTTGTTTTTTTATTTCTTCTGCTTCGAAAATCTTCCAAACTTAGTATTGTATTTTTAAAACGATTTCTTTGTGCTATATCTGATTCTTTGATGTTGTTTCTTTCTAGATCATTCCCTACTTCTGTAATACACAAAGTAAGTGGGCCAAATAAGGCCATAGTCCCCAATAAGGCCACCCCAGTTTATTTCAGAAAATTCCATTCAAATCCGTCCGATGGCAGCTCCTATATGTCCGGAAACGGCCTCTTAGTAACAAATGAAAAACAAGAAGCGCCATGCTTTCCGTTGTTTAGTTGCATAAGTGTACGTTTAGTTTCAATGTTTTTGTTAAGCCGCTGAGGCAAGTTATTGCTAAGCTCGGGAGTAATTAGTTTTTGTGGCTGCTTTATGAACTGGTGATTCTTTTTGAAGCATTTTTTTCTTTTTTTAGATTTGAAACCCTTAGGGTATTTTGACATTAGCTAGTTAGAGATTGAAGAAAAATGCACGGGATGGACAAAAAACTGTGTGTAGACCAATAAGGCCACGCAGGCCTTATTAAGGTGAGGGTGGCCTTATTGGGCTCTCACACCTGTTTATTCCATCTTTACTGTCTTCCAAGCAATACAACGCATGCCCTCCAGCCAATGGATAGGTCTGTGTTCAAACCATTTGAGTCATTTGGGGAAAATAACCCTGACAGAAAAAGTAACGAAAATATCATTCGGAAAACTTTTTTCAAAAGTGTGACCAAGAGCTTCGACAGCAAGCAACGTATCTGCTGGGTTCCGGAGCACAGGAATATACCCCTTTGACCCGAATGTTATTCCTCCTGAATTTTTTGCTCCCAATGAAATCACTGAGACGGAATTGTCGGAACATGCAAGGACCTTTGACGAGGAAGATTTCATGACAAGGGTAATGTATAGTGATGTATAGATGGCGATGAAAACGCTACTGATCTGACTGACACATCTGAGATGCAAGCAATGCCTTCAATGAATCCTGGTGAAACCGATATAATTAATGGAGTGAAACAGAACAATCAGGCCTCACAAGACAAATGTGAAACCTCCTGAAGTTGAACTCTCAGCTCACTTTACATCTTATGCTGGGAGATCCTTCACCGACAGCTTAAAAACGCCTAAAATGAAGAAGAGTCGCACCCAGAGAAGACAAAGTTTGAATTACTTAGGGAACAATCCGAAGATTATTCGAGGAGAAACTGAAACATCAGCTCGGCTACAACAGAATACGTCAAAAACTTTGAAGAAACGTTCTCAAGCAGCCCCTAGGTCCTCAAAACCCGATGTCTTCTTCTTGGTACTGTTTTATCTGCACTGAGGACTTGGTAGAAGATATGATTCGCTGCTTAGTCTGTGGAATATGCGTTCATGAGCTTTGTGCCGGGATCGACAAAGGAGACACTGATGAAAAATATTTTGTCTCAGCTGTGAAATAGAATAATTAGTTTCTGTCTAGGTGGCGTTATTGGGAACCCCGTGTATCCCACTAAAGCAATGTGCTACGTTTTTTTAAAATTTCAGCTTAGAACTTACTTCCTTTTTTTTGAATGATCAGAATTTTTTTTTCTTAGTAGCTCAAGGGCTATTCCTAAGAAATGTGAAGTTTCAAGGTAGTCGGCTGACTATTTTGGAGGTGAAAAGTTGCCAAACCTTAAGGTTGCCTTATGTGGCGCACCTACCTTACTATCGATTTCTTCTTCCAGAAATATGGGAGTATTTGTTTTGTTAGTCTATTTTCATCCGAAAAAGGTTAATCTTCGTTTGGCCTTCAGGTATTTTCTGTACATTTTTGTAGATCTCCTTATTACTTATTTTCCAACTATCTGCAGTTTTTATAAATAAAACAGTCACAAATCGCAAAAACTATCATTATACAAAAATTACTGTTACGGTGCGATGCAAGTCCGACATTTTATAGTATGTAGGCTAATCTGATGGAAATCCATCTAGGCACAATAATTGAATAAGATCCTAAGGCTCACTTTTGGAACTATATTTCAATCTCAGTTCTTATGTAACTAATAACAATTTTATAACTTAACTTGTTTGCATTAACCCTCAAGGTACTGGCGACATCACACTCTGCTAAACAACATCGCCGTTGCCTGTGGATGTAGGCGGTTACACGCCATTGACAAGACAACGAGTGGGATTTCCTATTACACGTATTTCTTCAGGCAACGAACTAGACTGTGATACCTCCAATAAAATGGTTTCCTCGATTATAACTCCCAACGCCAGCAGGCAGCGATCGATCACAAGCTGCATCATCTTAGCAACAACCACGTACCATCACCATGGCAACAAGTGTCGTCCACTGTACACATCTATGGCGATTCGCGCCCAGCGCCTAAGTGATGAAGACAACAAAGCAGCTGAGCCCAACAAATTAGAAACAACATCTCTGGCCAATGGCTGCAACCATAGAGTGATTCACACCGCTATGGATACAAATAGCAGTAGCAGTAGGCAGGAAGTCAATAAAAATCAGCCAGCAGCACTCTTACCGTATGTAAAAAAACAAAGTCACAGATCGGATTGCTAAACATCTTCGCCGGATTGGTGTCACAAGATACAGGATGTACTTGGCTCCACAAAGTAAAACATACAGGCACTATACACATCAGGAGTATACAAGGTGGAATTCGAGTGTGGGGAAGTATACACAGGTGAGACAGGGAGAGCAGTGGCAACGCGCATACGCGAACATGAACGCTACATTCGATTAGGCAAACACAATAAATCTGCAGTAGCCGAACACCAGAAAGACTGCAGCAAAAAGATAAAATTTAACGATGCCAGAATACTCGCCAAGCAACCTGGGATGGTTAAACGCAAGATAGGGGAAGCCATCGAAATTGTAAAACACCCTAATAACATTTATAGAGAAGATGGACTCAGGCTTGCCCCCTCTTGGCTACCAGCCATCACAGCGAAATAGGCCGCACTGACAACACAACACGCGAGCGTCACTAGTAAGCAACTGCCGCCGCGCGGCTCACGGCCAGCAGGAGAGAAACGGAAGCCCTCACCGCATTCGCCGATGAACACCAACCATGTCTCGCTATGCAAGAAGCAACGGCTAACCCCCCACTCCCTCCACCTCAGCATGCTATCATAATAATGTTTCCACCAATAACACCGCTGATTTAATAAAATTATGACGTAATGTTTAATTAATAGTAAATATAAAGTTTAGTAACAACCAGCTCACATCAGTATACCCAGATGAAGGCCACTGTAACGCGATAAATCAGTCAAACCTTAAGGTCGTAGATTCTACCAAATACCTAGGAGTTACAATTACGAACCACTTTGACTGGAGAGAACACATAGAAAATATTCTGGGGAAGGCGAACCAGAGGTTACGTTTCATCGGCAGAACGCTTCGAAGAACGCTTCGAAGATGCTCCACCAAAGAGACTGGCTACATCACACTTGTGAGTCCTCTCCTGGAGTACTGTTGCCCCTTGTGGGACCTCATCTGGTGGGATTGACGGAAGACATTGAGAAGGTTCAGAAAAGGGCAGCTCGTTTCGTTCTATCACGTTAGGGGGGGGGGAGCGTCACGGATATGTTGCACGAATTGGGGTGGAAATCATTAAAAGTAAGACGTTATTCATTGCGGCGTGATCTGTTTGTGAAGTTTCAATCACCGACTTTTAGTTCAGAATGTGAAAATATTTTGCTAGCACCCACCTACTTAGGGAGACATGACCATCCCAATAAAATAAGAGAAATCAGATCGAATACGGAACGATTTAGGTGTTCTTTCTTCCCGTGCCCTATTAGAGAATGGAACAGTAGAGAAAATTTGTGAAAGTGGTTAATGAACCCTCTGCCAGGCACTTGAAAGTGATTTGCAGAGTATCTATGTAGATGTAGATGTAACGTTGGCCGAAACGTCGGTTATTAAAGTATTAGCCTTCTTACATCATGACGCGGTACAACACCGAAAAAACTTTTGTGTCATTAGTTTAAGTAGTTTGTAAGCTACGGACTGATGGCCACGCAGTTAAGCCAGATAGATTAACAAACATTTGAACATTTTTCTACTGGCTACGGCATACGCCACGCAGTAAAATGCGCGCTCTTTCACTATAAACCCTCTTTCACCCAGGCAGCTCAGCCACTACCAGCAGTTACCGCATGGGACAAGCGCCTGCTCCGTAGACGTCAAGCCTATGCCACACAGATAATGCAGATGACACATATTTAATCTTTATTTTATGTATAATGTTCTGACTTGCCGTGCAACGTTGTATAACACCTTACAGATCTAAAGATGGCCCTGTAAGCAGGCCGAAACCGGTTATCATTTTTGTATAAATGATAGTTTTTGCGATTTTTGACAATTTTTTATTTATAAATACTATATATAGATCGCGGTTTTCCCAAACATATGTTTTAAAAATGTTCATCTACATTTTTTATTGCACCCATTATTTTACTAATAATCCTTCTTCTGATGCCTCTATGCAGGCGTGCTGCCCGTAGTGTCTAGCATTTTACAAAAATTTCTTTTTAAACATTGTGACGTAAGCTTTTCAGCTGAGTAGTATTTCTTATAATGTGTCTTGTTTTATTTTATAATTTCTGATGAAGGCAATCTTAGTCATTGCCGAAACCATGGTCAAATAAGTTTTGAATTGCGACCGAGATTTGATTATTTTATCCATTAATCGTTTGGAATTCAGATCCATATAAAGATTCTGGTCGTACCAGTATGGTGTAGTGCTCTTTTCCCTTGGTATACTTTTCATGTTGTAAATATTTTAGTCAAACCATATGATCTTTCCATTCTCTTAATTCTTACACATATTGCATATTTTTCCATTCCATTCTGTTGCATAGTTTATTATTTATTATTTCATTTATTTATTATTATCGTTGTATAGGGACGGAATGCTTTATATAATAATTTACAATTCCAATGAATGTGATCGCTAGGCTTATGAGGTGTTCATCTTTATGAAAGTGACAGTGATGTAAAAATTACGAAAACTGTCGTGCCTTTAATGGTAAAGGATTGAAAATAGATAAAATGAAATTATGGCTGTGAATGTGCGAGCAAAATACTTTTATACCATAATTTTTTCATTATAATTTTCTGCCTTTGTCTTCGGTTTGAGTGTTTCATCTTGTAGGTTACAATTAGGAATAAGTGCTTGGAAAAAGACTGTGCAGGCTGCAGTTTTCTTGATTGTTTAAACACCAGTTTAATAGGCTTCTGGTTGGACGGTTGTTTGGATTTTGAAAGGGACTAAAGTGCAGCATTCACCAATCAGTAGGTTTCTGATTTGAAACCACGTGGCTTCAATTATGTTTCTTCTGTCTTCTGTCCTTAGCCAATTTATCATAGAAAACTACACGGTCTAAGGCGCCACGCTGCGGAGCGCGCGGTTGCTCGCCATCGGAGGTTCGAGTCCTCCCTGGGGCATGGGTATGTGTGTTTGTCCTTGGGTTAGTTTACCTTAGTTTAAGTAGTTTGTAACCTACGGACTGATGACCACGCAGTTTGGTCCGATAGATTTACAAACATTTGAACATTTTTTGTTGTTGTAGGAAACTACAAAATGTACTCTTTCACAATATGCATCACACATTAGTCTCCAAATTTTAACGGAGAAACCAAACACTCAAGTTTTCTGACGAGAAAGATAAATTTATTGATGTAGTGAAATCGGATACTATGTCACAGATGATTGAAAATGTAAAATAAAGTATAAAAAAACCAGAAAATGCTACGTATGCTTTCACTATAGCAGACTGAAATACATAGTAATAACAGCAACTTAAGATGGTATCGTTAAAAATGACGTGTGTTTCATGTTCTCCTAAGCTCATTTGAGCAATCAGCTTTGGTCACTTTCATCACAGGTGCCACAAAATAAATCCAGATGAACAAAAAAAAAAGTTCAAATGTTTGTAAATCTATCGGACCACACTGCGTGGTCAGCAGTCCGTAGCTTACAAACTACTTAAACTAAGGTAAACTAACCTAAGGACAAACACATACACACACCCATGCCCCAGGGAGAACTCGAACCTCCGACGGCGAGCAACCGCGTGCTCCGCAGCGAGGCGTCTTAGATTAACACCTAAGCAAACATAAATTTGAATGAAATTCAATAATAATTCAAATTGCATTACAAAAAATTTGATTCTGATACCAACTTGCAAAGTGATCAAATGGATTTGTACGACTACCACATTTACTTGTGATAGATGAAGACATGACTCAGTTGTTACGATTAACGAACATACTTTTTACGTATCAAAAAAGAATATCGAAAATAACGTAATGTGAAACTAAATTGCCTTAACGATTACCTATATAGGAATGACAGAGATAATTCGCTGTAAAGTGATATGAAGATACCGGCACACGAAGGAATTTTTAATATGAGCGGAGTATAAGCAACTGGAGAGCAAATATATTTCGAGGTGATATTTATTACCGTAACTCGAACGTCTGATAACAGGAAGAGGTATGGCTATAGATATCGGAAGCTTCTTGATTATCAAACTCCACGAATCCCCCGGATCTCACAAAAACAGAGGCAGGCTCCGTTACTCTAAAAGTGGAAATTTTCGTATTATATAACAGCGAGAACTAAAGTAATGAGATCAAGTATGATGACATAGCTCCATACCAGTGCCTGTCTTACAAATAAGTATTAGATTATCCCATAACTGATAGGAATATGCCTGCAGTTATTACCTACAATTATATCCCAGGTCGTATAGACGATTTGTTCTATCAAGCTGCGCTGAATTTTTATGAAGGTGAAATAAATTTAACAATAAATACCAGCCAATGATGACTTTCAAGCCAGCAGAATCTTCTTTATACAGGGTGTAAATATCAAGTTTACAAACCAGAATAACTCAAAAAATAAGCTTCACAAGGAAAAAAATGTGCTAAAATTAGCCCACCATCCCAGCAAACGTGAGAAGCAACATAAAAATTTCAAATTAGGTCTTCAAAATGAACCGTAGCTTACTGAAATCTGGTATGAGGTTTTTGGCTTACACAGCAAAGCAAACCGAATTTTAACTCGAAAAATAATAATCATTTAAAGGATAAATTCATGACACTTGTTTTCTTTCGCAATAACTGGCACATGTAGAAATTATTAATTATTTAAAAAAAATACGAAGTCAATTTCATCATTTTTCGTCCGATTTCAAATGTAATATGTCATACACAGTTCACGAATGCATAATAGACATATCTGGCCGCTATGGCATAACTCGCACCTTAACAGTGAAAAATGGAAAAGGGGAGTTGGATGGGGAAGACAGCAGAGTAGCGGTGGAGATAGTGTACCGCGCTGCCGAGTTCTGCGGAGAGGCGCTGATGAGTGGAAATCAGATACGGCCAGGAATAGAGTATACCAGTCTTATTCAACCTGTTCTACTGTTATTCTGTGGCTTTTGGTGGCAGTGACCATACAGCCAGCAGTTTTACAATGGCAACATACGAGTACAATTATATAAAATTACATTTTTTTTTTTTTTTTTTTTTTTTTTTTTTTTTTTTTTTTTTTTTTTTTTTTTAAAGAGCTGACCGCCTTTTGACTAATAATTTTATGTTTATTTTCACAAGCAGCTTTCAGCTTAGACCATTCTCAAGTAATAAAAAGTTGTCGTCGTCATGATTTGGAGTTGAGTCCATGTGAGAAGCATAAAATGGGCGACACATTTTTCCCCACATCTTACTTTAAAATAATAACACAGTTATACCTCAAGACCCACCGACTTATCGACTTGAAAAAGAACTGGCTCCGAAACTCTGACATCTCGTGGGCTACACGGACTCTTACGTCAAGGACTCAACCCATTTTGTGGCACTTTTAGAAGAAAAACGAATCTCAACCATGGATTTGATGGTCAGCTTCGACGTGAAGTCCTTATTTACAAATGTACCAGTGTCGGATAGCATGAACATCCTAGAGAAACGTGTTCAAAGAAATGTTCAAATATTTGTAGAGCTTATGAGACTTAACTACGGGGTCATCAGTCCCTAAACTTACAAACTACTTATGAACTAACTGATACTAAAGACGGCACAAATACCCAAGCCCGAGGGGGGATTCGAACCCCTGACCGCAGCGGTCGTGAAGACCGTGACTGGCACGCCTCAGCCCGCTCGGCCACCGCGGCCGGTGCAACGTTTTCCACCCGACGTTTGCGATCTGGTGCAACATTGTTTAACGACCTGAAGGTGGAAAGGGGAATTTTGTGAACAGACGGTCGGAGTTGCAATGGATTCACCTCTCTCATCCGTAGCAGCCGCTATTTTCATGGAGGCATTCGTAGAAACAGCTCTCCAGTCCGCACCACTACGCCCATACTACTGGCTGCGATATTTAGATGACAGGTTTGTTATCTATGTGAAAGAGGAGCTGCAGAACTTCCATCAACATCTCAATCAACAGCACAACAAGATCCAGTTCACCATGGAGATTGAAAAGAGTGGTGTGCTCCTTTTCCTCGATGTAGAGGTTTACCGGAAGTAAGAGGGCAATTAAGGCTATCGGGTATAGAAAAGCTAGCAGCACAGGTAGGTACCTCCACGAAACTTCCCACCATCATCCCACGCACAGAAGTCGGTGCTTCTCATCGGATTAGCGATGAACAACACCTGAAGGCAAAATTACAAAACCTCAGGTCCTTCTTCGAAGCAACGGTTATCGGAAGAGGATGATTGAGCTAACTATGACAACTAATGATGGAAATAAATGGGAAGAGCATGGGAAGAGCAGTCCATAGGGGCCCACATGGCCCGGAGACAACAGCGTACACAGAGCAAACAGCACGCTCTAGCCGGCGCTAGGCACCAGTGCTACGTCATTGCTACCACCCGCACCTCATTCGCCAGTTCCAACCGATGGAAAACATTAATGCAAACACCAATCCAGGACTTACTTTTCCACCAATGGGAACAAATAAAGCAAACACCAATATAAAAGAGATCTGAAACCACCAATCATAACTGGCAACATTTAATATTTAAGACCCCCAGCCGTCCCTCGTCCAACAGTATACGTAAACACCCAGAAGAAGGCCGCTTGCAAAAGTGGCCGAAACGTCGGTGAAACGTTTGATATATTGACGATGCGGTCCAATACCCAGAAGAGTTTTAGCGACAATGTCAACGGCCGCGGAAGCCTTCATTTACAAAAACATTATAATCGGTGACCTTAGTTTTTTGCCAGTGAGAACAACAAATAAGGTTCACGTACAGGGCAAAAATTTTGTTCATATCTGCATGTGAAAACGACGATGAAAGTTAAAAGTACTTTTGGATTAGACTGTTCTGTTTATGTTTTCCTTGTGCTCCGTAACCATCAGCAATTTGAATCAGCTCAGATGCTGTAAGTGCTGAACCACGTGTTCGTCATACTTAGAGACCCACACAAAACATTATATTTTGCCACCTGGTAGTATTAATTAGTATTGAGTCAGAGCAGTAAACCAAAACGCTGCTGGATGAAAAACTTAGCAGTCTTGTCGGGCTTCAGTGTTCCGTGATACAACTACTTCATCAGAAAGGTACACACTAAAGCCAAATACTTTGGCTTATACGAAGTACTGAATCGTTACTCATCAATACATTTCATTACTTGCATCTACCGTTCGGTTTTACAAAGAGTATTCTGCGGCGTTGGCCCCCTACTTGCATTTATCGAGAATCTTTAATTCAGCGCAAAGTTCCCAGTGATTGCAAAAAAGCGCAGATGTCTCCCGTTTATAAGAAAGGAAAGAGAACTGACCCACACAATTACAGGCCAATATCGTTGACATCACTTTCCTGTGTTATTTTAGAACATATTCTCCGTTCGAATATAGGAAATTTCCTTCTTTCTATGAATCAGCAGGGTTTAGGAAACATCATTCATGTGAAACTCAGCTTTCCCTTTTCTCACGTGACATCTTGCGAGCCATGGATGAAGGGCAACAGGCGGACTGTGTTTTTCTCGACTTCAAAAAGGCGTTCGATGCGGTGCCACACTCCAAAATGTTCAAATGTTTGTAAATCTATCGGAATCTGCGTGTTCATCAGTCCGTAGCTTACAAACTACTTAAACCTAGGTAAACTAACCTAAGGACAACACACACACCCATGCCCCAGGGAGGACTCGAACCTCCACGGCGAGCAACCGCTCGCTCCGCAGCGAGACGCTTTAGACCGCTCGGCTACTCCACCGCGGCGCCACACTCCAGACTGCAAACGAAGATACGAGCATATGGAATAGGTTCACAGATTTGTGACTGGCTGGAAGAACTTCCGAAGTAATAGAACGCCGTACGTTGTTGTCGACGACGAGTGTTCATCAGAGTCGAGTGTATCGTCAGGCGTGCCCCAGGGGAAAGTGATAGGAACGCTATTATTTTCTATCTATATAAATGATCTGATGGACCGAGTAAATTGTAATCTGCGGCTGTTTCCTGTTGATGCGGTGGTGGATGGGAGGGTGTCGTCTTTAACTGACTGTAATAGCATACAGAATGACTTAGACAAAATTTCTGATTGGTGTGAAGAATGGCAGCTAGCTCTCAATGTAGAAAAATGTAAGGTGATGCGCATGAGTAGAAAAACCAATCCCGTTGTGTTCGAATACAGCATTAGTAGTGGGATTCTTGATGCTGTCGCGTCGTTCAAATATCTAGGCGTAACATTGCAGAACGATATGAAATGGAACGATCATGTAAGGACAATTGTGAGTAAGGTGGACAGCCTTCCCAACCCAAGGGGTGATGCGATCCGTGCCGAGGGGTGCGTGGCACATGGGTGGATGTGTCTCGAACGGAGCCTCGGGTATTCCAGGCGACCTTCCTAAGTAGCCTTGCACCGCGCGGGGTTATCGTGGTGCGGACCATATAAATCCCCAAATATCGTGGGACTAAGATGAAAAAGGAGAAAGAAAGTATTTTAAAAGAATCTGAGGGGCAATCTGAGACCTCAGATACTCAGACATCGGGATCAGGACCGATGGAGTGCACTCCTACTTCTGAATCAGGGTCTGAGCAAGAAGTGGGAACCGTAACAGAGACGTTGGACCAGATTAGGATTAAGGCCTTGTCTGGGGCTCAGAGGAGGAAACCTCTCAAGGATCAGAAGCAAAAAGAAAGGAAAAGAATGGATTCCTAAGCATAAGTGGAGGGAATCAAAAGGGCTTGAGCCCAAGACCTCCAAAAAGAAACTGTCTCAGGTCGAAGGGGATACACAGATCCCTTCGACGTCAAAGACAGGTGGCAAGAGGGTTAGGGAGGAATCTAAGACTCCCTCCTCTCTGGACAAACGTGATCCTAAAAGGCTGAGGCAGGAAATAGTGAAACAGACCTATAGTACTGCAGTCTCGGTCTTTAGAATGGCGGTTGTCGAAGGAGGATACCCAATGGTGAGCATCACCTCGCAGCAAGAGCAGCTCGTGCAGATGGCCCTCTTTGAAGAGATTGGGGGAGACGCTGGTCCAGGAACCAAATTCAGGAGGGTTTGTCTAGATCGCGGTGCCCTCATTTTTGTCTGTGAGGGGGAGCACTCAGCAGAATGGCTTAAGGAATAGGTGCCCATGATTTCCCTGTGGGAGAACGCGAAGCTGCTGGTCAAGACAGCAACCGAACTCCTGAAGACCGCAAAGGTATCAATATGGGTACCAAAGATCCTTAAGGATGTCCCTCCAAAGACTCTGTTCGAGAAAATAAGGGTCTAGAACCCAAAAGTCTCGACAGAGGATTGGAGGGTAATTAACCAAAAGGTCGTTCCAGAAGGAGGAACCCTGGTGCTGGAGGTCGGAGAGAAGTCCCTGAAGGCAATGCGAGAGCAAGGCCTGAAACTGTTTTTAGGGTTCTCGCAGGTCACCGTCAGGGTAATCAAAGACCTTAAAAGCAATATTGGCAGCAAGATGGGGACTGGAAGTGCTGCAGATAAACCTGCAGCACAGTAAAGGGACCACTGCTGCCCTGAGCCGTCGCCTGGGGAGACAGGAGGTGGACGTGGCCCTGATACAAGAACCCTATTTATACAAAGGGGGTGTATCGGGCCTCGGTGGTACTGGAGGTAAGCTGGTTTATGCTAAAAATCTAAAAAACTACAGAACATGCATTTATGTTAAAAATGGAATCCTTTCATACCAATGATGGATTTTTGTTCCAGGGACTTGGTGACAATCAGGATGCAGCAACGTGAGGAAGGCATCAAGAACGAAATTTTTTTGTCCTCAGCATACCTTTCTTATGAAGACATCTCTCCTCCTCCTTTGGAAGTGAGGAGATCGACGGAAGCCTGCCACCGGCAAGCTGAGGAACTGTTGGTGGGATGTGATGCCAATCGCAGCAAGGACGCCAACAGTAGAGGTGAGCACCTTCTTGAATATCTCCTATCTAACAACTTGGAGATCCTGAATAGGGGTGATGAACCTACATTCAGGAATAGTAGAAGGGAAGAAGTAATTGACATAACTTTTGGTTCCATGATGATGGGAAGTTACAGTGGCATGTGGTCCTTGAGCCATCCTCATCAGATCACATGTATATTAAATTCAAGGTTGAAATGGGAACCAGACAGACTACGGCCTATAGGAATCCCAGGAAAACGGACTGGGAGACAAATAGGAGAGACCTTGACTTCAGCCTATCGGAAATTAAAACTTCGATAAGGAATCCAGCAGAGTTTGAGGAGCCGGCCGCGGTGGCCGAGGAGACTAAGGCGCTCCATTCACGGTCTGCACGGCCACTACGGTCGGGGGTTCGAATCCCCCCTCGGGCATGGATGATTGTGCCGTCCTAGTTCGTAAGTAGTTCATAAGTAGTTTGTAAGTTTAGGGACTGATGACCCCGTAGTCAAGTCCCATAGACTTTACAAACATTTGATTTAGAGTTTGAGGAAGTAGCAGAGGTCGTAACCTCTGCTATAGTGACCTCATACCAGGACAACTGCTCAATCACTAAGAAGTGCACTAATAGGAGTGTGCCTTGGTGGAATAATAACTTGGAAATGAAAAGGAAACAGGTACGAAGACTGTTTAACCTTGCGAGGCGCAAAGGACCCTTGTCAATTACAATCTTGCCATCAGACGGGCATCTAACCTACTGGCAGCAGAACAGCCCAGGACAGGCCAGCCCAGCCGAGGGCAGCACTGGCCACATGGGCTGTTTATAATTCTGAAGATGACCTACATCAGGTTGAAACTGGTTAATTAAAACTGTCAATCTCTGTGATCGAGACTGTTTTCTGTATATTGTTCTGTCTTGTATATGTGGTGTCGCACAAGTCCAAAGTGCGCGCCACCTACTTTCGCCGCGCGCCGCCATGCACGCACGGCGCGGCGTTCTTACGTCAGCAAAGAGCGCCCTCTGCTGCAACTCCGCTCGTGGCCACCACTGAACGACATCGTTCACTTGGGACTGAGATAGGAACCAGTTAACACTTCGGAATCAGATAGGCACCAGTGAAGACTTGGCTATCGGACAGGCACTGGGCAGGCCTCTAGCTCAACTATGTATCAGCATTCTGCAGTTCTGAGCTATGTAAAAGTTAAGTATTACTAAGTCTCTAAGAAATATAGATCTCGTTCTTATTTACTGTAGTGTTTCTAGTTTCTGCTGTCGCACTGGCTGGTCACCACATACCTGCACAAGCGTGCATCCTTTATTCCTGTGTCGGTCTCTTTCTACTCGGCCACCGACACCTACGACGGAAACGAGACACAAAAGCGGCGACGAGGCTGGGACACAAAAATATAGACCTTGTTTATACAGTGTGACAGTAGCGCTCCAAGCGGACGGGAAGCTGCGTTTATGAATACGATATTGGATGAGTGCGAATAGTATCGTACATACTGATTTCATCACACTTTCTATATTAGCAAACGTATGCAGTGCCATAAAAGTACGCAGTAACTTAAAATAGCTTCACATTTGTCTTTCTTAGTTTACCTAAGACCCCTATCAAGGTGCGAAACGGTACATTACAGGCCAGTTAATTCACAATATTATCTTGTAACCTACAGGCTGCTACTTAATAATTTCATTTTCTATTAAAAATAACAAATGGCAAGAAAAAGAAAAAAAAAAAAAAAAAAAAAAAAAGAAGACATGTCCTTTAGCTGTAACACGTCACTTTTCTACTCAGGAACGTTGAGGTTCCTTCAATACAATTGCAGTAAAAATGGTGAGAGTGGTACGTAGGAAACATATATTGAATGCAATGACTACAGTATTTAACGTACCAAATCGCCCACTGCAGCTTTAAATGAAGGAAAAAGTCACAGACACGGCAAAAAAAAAAAAAAAAAAAAAAAAAAAAAAAAAAAATAAATAAATAAATAAATTAAAAAAAATTTAACTGTTTTCCAACAAAGAAGAACCAAATGGCGCAATTGTTGTTACAGTTAAACCACAAAGAGTACGAATCTTCAAAACATTGCCTTTACAAGCTAGAGGAATTACACTCAATAGAATAAGCGCGGATACGAAAGACTAGTGAGGTTTCAAAATATGCGAATCATTAGACTCCACACCGAATTGACACGCGTCAAAAAACTGCCTGTCGTACTAAGAACAGACCATAATAGAAATTTTTGTTTCTCTTCTGTTTATATTCTACTTACTCCCAGCGGAATAAGCTGCAAATATAAACATATTCGTAAGTATTTGTTCAGTACAAAGTTGTTACTTATACCATTTTTTGTATCCCATCCTCGTCGCCACTTTTGTGTCCCAACTTCGTCGCCGCTTTTGTGTCCCAGCCTCGTCGTAGGTGTCGGTGGCCGAGTGGAACGAGACCGACACAGGAACAAAGACAGCACGCCGGTGCCGGTACGGCGTTCTTCCGACGACAGCCACGAGCGCCCTCTGCTGGAACCCCGCTCGTGGCCACCCCGGAAAGACACCGGTCACTTCGGACTGAGATAGCAACCAGCGAGGACCTTCGTAATCCGATAGGCACGAGTGAAGACTTTGCTATTGTACAGGCACTAGGCAGGCCTCTAACAACTATGTATCAACATTCTGCAGTACTATGTAAAAGTTAAGTATTGTTACATTCTGTGCAATATAGCTCTTTCTAATTTACTCGAGTGATTATAGTTTCTGGCTGCTCCCCTCCGTACCTGCACCAGCGTGTCGGGCTCATTCCACTCGGCCACCGACACCTACGACGAGGCTGGGACACAAAAGCGGCGACGAAGTCGGGATACAAAACCATTTGTAATGTTACATGTGCCTCCACGTACCAAAAGGTTCTTGTTTCCGATATCTTAGAAATAATTTATTTTCATATTTGCTCATTTTATTGTAATTTTTCGTAAATATTAATATATTACTCGCAGTCACAAGGACTTAATATTCTTTGAAGATTGTGCGTAAACCTCTGTGAAAAGAATATAAAGACAATGAATCGTTCAATTCTTGCCATCTATATAGACGATGCATCTCCATTTTCCTTCTTCTTGTTCGAACATTGAGACAGTAAAGTCGTAAATGATGTGAGCTCTGTAATTATTACAAAATTTTGCAGGAATTCTGTGAGCTATGTATGTGATGTAAGTTTTATGTAGATGTGCTGCTTTTTTAAAAATCGAATTATTAGCTCTGCAGTTTAACATAACAACTAATGTGTTCTCATTTAGTAGAAAATGGATTTCTTTATTTTTTCCTTCTCATATTTTATTAACTGTGATGCAATTTATTTATCAGGACAACGGATTCCGCCATTAAATCTAATTACGAAACTAATTGTTGGAGATGAGATCAGAGCAGTAACCATTTTCATTCCATTATTTCACTAAATAATTATCTTGAATACAATCCTGAGATTTGTGCCGACTTATTAAATTTCAGTTTAAATAATTTGAGCTACCCGTGGACTTTATTAGTAAACATTAGTGATAGTAAATGGTGTCTCCAACAGTTAGGTTCACGGCGGTTTTCCAGCAACAACAGGTTTTTAGTGGGTGGGTTGCCTATTCTTTTACAGTGCTGCATTCTTTTTATTCTTTTTAAAAACAGACGCACCTTTCATGTCGCACGTTAATGCAAGGACACCAATTTGAAATATTTCTCCCGTTCAATCTTTATAGCGCCGTCAACGATAGCTTTTCAAAAATAAAATCTGGCTTTTAGAGTGATTTCATTGAAATTAATATTGCTTTAATATATCCTTATTAAAATCGAGGAATAGTTTCATTTGCAGGAGCTATGCCATTTCAAGAATATTTGCATACATATTTATTATTAAATAATAGTCAAGTCTAATAATATTAACAATTTGGGAGAAATGTTTTACACTGAATCAGTTAAATTAGGCTGTTTTTACATTAATATCTGTGCTATTTATGTCTCTGGATATTTTACTAATGCTTGTAACGCAAAAATTATGCTAACTACTTCGTTAATTACGTACAAACGTAATTACAAAGAAACATTTCTCTTACGGCAACTTTCCCACCGCTAGAAGCGCTAGGGTCGTTGCAACTGTCAGTTGGTAACAACTTTCACAGAAGTGAGTGTCGCGACTGTATGTAGTAGACCATGACACTTCTTTTCGTTACACTCACAGCTCCAATATCGATAAGTTTTATCGACGTGAGAAGATGTCAATTCCTGCAACATAAATATCTAGTTACAATTTATTATAGAGGAAAAATTCCTAACAGGGAAAATATACGTAAAAAATAGATGAAGTACACTTACCAGGCGAAGGGGCACAGGCAGTAATAGCAACAAATAAAACACACAGACACACACACACACACACACACACACACACACACACACAAATGCTAGCTTTCGCAGCCTAGCTGCTTCATCAGGCAGAAGGGAAGGAGAGGGAAAGGAAATGATGAGGGTTTTAAGGAAGGGGGTAAGGAGCCATTCCAATCCCGGGACAGGAAAGACTTACCTTGGGGGAAAACATGGAGGGTAAATAAATTCACATACACCCACACATTTACACAGACACAAGTACACTTAGGCAGACATACTGTAGAACTGTAGAAAGCAAAGCAATTTATATACGACAGCCTTATGCAGTAAATCTAGCTGATTGTGAGCAATGTACACAAATCAAGTAAATCGCTCAGAATACCTTAAACTTGATAGTACAACTACTCGGCTGCGAGAACACATGACTTGGACAGTAGGCCCACATCCACCAGAGCCAACGTTACACAACGTTTTGCCCATCAAAACTCACATGCTTCAGAGAATTTGGTCAGCGGTATCGATGTAACGTGATCGAAAATGCCATGTCGGAATCGCGGTTTAGAGCGCGCGAGGTGCTGGGTTTACATTTGAGCTACGAACGTGGGGTGAAAATTTATCAGTATAGTGCGAACCAGCGCCCACTTGCATATCCTACATTATATATATTTTACTGTAGCTGTGCTATATTGTATAACCAAAAAAGAAAAACAAATTGCTAGAGGTTTTGGAAGGACGTCTAAACTTGCACTAATCGCTTCAGGATTTGGACGCTTTTAGTAAATTTTGTAAATTCAAAACACTTTTTTTCCGATGTTACACGTGCTAAGACTCGTTGCGCATTCAAACATTAGTGGAATGAAGGTGATACTATTCCGTTAGTTAATTATCGTTTATTTTGATTCCACATTGGAGATTGTGACAGCCCACAACAATATTGCAATAAAAATAAGACCCTTCAGCTTGGCGGGAGATATGAAATATTAATTACACAAAAATTCACAATTCGATTTCGTTCCCATGAGTAAAAATCATCACTGCAGATTGCAAGTGATGATGTCACATGAACTCTGCATAAAACGTTTGACGGTCAAAATATTCAAATGTTTATAAATATATCGGACCAAACTGCATGGTCATCAGTTCGTAGCTTACAGACTACTTAAACTAAGGTAAACTAACCTAACCTAAGGGTAAACTAACACACCCATGCTCCAGGGAGTACATGTGCCGTCATGACTTGCAATCTACACTAATGATTTTCACTCGTGGAAACGAAATCGAATTGTGAATTTTTGTGAAATAAATATTTCATATCGCCCGCCAAGCTGAAAAATCTTATTTTTATCGTTTATTTGTTTATAAGTAGCATGCAGTAAAATGATCCTTAAGACAAAATTTTTAGATTTTTAATGAAGAAATTTTGAAGACCTAATTAGCAACCGCTGTGGTCTGCGACAGGTTGAATACAAAAGAATAAAAGTTCGGAACCAGAATGAAAAATCACAAGCCGAATATGTTCTGGTAGAAGACAAATATGTAAAAGAGGAAATGGAAAGGAAAGAAGATGTGGTTTAACGTCTCGTCGACATAGTGATTATAAGATACAGAAAAGAGAAATATATTTCTGCCTTATGTGGTAGCTACAAAAATGTTTACTCGTTATTGTCCTTTTATTATTATCTGTTTTTATGTCTATCCACGCACTCTGAAATTGTCACTTATTCGGAAGTAAAAAAAAAAAAAAAAAAAAAAAAAAAAACAACTAATTATTTACTTTATTCTCCGTTTTCAAATGAAACGTAACAACTTATATATATATTCGCATAATTCTCGCTGTTTTGCACGTGTAGACTGGATGGCCTGCATTGGTTGTTTCTACTTCTCAATATAAATTTTCATAGATTTAGCTTTAAAAATGCTTTCCTAATCAAGTATGTTGATACAACTGGCCACACCGTATTGCACCATTGATGGAAGAATTCTAAAAACCCGAAACACATTTTTTTTAAATTGTAACCATGGCTCCAAATAAAAATTTTCGCATTTCTAGCATCAAAGTAGTCTTAGTGTTGTTGTTGTGGTCTTCAGTCCGGAGACTGGTTTGATGCAGCTCTCCACCCTACTCTATCCTGAGCAAGCCTCTTCATCTCCACATAAGAACGACAACCTACATCTGTCTGAATCTGCTTACTGTATCCATCTCTTGGTCTTCCCCTGCGATTTTTTCCCCACACACTTCCCTCCAACGCTAAATTCACAATTCCTTGATGTCTAAGAATGTGTCCTACCAATCTATCCCTTCTTTTAGTCAAGGTATGCCAGAAATTCGTTTTCTCCCCAATTCTGTTCAGTACCTCCTCATTAGTTATGCGATCCACCCACCTAATCTTCAGCATTCTTCTGTAGCACCAAATTTCAAAAGCCTCAACCCTCTTCCTGTCCGCACTGTTTATCGTCCATGTCTCACTCCCATACAAGGCAACACTCCATACAAATGCCTTCAGAAAGGACTTCCTTAGGTTTAAATCAATATTCAATGTTAACAAATTTCTCTTTTTCAAGAACGCTTTCCTACCCATTGTCATTCTGCTTTTTATATCCTCTGTACTGCGACCATCATTTGTTATTTTACTGCCCAAGTAACAAAACTCATCTACCTCCTTTATTGCTTCGTTTCCCAATCTAATTCCTTCAGCATCACCTGATTTTCTTACACTGCACTCCATTACCCTAGTTTTGCTCTTGTTAATGTTCATCTTATATGCACCTTTCAGCACACTGTCCATTCCGTTTAACTGCTCTTCCAGGTCCTTTGCTGTATCTGACAGAATTACTATGTCGTCGGCAAAACGCAATGTTTTTAATTCTTCACCCTGAACTTTAATTCCTTCTCCAAATTTCTCCTTGCTTTCCTTTATAGCTTGCTCAATGTACAAATTGAACAACAATAGAGAAAGACTACAACCCTCTCTTACTCCCTTTCCAACCACTGCATCCCTTTCATGCCCTTCAACTCTGACAACCGCTGTCTGGTTTTTGTACAAGTTGTAAATAACCTTACGTTCCCTATATTTTACTCCTGCTTGCTTCAGAACTTGAAAGAGTTTATTCCAATCAACATTGTCAAAAGCCTTCTCCAAATCTACAAAAGCTAGAAATGTAGGTTTGCCTTTTCTTAATCTATCTTCTAGGATAAGCCGTAAAGTGAGTATTGCCTCCCGTGTTCCTACCTTTCTCCTGAACCCAAACTGATCTTCCCCGAGGTCGGCTTCTACCAGCTTTTCCATCCTTCTGTATATAATTCGCGTTAATATTTTGCAGCCATGACTTATTAAACTGATGGTTCTGTAGTTTTCACACCTGTCTGCACCTGCTTTCTTAGGGATGGGGATTATAACATTTTTCTTAAAGTCTGAGGGTACTTCACCTGTCTCATACATCTTACACACCAGGTGAAACAATTTTGTCATGGCTGGTTCTCCCAGAGACTTCAGTAACTCTGAGGGAATATCATCCACTCCAGGGGCCTTGTTTCGACTTAGGTCTTTCAGGGCTCTGTCAAATTCTTCTCTCAGTACAGTATCTCCTATTTCATCCACATCTACATCCTCTTCCCTTCCTACAATATTGTCTCGAAGTTCATTTCCTTTGTAGAGCCCCTCTATATACTCTTTCCACCTTTCAGCTTTCCCTTCTTTGCGGAGAACTGGTTTTCCATCAGTGTCCTTGATATTCATAGAGCTGTTTTTCTTATCTCCAAATGTTTCTTTTATTTTCCTGTAGGCTGTATCTATTTTTCCCCTATTTATACATTCTTCTACATCCTTGCATTTGCCTTCTAGCCATTCCTGCTTAGCCATTTTACACTTCCTGTCAATCTCATTTCTTAGTCGTCTGTACTCTATTTTGCCTGTTTCATTTACTGCATTTTTATATTTTCTCCTTTCATCGATTAGATTTAGTATCTCCTGTGATATCCAAGGATTTTTTGTAGGTCTTTCCTTCCTACCTATTTTGTCCTCTGCTACCTTCACTATTTCATCTCTCAATTTTACCCATTCCTCTTCTACTGTTTTATTTTCCCCTGTTTCTGTCAATTGTTGCCTAAAGCTCCCTCTGAAATTCTTAAGAACCTCAGGTTCCTTCAATTTATCCAGGTCCCATCTCCTTATTTTCCTACCTTTTTGTAGTTTCTTCAGTTTCAGCCTACAGTTCATAACCAACAAGTTATGGTCAGAGTCTATATCTGCCCCTGGGTACGTCTTACACTGTAGAACTTGATTCCGAAATCTATGTCTTACCATTATAAAATCTATCTGGTATCTTCCGGTGTCTCCTGGTCTCTTCCACGTATACAACCTTCTTTTGTGATTCTTGAACCAGGTGTTTGTTATAACTAAATTATGTTCTGTGCAAAATTCTACCAGGCGGCTTCCTCTTTCATTCCTTTTGCCCAGACCATATTCACCTACTATCTTCCCTTCCCTTCCTTGTCCTACTACCGAATTCCAGTCTCCCATAACAATTAAGTTTTCCTCTCCCCTAATTGTCTGAATAATTTCCTTTAGCTCCTCATATATTTCTTCGATTTCCTCATCATCGGCAGAGCTAGTTGGCATATAAACCTGTACTACTGTTGTCGGTGTTGGCTTCGTATCTATCTTGACAATGATAATGCGATCACTGTGCTGTGGTGTTTACCCGCATTCCTATTTTCTTATTCATTATCAATCGTACTCCTGTGATACCCCCAATTGATTTTGTATTTATAATCCTGTACTCACCTGACCAGAAATCCTGTTCATCCTGCCACCGAACTTCACTAATCCCCACTATATCTAACTTCAACCTATCCATTTCCCTTTTTAAATTTTCTAATTTTCCTACTAGATTAAGGGATCTAACATTCCACGCTCCGACCCGTAGAATGCCAGTATTGTCTTTCCTGATGATCACATCCTCCTGAGTAGTCCCTGCCCGGAGATCCGAATGGGGGACTATTTTACCTCCGGAATATTTTACCCGAGAGGATGCCATCATCATATGTTCACACAGTAGAGCTGCATGTCCTCGGGAGGGGTAACGGCTGTAGTTTCCCCTTGCTTTCAGCCGTTCGCAGTAGCTGTGTGGCAAGGCCACATTAGCTGATGTTACAAGGCCAGCTCAGTCAATCATCCAGACTGTTGCCCCTGTAACTACTGAAAAGGCTGCTGCCCCTCTTCAGGAACCACACGTTTGTCTGGCCTCTCCACAGATACCCCTCTGCTGTGGTTGCACCTACGGTACGGCTATCTGTATCGTTGAGGCACGCAAGCCACCCCACCTCGGCAATGTCTGTGGTTCATGGGGGTGGTAGATATAGAGGTAAAAATTGACGCACATTAATGACTGCACCCTTAGTAGCACCCTTAAAAGATGTTCCCTTATTTCACACGCTTGATGGTTAAATTCCGAAAAATATAAAAAAAAGTGTTTTTAAAATTCCAATTACAAATCTAAATCCGAATTTTGTATTTCTTGCTTCAAAATTGCCGTAATAGCAACGTATTTTCAAAAAATCGTTCATCCCCTATTTCACTCTTAGGGATGGGAATATCGAAAAATCGCTGATGCCTACAATGTAAGATAACCAACGTCTACAAATTTCAAGTTTCTATCGCCTGTAGATTAATTTTTCAGTGCTGTCTTTTAGAAACGGATGGAGAACGCGAAATTTCTTTCTTACGCTCTGGCATCTTTCTTACTGCAATATTCAGTTATTTTATTCGTACGCTTGCTCCAGAGAAACAACTGAAGAACGTGCATCATGTTTCGCTGTATATAACCCCTTTGCTATTATAATGTCAAAAGTCATCGTTGGTCTTCAGTCCGAATTTTATATAAGCTGACGACTTTCCACCATTATATCTTCCACCCCCTTATAGCTATCGACACGGAACTGCTAAGGTGTACCACAGGAGACTTTGTACTACAATCCAGTCGTTCATCTCCATTGTGTAGTTTTTGCTGAAGAAAAAATATTGACACCCACACGTAGAATTTTATATATGTTGGTAAAACTCTCATGTTTTCCACCCTCTTATCGTTATCAACCCTCTACCACCATAGTGCACACTGGGAGATTGATACATATTATCATATACAAACACTATTCGTTTGCGATGTGTAGTTTTGGCTTCAGAGTGAAATATAGACACAAACACCTCAAATTTTATATATATATATATATATATATATATATATATATATATATATATATATATATATATATAAAGATACCACGCGTAACCTGTTAACGGTTATACTCAACCGCAGGAAAGTTATTGCGCTACGCTAAAGTAAATTTCGAGGAAGGCTTATTAAATCACATTAAGGATGACGTTTTTCTGGTAAATATTAAGTGCATCGTTGCGTCTAAAACGTATACTGCAGTTTTAATACATTACAGTTAAATATTTGAAGAACTTTTTACGTTCACGTATCAACCGTCGTCTGTTTCGTGACAATTCGGCAGCCACCATTGCAGTTCTGTACGAAACCGGAATTGTTCGTGATCCTTCGTTCCTTCAGACAAATGTTGTGAAACATATAATAACATACAGTATTTTCTATTAAAGGGTGGTGTTTCTCCCAAAACGGTACAGTACTGACTACAGACGAAAATGGTATATATTGGGCTTCAAAGCTCCTTCAAAGCTCCTGTGAAGAAAATTGCTTTTGAAGCTCAATATATACCATTTTCGAGTGTAGTAAGGACTATAACGTTTTGGGAGAAACACCACACGTTAACAGAAAATACACTCATGTTCAGAACATACACACTACACGACGAGTGACAGGTAGGTTATAAGTATGTTCTGAAGAAAGACTAACATTTCAGTCAGCTGTGTCCTGTTGCGAAGGAAGCAAGGGTCGTTAAAGTATCCTGTTAATATTTCCCATGCGTGATTGCAAAACGCGAATGGTGTCTTGTAGTATGATCATCTATCGACCATGTTGCGTTCACCTGGTAACAAATTCCACCTGTGGTGGTTGTTATTGAATCATAGCGCTTGCGAATAATGGAGTCTGCATTTCCGTGTAGAAACTGTAGCTACGGTTTGCAGGATTTTATTTACATTGGTTAATGTGGTGAACACGCATCAACTGTGATTTTTCGTTATACCCAACAGCAACCCACACAATAAGAACTCGAGTTGGTGTTGTATGACTTCTGACAACGGAGTCACTGTAATGTGGTCTGCGGCGGATCAAAAATCGGCAATCAACTAACTCGTTCGTCACCAATAACTTTCTGATCATCTACATGTGATACTCTGCAAATCACATTTAAGTGCCTGGCAGAGGGTTCATTGAACCACCTTCATACTACGTATTTATCTCCCATTTCATTCTCGAATAGCGCGCGGGAAGAAAGAACACCTGAATCTCTCAGTTCGAGCTCTGATTTCTCGTATTTTATTCTGATGATCTTTTCTACGTAGCTAAGTGGCAGTCAACAATATATTTTCGCATTCAGAGGAGAATTTTGGTGATTGGAGTTTCGTAAGTAGCCCACGCCGCAGTTGTTGTAATGATTCCCATCCCAGATCCTGTATCATTTCCGTAACGCTGTCTCCCCTGTATCACACTGCTGTTTATATCGACAAAGTAAGCGACAGAATAATTAGTGGATCAATTGAGGTATCTACTTTCTGAGGTATTATTATCCGCAGAATGAGACAATAACATTATGGCAATCGAGATGTTATAAATGAATTATAAGGAACACATTATTGGGGCGATCTAGAATTGTTTAATAAGATGATTTTCAGCCAAGGTCGCTTTCTTCTTTTAATTACATGACCGGTTTCGGCGTGCTAGAACCATCTTCAGACCTGTCGTAATTTTTACATCACTGGTATTGTAACAATTTTGCTATGTTAAAAATTGTTACATAGCAAAATTGTTACAATAAAATGATGTAAAAAATTACAACAGGTCTGAAGATGGCGTCTAGCACGAAAAAAATGGTCATGTAATTAAACGAAGAGAGCGATCTTGGCTGAAAAACTTCTTATAACAGAATGTTTCTGTAGAGGGGTTCGTTATTGTTGCCCTAGCAAGCAGGTGGCTTCATTTAGTGTGGTAAACAAGTAGTATAATGACACAACAGAGTGACTTACCCGAAGCTGTATCATGTAGAGGTACAGGAAGCGGGACAGACACTGGAGGAGGTGGCTGCAAGCTGTTGGAGTGTTCCAAAGGGTAATTTCCAGGACCTGTATCGTTTTCAGAAGACAGGAACCGTTAAAAGAAGACAAGGTCAGTGTCCGCCACTGGTAACATCAGCAAGAGATGCCATTTCCGGTTAACAGGCCGTCGAGACAGGAGGCTGAATGCAATTCGGCTGCAACGAAGCCTCCAGACAGCAATAGGACCCGCTATATCACCACAAACAGGCTGAAATCGCCTTCGGAAAGGTAGCCTCTACGGACGAAGACCTATGTTGTGTCTTCCATTAAAACAACGACACCGTTGGGGGGAGAACATCAGGATTTGAGTCGAGAGGAATATATATTTTGCATAACCAGTGCTACGCACTTCAGCCAAGATTCAAAATCGAATTGAGCTGAGTTAACAGGATTTATTTCAATTTCTCACAATCACATGCCTTATTCATCATTAACACACTGTAATATATAAAAACCTACTTGCCATTATATTCAGAATCAATGTTGAACAAAGAAATATGATTTTAACAAAAAAATTAATTTCACTTTCATTAGACACTTATTTTTCTATTACGGAACCACTTGAGTAGCCTAATATCAAACCTGGACATCTGACCTAATGGTCGAAATTTAGTTAGCATTTATTACAAGATTCGTAGTATGTTGCCTCTGTATAAGACAATAGATTGGTGTTTCTGGTGTTTGGACTACTGCTCGAGAAGAAATTCTGCATGGGCCAATTACTTTTGTGTCTACAGGAAGTTTTTCCGCTCTTTTCATTGGTGAAATCCGTTTTTTCTCAAAATCGACGTAAATATGATAAATCACACGTTAAATTTGACTGTTCACATCAAAAGTGGACACCTACATTAAAGTTTGATATCAAATTCGGACACTTGTTGAATGAAGCAGTGTGCACCAATGGTAACACAGTATATGATCACATGACCTCGAAAATCAGACATGGGACAGTATATGCCAGGTACTAAGACGTATTAGCCCGTACTTAAGTTTTTCAGTAATTTTTATAGTATTATTACTAATAACCATCTTAAAGCGAGTAAAATGAAACATAATATATCACCAGCGTCGGAAGAAAAAGCTAGGAAGCGGTTGAGACAACCTGAAAAGTGGAAAATAAACATTGAAAAGAAACGAAGGCAAGACTAGGTTCTAAACTACACTATTCTATTGTAAGTTGTGTTGTACGAAATTATCACTTGTTGGAAAGAAGTTCGATGTCGGAAATAACGTAAGGATGTTTGCGGAAAAATCTGGCGACAGTTTCAACAGACTTTATGCTAATAATTTTAGAGATTAATTGCCGTAACATTTCATTTTGTATATAAAATTAAAAAGATTATTGTGATTATTGTGGTTCTTCATTTAACCAATATTATAGAGTTCAGAATTCAATATTTTCCAATTTATGTCGATATTCCTATAATTTCCCAGATTATTATTATAGTGTGATTAAAATTACTTGCTAGTTGACAGTTGACCTTCCTCCAATCAGAGCGCTCAACGTCACGCCCAGACTGCTCCCAGTTACCAAGCTGCCGCAACAGGTGGACAGCTCGCGTCCATTGTTTGGCTAGTGCTGTGTAGAAGCGTGCGTGTGTTTTGTTATTTGGTGTCGTCTTAATGTCTGGAGGGCTGTTGTGATGCATAAAAAACGAGTAATAGATGAAGCATGGAAAAATAAAGATCTTCTCGAGGACAGTGTGACGGAACTTATTACCTTCAGCGCTTCATCC
Source organism: Locusta migratoria (assembly GCA_026315105.1). Lineage (NCBI taxonomy): Eukaryota > Metazoa > Arthropoda > Insecta > Orthoptera > Acrididae > Locusta > Locusta migratoria. The sequence goes on along the minus strand of CM048744.1, from coordinate 112,088,220 downwards.
ACCTCGTAAACGTCTAGTGATTCTGAAATCAGGGGTATCTAACTTCTTTCCGCTGATGCAACAGCTTGCAGTTAGCAGTCGGTGAAGGTAAATTCCTTACTTTTAAACGGTGGGCTTCGTTTTGCAATGTGTGAGTCATGACTGTGTCATCTATAAGCTGTAACGCGTCAGCTCATTGAGGACAGTTTCATGCAACTAATTAAGGTGAGAAATTATAGTTTGTTTTTAGCATTGACTTCTGTTTCGAATTTGCTGGTAGATGTTAGTTTTAATCGTTGACAGCATTCTACATTCAGATGTTGACAAATCTTCATGAACCAGCCACACAGCATTAGTGTGTTCACTATTTCACTTAATCTTTTAGTATAACGAATGTCAGATTCAGTTTTTCAATGGTCTTTTAACTCTGGACAGTTAATAAAACTATGGAACAGTTATACTATTACCAATTTACAGTTGTGAACGGCATATTGACTATGGCATGTCTTTATTAATTAATTTGGAAACATGAAAGTCCCTGCAGTATATATGTATATATTCAATGACTACTAAATAAGAATCAGCGCTGTCACATTACGAAAAAATGTAAAAATATATATCGTATCGTATCGTTGCAGACCAACTATAATTACTTCACTAGTTTTAATAACAGTTTTGCTAATTTTGTTGACTGATATTGTAGCACTAAACTGCATGTCGCCAATAATCTCAGTTACACTACACTTAATATCCCATTAAATATTTTTGTTTATCGCTCATCCCATTAACGAGTTTTCTTTATATCTCGTATATCACATCAACATTTTAGTCAGTAAATAAAACAAAACAACTCTGTTCTATTACATCCATTCACAGACGTATTTTGGCCCACTTTAGGTTACGGTAATAACACTAAAAGTGGAGCCGGTCGCGGTGGCCGAGGGGACTGAGACGCTCCAGTCACGGTCTGCACGGCCACTACGGTCGGGGGTTCGAATCCCCCCTCGGGCATGGATATTTGTGCCGTCCTTAGTCTGAGCTAGATCATAAGTAGTTTGTAAGCTTAGGGACTGACCCCGTAGTTAAGTCCCATAAGTTCTACAAACATTTGAACTAAAAGTGGGCCTTTGCGATCGTCTTTTGGCAGCTCGAAATGTAAATGAAAATAACGGCGTAACTATCTGACACGAAAATTGAATAACCTCATTGGTATAGGAGAAAATTCTCTACAACGTAGCTCCCTTATGTTTTTGTCATATCTCGTATCGTTTGAGAGTTATTTGCAAAAATAACGGAGATTTGACACCCTCCATTGAATTACCGAAAACCAGCCGTTCGGAGATGTCACGTGACATTCCTCGCGTATTTGATGATTTTCTTATTGTTACTTACACGTTGCGATTTCAAAGCTACGGCACACTGAGGAATTAACAAACACACATCGTTCTACGTACGATAAATAATGATCTAATGTCTAAAAATGTCATATTAACATCAGTTAACAACGGCTAGCATTAGTATCAGATTAAAGAACTCTCGGTTTGATTTATAGTCGTAGCGTAGTGGGCAACGTGCTGTGACGCGAAAGGTCCGTGGTTCGAAACCCGCCTCCACCTAAATTTTTTTCCTAAAAGGGTTTCGGACAGTCTTATTAGTTAATTAATTATTATTTAGATTATTATTTTGGTCCAAAATGTTTGCAAAAACTTATAAAACTATAAGTCTAAAATGGGCCGTAAAACACGTCAGTGCGTTTTTTTTATCCAGTCTCAGAAGTACAGCTTTACAGGGAAAATAATTGCGGTACAAGCTTTCTTTTTGGTGTTCGACATCATAGCCTTGTAAAATCCCATTGTCAACAGTAAATGTTAACAGTATCATTGATGTGGACAATGTTAACAATATCTCATTGTGAAGGTCATCTGAGTACATTTAAAGCTTGACTCATTAGTTTTGTCAACAATTACCGGTACTGTACGTGTGAAAATCGCTAACAGTACTCGGCGCAGTGCTGACTGTACGGAGCGCCAGCTCTCAGCCGACAACTGTCGTGGCAACACTGTAGCCGCACCTGACAAACGTCAACTTGCAAGTCATTTTAATCGGACTATAGCTGCATGAGGCAAAGAATTGGACAAGACTGACTGTTTTTTAACAGGGTATAAAAGTGAAACCGACCAGCCAAAGTCGCAATACTAGTCGACGCCAGTAGAACAAACGAATGACCTGCAAAATTAACATTCGTTCCACTGGCCTCCAGCACGAGTCTATAGAAATGTGGGTCGATACATCCAACAGAGGCTTCGGTTGTGACCGCTGTATAGGCCGGTAATAAAACAGAAAGGGAGGAGAGGCGAAGTGTGAGCGACCATTCCTGTGGAGTGTGTGTGTGTGTGTGTGTGTGTGTGTGTGTGTGTGTGTGCGTGCGTGCGTGTGTTTGGCACCCCGCAGGGCGCGCCCCGTGACCTGTAGGGCGTGGCATGGCCGGCACGTGGCGATGCTATCGCTTGGTGCCCAAGTCAGGTCTCTGCAGGAGGCACCGGGCTCTGCGCGTGTTTTGTCAAGCGTCCAGACTGTCCGCCTCTGTCCTCGCTATTCAGTTTCGCCCGCGAAAAAGGTACGCTGGTCCTCCGCCTCTTTATCTCGATCCACGTCTTACTGAGCAAACTGCAACTGTTCAAGAAACACATCTCATACTAGAATTAAATATACAATAGATTTAAGGGGAGTTATACCGCAATATCAAAACGGCTGTAAAATGCCCCGTTTTCTCAGGAACTGAGTGGGTATATAGATGATTTGGAAGTACTGCTGTGAATCTGGTTAGGTATGTATATTGAAGAACATCTTCCATCTGTTCACGTGTGCACATGGCACGGAAGAGATAATAATCTGATGATGGTAATTCCGAAACGCGTCGTTTTTTGAGAGCACGCTCTACATGAAGTGTGACCAATAACAAAGAATTTGCGTCCTAACCAGCTTCACAGCAGTTCTAACTAATCATTTATCATGGTCGCCTGCCTCCTCACTGACTTTATGTCGCATTTACAATATTTCTCAGAAAAAGGGGCATTTGTACTGAAAAATTTCATTTTGAAAAATTGCGTTTACAGAAAAAAAAATTCACAATTTCAATTTCTTGAATTTTAGCTATTACAGTAAATACTACTAACAACATGGTTGTCCTATGATGGTTAGGGCTAAATAGGTCAGTGAAGTAGATTCAGAAGTATCTGAGAAAAAGGGGCATTTGTACTGAAAAATGTCATTTTGAAAAATTGCGTTTACAGAAAAAAATTCACAATTTTAATTTCTTGAATTTTAGCTATTACAGTAAATACTACTAACGACATCGTTGTCCTATGATGCTTAGGGGTAAATAGGTTAGTAACGTATATTCAGAAGTTTCCGAGAAAATGGGACATTTGTACTGAAAACTGTCATTTTGAAAAATTGCGTTTAAAGAAAAATATTTTAATATACAGCCAAATGATACGTACAAAATATGCTAGTATCCTCCTCGATGGTAGTTCTCATGTCCTCGTTCCTCACAGCTACTCTGCTAATCTTGGACCTTCTTGACATAGTGTTTGCTGCAATCTCTGCCTTCATGTTCGCAGTTGGCCCATCACACTATTAGTTGTAACGTTTAGGAATTCCAAGATATTCCAAAACCAGTAGACTTCCAGAACGGCCATCATTAAAAATAAGAACAGCGTCAAAAATACAAAGGTCGAAGACTAACTTTCCAACAAACACAGAAACTAAAACACCACTAGTTGATAACTGTAGCTGTCAAACACAAACATATACACAGTTCAAAGAGTTTACTGCGAAGTACCGATAATGTTTATAAACGATTTAGGAGACAATCTGAATAGCTCCCTCAGACTGTTCGCTGTCGTTTATCGGTTAGTGAAGTGAACAGTGGATCAAAAGCAACTGCAAAGCGATTTAAACAAAATTTCTATATGGTGCCAAAATTGGCAATTGACACAAATTAAAGAAAAGTGTGAAGTAATACACATGACCACTAAATGAAATCCGCTTAACTTCAATTACGCGATAAATCAGTCAAACCTTAACGTCGTAAATTCTTCCAAATGCCTAGGACTTACAATTACGAACAACTAATGCTGGAGAGAACACACAGAAAATATTGTGGGGAAGGCGAACCAAAGATTACGTTTCATTGGCAGAACGCTTCGAAGATGCGCCAGCCATACCAAAGAGACTGTCTACATCACACTTGTGCGTCCTATCCTGGAGCACTGTTGCCCATTGTGGGACCCTCACCAGGTGGGACTGACGGAAGATATTGAGAAGTTTCAGAGAAGGACAGCTCGTTTGGTTTTATGACGTTACGGGGAGGAAAGCGTCACGGAAATGTTGCACGAATTGAGGTGGAAATCATTAAAAGAAAGACATTATTCATTGCGTCGTTATCTGTTTGCGTACTTCCAATCACCGACATTTACTTCTGAATGTGAAAATATTTTGCTAGCACCAACCTACTTAGGAAAACATGACCATCCCAATAAAATAAGAGACATCAGATCGAAAAAGGATCGATTTAGATGTTCTTTCTTCCCGCGCGCTATCTGAGAATGGGACGGTAGAGAAAAGTTATGAAAGTGGTTAATGAACCCTCTGCCAGACACTTAAATCTGATTTGCAATGTATGTAGATGTAGATGAAATATACAACAGTTTTAAGGGGAGTTATACCGCTCCCTCTCAGCAATGTTAAATTGGCAGTATAAATGCCCCGTTTTTTCAGGAATTGAGTGTATAAATGTAGTGTTTTTATCACATGCTCTCACTTGTTTTATGAGTGTATTGCTCTACAATCACTTAACAGCGGGAAAAAAGTTATGTTTTTCCCTTAAACACATAAGGCTGTGGCCTGTCCCTACTGTTGTTCATATTTTTCATGGATCAAATGTTGAAAACAGTAGACTGGCAGGGCGAGATCATTAAAAGAAAGACATTATTCATTGCGTCGTTATCTGTTTGCGTACTTCCAATCACCGACATTTACTTCTGAATGTGAAAATATTTTGCTAGCACCAACCTACTTAGGAAAACATGACCATCCCAATAAAATAAGAGACATCAGATCGAAAAAGGATCGATTTAGATGTTCTTTCTTCCCGCGCGCTATCTGAGAATGGGACGGTAGAGAAAAGTTATGAAAGTGGTTAATGAACCCTCTGCCAGACACTTAAATCTGATTTGCAATGTATGTAGATGTAGATGAAATATACAACAGTTTTAAGGGGAGTTATACCGCTCCCTCTCAGCAATGTTAAATTGGCAGTATAAATGCCCCGTTTTTTCAGGAATTGAGTGTATAAATGTAGTGTTTTTATCACATGCTCTCACTTGTTTTATGAGTGTATTGCTCTACAATCACTTAACAGCGGGAAAAAAGTTATGTTTTTCCCTTAAACACATAAGGCTGTGGCCTGTCCCTACTGTTGTTCATATTTTTCATGGATCAAATGTTGAAAACAGTAGACTGGCAGGGCGAGATAGGTGAAAACAAAATAAGCAGTCTCGCTTATGCGGATTACTTAGTTGTAAAAGGCCGATTCGATTCAAAGGTTGCAAACTAATATTTCACAGCTCGATCAGAGGTTCATGGATTATGATATGAAGATCAGCATCTCCAAAGCGAAAGTGATGTCTGTGGGAAAGAGAGTTACACAGATAGAGTGCCAAACAGGAGGAACAATGAACAGGTAGACAGTTTCAAGTACCTGGGATGTATTTTCTCACAGGATGGCAACATAGCGAAAGATCTGGAATCGAGGTGCAGCAAAGCTAATGCAGTGAGTGCTCAGTAAAGATCTACTGTCTTCTGCAAGAAGGAAGTCAGTACCAAGACAAAGTTAGCACTACACCGCTCTATCTTTCGACCAACTTTGTTGTATGGGAGTGAAAGTTGGGCGCATACACGTTACCTTATTGATAAGGTAGAAGTTACAGATATGAAAGTAGCAAGAATGATTACAGATACTAATAGATGGGATCAATGGCAGGAGGGTGTCCATAATGAGAAAATCAAAGAAAAACTGGGAATGAACACCATAGATGAAGCAGTTAGAGCATATAATCTTTTATGAAAATTCATCGTAAAGATGGTGCAGGATCAGCAACTGGTGATATATTGAAAACAATAGATGATGCATCCACAGGCCTCTAACGTATACACGTGGATGCGTCATCTATTTTAATTGATTTTAAATTTTAATGTAATTATGTATTAATAGTGGGGAACGTACAGATTTTATCAGTCATTTGCTTCACGCAGTGAATTATTACGGTTGGAACAAAGCCAACGGTTTAAAAATGGACGAAGAAGTCTGAAACTAGTTACCAACTCCTAAATAGTGACGGAAAAATAAATTGTTTTCAATATAATTTTTTCGTGTAAATTTTCACAATTTTAATTTCTTGAATTTTAGTTATTACAGTAAATACTACTAACAACATCGTCGTCCTATGATGGTTAGGGGTAAATAGATCAGTGACGTAGATTCAGACGTTTCTGAGAAAAAGGGGCATTTGTACAGAAAAATGTCATTTTGAGAAAATTGCGTTGAATGAAAAAAAAAAAATTAATATACAGCCAAATGATACATACAAAATATGGAAGAATCCTTCTCGATGGTAGTACTCATCTCCTCATCTCCTCCTTCATCTTCCTAATTCAGAGCTGCTCTGCTAATCTTGGATCTGACTTATCTTGACGTAGTGTTTGTTGCAATCTTTGCCTTCATGTTTCGCAATGGTGCAAGTCCATCACACTGTTGTCTTTCTTCAGCCAAAACTTCATTTAGTGAAAATAAAATTATTTACGTCTAATCTTAATTTTGTGATATTACACGTCTAATGCACGACAGGGGTGTTTCAGACCTCCTAGTGCAAAGGTATTTTCGAACGGTTTACTTATCTTTTATCTAAATGGCACGTTATGTTGGCAACATTACTGAAAACAATTAAGAGCTTCGCCGCTATTACGGTCATTACTGAGCAGTCTGAAACACTGATGACCCCGCTGTAGCTGAATCTTCTGTTGAAAGGTACGTCTATATCTTTACGTTGCAGTGCTTCCTTATGAGCGTAAGTTTATTTTCTAAAATAGAATAATCATACAATAAACTTTCATTCTTTACTTTCAACATGGATGCCATATCACGTTCGACATAAAAGAACATCATCTGAAGACAGAACAACTGATAGAAATTTCGAATCAGCCATTTCTGAATGGCTTGAAGCTCTGTTTGATGAAGAAGATATTGTCCTCAACGGGAGAAGATGGTCATTCGTCTTATGGACAAACATTATGGATGTAGCAGCCATAAATGCCCTGTGTTTATTTTCAGAGTAAAATCACAACTATCAGGTAGGTAGATGAAAATGTTCAAATGTTGGCAAAGCTTACGGGACTTAACTGCGGGGTCATCAGTCCCTAAACTTACAAACTACTTATCAACTACCTTATACTAAAGACAGCACAAACATCCATGCCGTAGGGGGGATTCGAACCCCCGACGGTGAACGGTCTCACGCATCGCACCATAGGAGGCAGATCCGATAAATGAAGAATTTTTCTCAAAGAATTAGGAGAAAAAGTGATACGTCCTCAATTGAAAAATAGTCACCAATGCACCCCTTTAGAAGAATGTACTACAAGCCATGACAAGTGTGGTGTCGCACAAGTACAAAGTGCGCGCCACCTACTTTCGCCGCGCGCCGCCATGCACGCACGGCGCGGCGTTCTTACGACGTCAGCCACGAGCGCCCTCTGCTGCCCCCCCAGGGGGCCCATAGCTCTTTTGTGGGTACGTGTGTGGCGCGCACGGGTCCCCGAGCCATTGCAGCCTTTTTTCCTGCTTTCCCCAGGCTGCATTACCCCTCCTAGTTCCCCCTCCTTCCCATCCCAATTCCTCCTTCCTACCCTCTCCAACCCCGTCTCTCGGTGTTACTCTGGATGACGGCTTGGCTATCCCATGGTACCGATTGTCCTGCACTTTGGTTTTGTCTGCTGTGTACACCGGTTTTTGGCCCAGTTTGGTCCCCCTCGGGGTTTGACCTTCCATACCAAAATTGTCCGATAATGTGTGAGCCAATTGGGGAAGAACTCCCGACCTAGCCCCTACGGCGCGGGTCCTATCCTTTCCTTTCCACTTCATTTCCTCGCTGTAGCCCCCATCCCCCGCTAGGTCCCCAGCACGTGTAGCTGGTCCGTGTGGGGGGGGGGGCTGTTATGTACCCTTTGGCTGAGCCCCCTGACACCACAGGGATCACACTACTGGTGTCTGAGCTGCAACCTCTCCATGCGAGCCGAGGAGTTGATGCCTGTCCTCGGGGATATCAGAACTCCCGCCAATGGCCATCGTGCCAGGTGGCCTTTGCTGAGGCTGGGTGGCGCCCGTGGAGAGAGCCCCGGTTTCGGAGTGGGTGACACCAGGGCGGACGTCTAGCACCATGAAAAGCGTTAGACTCCAAAATGGTCGTGCATCGGCCGTCTCTGAAGACAGGAAGAGATCGTTCAATGCTGCTACTGCGGATACGAGGATGTTTCCCTCCCTTGCTACCCCTTGGGAGGAAGGCCAGGCTCGCCGGTTAGGAGCAAAACCCTTTCCTCGCTACCTGGTTTGCTCGAGGACTGATGGAGGAACTTTTACTACCACCAAACCGCTGTTCTTTGTCGAGACCATAGAGGACAAGTTTGGTGAAGTGGAATCTATGGGTAAGCTTAGATCTGGCTCATTGCTCATTAAAACGGTCTCGGCAGCCCAGTCTGAAGCTTTGCTCGCCTGCACCACCCTTGGCGACATTCTCGTAACAATACTCCCGCACAAATCCTTGAATATGGTACAGGGTGTGATATTCCACCGGGACCACCTCCTTCAAACTGATGAGGAGCTTAGGGCCTATCTCAAGCGGCGTGGTGTACATTTTGTTCGCCGTGTTCAGAGGAGACCTAAAGATAACCGCATCGATACTGGGGCCTTTATCTTGGTCTTCGAGGGGGACACACTCCCAGAGAAGGTCAAGATAATGATATATCGATGTGAAGCCCTACATTCCACCTCCCATGCGGTGTTTTCGATGTATGAGGTTTGGTCATATGTCCTCTCGCTGTACAGCAGTCCCAGAATGCGGTGATTGTGGACGCCCACTACATTAGGGGAGCCCCTGTGTTCCTCCGCCGGTGTGCGTCAACTGTCAACAACACCACTCTTCACGGTCGCCAGATTGCCCTATGTTCAAAAAAGAAAAGAAGATACAAGAGTACAAATCCCTGGAGCGTTTGACGTACCCTGAAGCCCGCAGTTAATATGAACGTCTGCATCCCGTGCAGATGGCAACGACCTTCGCTACGACGTTATCTTCTAGCATTTCACCCTCCCCTTCCCACTCCCATCTCCCCCCTACACCCCGTCCCCACCCCTCCCTCACATCTCCCTCTCCTGTAGCTCCTGTAGCCCTTCCTTTGTGTCCCACCGCTTCCCAGCCAGAGAAGTGCACCCCTTCTCCGTCGCCTGCCGGTGACAGTGCCCCATCTCAGGGCCTTCCGTCCCGGCGTTCCCCAGATCGGAGATCTTCGACCTCCAGTCGGCCATCGGACTCCCAGTCAGTGAGTTCAAAGGTCGCCCGATCTTCGTCAGTACCAGACCTAACTGACAAAAGTCCTCTCTCTGGGGTGGGTCCTGCCCGTCCCACACGAGAGAAAGAGAAGGAGAAAGAGAAAGAGAAGGAGAAGAAGAAGAATAAACCAAAGTTACAAGATAAAGCCCCTCAGGTACCAGCGGAGGTGCCGACTGCGATTTCGCAAATCGCTCATCCCATTGAGCCTGAGGCTGACCAACTATTTATGGATGTTGTCCCTTCTTCTTTGGTGACGGACGCTGACAAAGCGGCGTAACAGACATTATGCCATTCGCTTCTCGCCTAGATCCTCGTGATGTGATCATCCAATGGAACTGTAATGGCTACTACCGTCACCTCTTGGAGATTAAACAGCTAATCTCTCTCTCTTCTGCGGCCTGTGTCGTCCTGCAGGAATCGAGGTTTATGGATGCACATTCACCGACCCTCCGTGGGTTCCATGCTTTTTGTCGGAACCGGGTTGGTCCCCTCCAGGCGTCTGGTGGGGTTTGTACTTTGGTCCGGACAGATATTGTCAGTACCTGGATTCCTCTCCAAACTCCATTGGAAGTGGTTGCTGTCCGGGTTCACTTGGACACTCCATTAACCATTTGCAACCTCTACCTTCCCCCTGACAGGCCACCTACACTCGCGTCCATAGTGGCCCTCCTTCAGCAACTCCCCCCTCCTTACCTCATCCTCGGGGACTTCAATGCCCACCATCCTTTGTGGGGCAGTGCTTATACATCTAGCCGGGGCCGCCTCATAGACCAGTTTATTGCTGACCACAATCTGGGCCTTCTCAACGATGGTTCCCCAACGCATTTTAGTGCTGCTCACGGCACCTTTTCTGCCATAGACCTCTCTCTCACTTCTCCTTCTCTCCTTCCTTTATGTCACTGGTCGGCGTATGACGACCTCTGCGATAGCGACCACTTTCCGTTGATCCTTTCACTTCCCTCACACCTACCACGAGCCAGGGTACCCCGCTGGGTTTTCCGTCATACTAATTGGCCGCTATATACATCCCAGGTTGTTTTCCCATCTTCCCCCTCAGGCTGTATAGATGATATAATAAGCCAAATGACCAACATGATTACCCAAGCTGCCAACGCTGCTGTTCTCCGGTCGACAGGCCCTCCTACTCGCCGGCCGGTCCCTTGGTGGAATGCAACGCCGCAGCCATTCGCGAGCGCCGTAGGGCCTTGCAACATCTTAAGCGCCACCCATCCCTCGCTGGTCTCATAAATTTCAAACGTCTGCGTGCCAGAGCTCGTTACTTAATCAAACAAAGTAAGCGGACATGCTGGGAGCATTTTGTCTCCTCGTTGGGCTCTTCTGTCCCTTTGACAAGAGTGTGGGCTATGCTCCGATCTATCCAAGGTAGCTGGCGGCCATGTTCCGTCCCTGGTCTTGCCCTGCCTGATGGGGTCTGCACAGAGCCATCTGCTGTTGCAGAACATCTTGCAACTCACTTCGCCACTGTATCAGCGACAACCTCATATTCGGCGACCTTTCTCTTTAAGAAACACCAGGCCGAAACCTTCACATTAGGCTTTACTTCTCACCAGGTGGAACCATATAACGAACCTTTTACTGACTGGGAGCTATCGCTGGCCCTCTCCTCTTCTCGTGATTCAGCACCTGGCCCTGACGATATCCATAATCAATTGCTGAAACACCTCAACCCCTCACAACGACAATTTCTCCTAAAAGTTTTTAACCGTATTTGGCTTCAAGGGGTGTTCCCCTCCCAGTAGAGGGAGAGTATTGTGGTCCCTGCCCTCAAGCCTGGAAAGGACCCGTCGGCGCTGGACAGTTATCGACCAATAAGCCTGACAAGTGTCCCCTGTAAACTACTTGAACGGATGGTAGCCCACAGATTATGCTGGGTTCTTGAATCCCGGGGACTTCTCTCACCTTACCAGTGTGGGTTCCGGGAGGGACGATCCCCTATTGACCATTTACTTCGACTGGAGACTGCGATCAGACAGGCCTTCTCTAAAAGACGTCATCTGGTAGCAGTCTTCTTCGATCTTCATAAGGCATACGACACTGCTTGACGTCATCATATTTTACGTTCTCTTCATGACTGGGGCCTCAGAGGCTCCTTACCAATTTTTATCCATCAGTTTTTATCCCACCGCCTGTTCCGTGTCAGAGTTGGCTCTTCCTTTAGCTCCCCTCGGATACAGGAGAACGGCGTCCCCCAGGGCTCAGTGTTGAGTGTTACACTTTTTCTAATCGCCATAAATGGGTTGGTTAGCTCTGTTGGGTCACTGGTAACCCCGGCGTTGTATGTCGACAACTTTTGCATATGGTACAGCTCCTACTCAGTAGCCTCTACTGAACGTCAGCTCCAGAGCGCCATTCGGCGGGCTTCAGTGTGGGCTACGTCCCACGGTTTCCAGTTTTCCTCATCAAAAACGAGGGTGGTGCACTTTTGTCGTCGTACTACAGTTCACCCTGATCCAGAACTGTTCTTGGGTAATCAGCGCCTGGAAGTTGTAGCACAGCATCGTTTCCTGGGTCTTCTCTTTGACAAAAAATTGACTTGGGTGCCCCATATTCGCCACCTAAAGATTAGTTGTATGAGGAAACTTAATGCCCTACGTTTCCATGCTCATTCATCTTGGGGTGCAGACCGAACAACTATCCTCCGTATCTATTGGGCTCTCATCTTGTCCCAATTGGACTATGGGTGTCATGTTTATGGCTCGGCAGCTCCTTCTGCCCTGAAATTATTAGACCCGGTTTACCATTATGGTGTCCGCTTGGCTACAGGTGCATTCCCGACTAGTCCGGTCGACAGTCTCCTTGTTGAGGCGGGAATCTGCCCTCTTCAGATCAGGCGGCATCAGCTTCTGGCATCTTATGCCATCGCCATCCGGCAATATCCTGATCATCCGGCTTACCAGGTTCTTTTTGCATATGAAGGGCTTCGACCCCCTGATACCCGGCCGCGGGCGGGCCTCCCCGTCGGACTGCGGCTTGCCTCTCTTTGCCGGGATTTCCATTTCCCTTCCCTAGATTGCGCCCCCCATTTTACTGCACGCACACCTCCGTGGATGGTGCCGCGACCACTAATTCGGGCGGATCTCTTCCAGGGCCCAAAAGCTTTGATTTCCCCCATGGTCTTTCGGCGTTTGGTGCGCCCAGTACTGGAAGAGTTTCAGGGAGCCTCTATCTTCTACACTGATGGCTCGAAAACAGCGGGCCACTCCGGATATGCTTTTACATCTCCTGTTGGGGCGGAATGCCATTCTCTGCCAGAGGCATGCAATGTGTTTACGGCAGAGCTGATGGCGATTTATAGAGCCCTCTGTTTTATTAAACATTCTGCCGTGGAACGTGGTTTAATCTGTGCTGACTCCTTGAGCAGTCTGCAGGCCATTGATCGTTGTTTCCCCTCCCATCCTTTAGTTATTTCCATCCATGATCTCCTTGCTGACCTTCATCGTGCTGCCTGCTCCGTTACCTTTCTCTGGGTGCCAAGCCATGTTGGTATTACAGGGAATGAAGAGGCTGACCGGTTGGCTAGATCGGCAATTACTCGCTGCCCATCTCCCTTTCAAATTCCGGGTGCGGATCTGCGGGTGCAGATCAGATCTTTGCTTCACTCCTCATGGGATAGCAGTTGGAAAGCTACTGCCCCTTCCAATAAACTCCGCACCATCAAAGATACGACTGCAGCTTGGAGTTCATCTTTACGCCCTTCCCGGAGAGAATCAATTGTCCTCTGTCGCCTCCGTCTTGGACACTGCAGGCTGACCCATGGATTTCTTTTACAAAATGACAATCCACCACATTGTGATTGTGGAGCCGTACAATCCGTGTCTCATATTCTGACTGAATGTCCTCTCCATTCGACACTTCGTGGTGACTATGGCCTACCGCCTGCATTGCCTTTAGTTTTGGCGGATGACCCACGGATGGTTGATCGCTTCCTTGCCTTCCTCCGTGAAAGTAGATTTTATTGTCAGCTCTAGGACTCGCTTGGTCGGGGTGAGTGGGTTTGTGATTCTTGGCTGATTGGGGGGTTTAGAGCCTTATCCCCATCAGCCCCCCCCCACTCTTTTACATTTTAATGTAGCTTTATTTCTCCCTGCTCTGGAGCTGTGATACGTTGACCACTGTGCCATTAGTAACTTGTGGTTTAGGGTAGAGGTCGCTTCCGGAGCTGTGGGAGCAGACACTGTAGCATTTGCTGCCCTGGGATGGTCTTGGTCTTGTTGACGAGTCGATTTTACTTCCTAGTGTAATGGTCTTTTGGCTTTCACCTATTTTTCGTCGAGTTCCGTGGCGTATACAATTTGAGGTTGAAGGGACTGATGACCTCGTTGTTTGGTCCCTCATGTCCACCACCCCCACCACCACCACCACCACGCCCTCTGCTGCAACCCCGCTCGTGGCCTCCACTGAACGACATCGTTCACTTGGGACTGAGATAGCAACCAGTTAGGACCTTCGGAATCAGATAGGCACCAGTGAAGACTTGGCTATCGTACAGGCCCTGGGCAGGCCTCTAACAACTATGTATCAGCCTCCTGCAGTACTATGTAAAAGTTAAGTATTGTATAAATTCTGTGCAATATATATCTCGTTCTAATTTACTCTAGTCTTTCTAGTTTCTGGCTGCTCCTCTCCGTACCTGCACCAGCGTGCTATCTTTATTCCTGTGTCGGTCTCATTCCACTCGGCCACCGACACCTACGACGGAAACGAGACACAAAAGCGGCGACGAGGCTGGGACACAAAAACAAGTTTCGGAGTTACCCGCCAAGAGTCGCAGATTGCACCAAAATGATGTTTCAAATGCCTACATCGATTGGACACACAAATCACCCAATCATACAGTAAATGCAAAAAATTATTTGCTAAGAGCACAGTGTAATTATTTCCAATGAGTGTCCCTTGTAATGAACTGATCTTGTACTCCAAGTAAATGTAGAAGTTTAGAGTTATTCGGAAAAAAAATAAAGTGATTTATGCTATTGTATTTTTTGTAATAAAATAAAGGTTATAGTATCATTACAGATTCCAAATTCGAGATAACTAACATTTTGTATATGCTACTGGCTACTGGTCTCAAAAACCCCTCTCGTGCATTTTTGCGAATCCTACAACTCATGCATCTAAGGGTTAAGACACAGTTCTCTACAAAAGAAAAGAAACCATAGCTTTCTAGACTATATAGTTCCAGAGAAATATTCCAAACGATGGAAAACGAAATTCTCAGTAATATCAGAGGATGGTTACTTTAATATTTATTTAAAATAGTAAATAAGCGAATATTTCAATATTACCAAATTAAGCATAAACATCCATATTTTCATAATTTGCATAGAAGTAAAACTGAAATTTTGTCATTTTTGGCGGCACGATTCCTCTTAAAAATATTCCGTTTTGTAGTTAGGCAAAAATGGATATAAGGCGAAGCATTCAATTAAATTTTGTGCCATGGTCGGTATTAGAACGCAGGATCTCCTGATTACTAGGCAGTCGCTTTACGCACCATTTGTTTCATAGGCAACTTGGGTGATATTTCCTAGGATTTAAATGTTTCTTTCAGATATTTATTGCCGCGGTGGAGTAGCTGAGGGGTCTAAGGCACCTCGTTGTGGAGCGCACGGTTGCTCGCCGTCGGAGGTTCGAGTCCTCCCTGGGGCATGGGTGTGTGTGTGTGTGTGTGTGTGTGTGTGTGTGTGTGTGTGTGTTTGTCCTTAGGTTAGTTTACCTTAGTTTAAGTAGTTTGTAAGCTACGGACCGATGACCACGCAGTTCGGTCCGATAGATTTACAAACATTTGATTTTCAGATATTTATTCCATATAATGACTGAAACATCACAGGTTTTACATTACAGTTACAGACTACATTTTCTGTTGATTTACAACAGAAACACATTTCATGTTCGAATATTATTTCTGGAGACCGAAAACTCCTTTGTACGAAACAACATGGTTTCTGAAAGCAACGATCATGTAACCCACAACTCGCGCTATTCATCCTCGAGATCCAGAGGGCAGTTTCTACAGGATCCCAGGTAGACGCCGAATTTCTTCGTAACGCGATCATACCGTTTTACATCTTCTCCTCATGAATAAAGTGCTCGCACACAGAATATCAGACCAACTGCGTGGCTTGATTGAGGCGTTTATTGCTAATACAACGCAGCATGTCATTCTCAACGGAGGAAATTCACACGTTAAAGTGATATTAGACGTGCCACAAGAGTGTGTTATAGGACCGCTGATTTTGACGTTATACATGGAGTTCCATTTATTTTTACGACCCAAAATATCTCTGGAGCAACAACAGCTATTGTAAAACGACTTTCACCGGTATCAGTGTAATGTAGGGGCTCATGAATGTAAATATTTTGAAACATTATAAAAAGAAAGCATATGTGTTTTTTTTAACACAAATATACAGGGTGTCACAAAAAGGTACGGCCAAACTTTCAAGAAACATTCCTCACACACACACACATAAAGAAAATATGTTACGTGGACATGTGTCCGGAACTCATTTTATTACTTCTCTACACACAGCAACAGAATGTACCAGCGTGACTTCAAACACTTTGTTACACGAAATGTTCAAAATGTCCTCCGTTACCGAGGATACATGCATCCACCCTCCGTCGCATGGAATCCCTGATGCGCTCATGCAGCCCTGGAGAATGGCGTATTGTATCACAGCCGTCCACAATACGAACACGAAGAGTCTCTACATTTGGTACCGGGGTTGCGTAGACAAGAGCTTTTAAATGCCCCGATAAATGAAGTCAAGAGGGTTGATGTCAGGAGAGCGTGGAGGCCAAGGAATTGGTCCGCCTCTACCAATCCATCGGTCACCGAATCTGTTGATGAGAAGCGTACGAACACGTCGACTGAAATGTGCAGGAACTCCATCGTGCATGAAGCACATGTTGTGTCGTACTTGTAAAGGCACATGTTCTAGCAGCACAGGTAGAGTATCCCGTATGAAATCATGATAACGTGCTCCAGTGAGCGTAGGTGGATGAACATGAGGCCCAATCAAGACATCACCAACAGTTCCGGCCCAAACGTTCAGAGAAAATCTCTATTGATGACGTGATTGCACAATTGCGTGCGGATTCTCGTCAGCCCACACATGTTGATTGTAAAAAATTTACAATTTGATCACGTTGCAATGAAGCCTCATCACATTTAAAGAGAAATACTAAAATTGAAATTAAGCGTTTCCGGACATATTTTCTTTCCTTGTGGGTGACGAATGTTTCCTGAAAGTTTGGACGCCCCTTTTTGTAACATCCTGTATGTGTTTTGATATGGACACCCTATATTATTTCATCAACAATCTATAGCATGACAAATCAGATAAACAATGGAGGTGATTGCATCGCAATAAGTCAGTTAGATCCCGAGATATTTCAAAGTTGACGCTTGAAATACGCGAAACTCGCGGCTAGCGGACGTCCTGAGCAGCAAGGTGTTGTCGCTATGTCTCAGGACGTGCGCTAGCCGCACGTTTCGCGTATTTCAAGCGTCAACTTCGCTTCACAATGTCTCGGGATCTAACTGACGTATTGTGATACAATCAACGCTATTGTTTACGTGCTTTGTTAGGTGTAGATTGCTTATGAAATAATAGCTATAGGGTATCCATTTAGAAACGGATATGCTTTCGTTTTAGAATGTTTCAAAATATTTACGTTCCTGAATTCCTGCATTACATTGATACTAGTGAACGTCATTTTACAATAGCTGTTGTTGTTCCAGAGGTATTTTGGGAGGTAAAGATAAATGGGACACCCTGTACCTAAAAGACCTCGTAGATAACATCGGAAGTTCAATGAGGCTTTTCGCGGATGATGCTGTAGTTTATCGAATGACTCGCAACACTGGAAAAGGGTGGCGAAATGCATGAATATTCTATGCGTATTGATGCATGGCAATTGGGCAAGTGTAAAGCGCTGCGTTTACAAAACTATGCAAAAGCTGGACAAACACTGGAAGCAGTTACGTCGATCAAATATCTGGGTGTAGACAAAGGTTCGATTTGAAATACGACTACATTACGTCAATCGTGTGTAAGGCAGAGGCCAGACATATATTCATTGGAAGAATCCTTAGGAAGTGTAGTCCGTCAACAGAGGTAGTGGGTTACAAAACTCCACATCTGGAATCCCTCCACCCGGTATGCACACGGAGTGCACGTTGGCCTTCTTCCCCTCCTTGGCAGCCATCTTTCTCTAAGGAGCTCCATCACCCGCCTAACGTTCGAGCTCCTAACTACGAGCAAACCCACCCTCTGTGAAAGCCCAGATCTTGCAGGCTGAGCGGTGATCTCAGGATGAGAGACACCTGAACAGATAGCGTCTCAAACCAGTTCGCAAGACGAACTGGGGAGACCTCCCAGGCAACGACGCAAGTATACATTGTGCTTGAATGGCACAGTTACATTACTTTAGCTAGTATTGAGTTCTGAAAATATGTATATTTAAATATGCACAGTGCAGTAGAGGGTTAAAAGCTTATGACTTTGATTTGATTCAGAAGATGAAGGAATTTGTGCCATTGGCTTTAGAACTGTTCCTGTGATTCGACAGGCAGAAGACCGCTCAATTCGCACCATTAATAGAACAGACTCTGCTAACGGCATACTACGCCTTCGACATCGTTGGAAACGGATTCTATACAAAGCTGGAGGCTACTTTGAAGGATGGTGATGATTGATGATTTCGTGTGGCATTTTTGGTCGCTAGACTCCAGCAGGGATCAGTTCGGCGTCGATGATGATGAAATGATGACGAGAACGATCGAACACTCAGTCCCCGAGTGGGGAAAATTTCCAAACTGACAGGGAATCGACCCCCCCCCCCCCCTCATGGCAGTCCACCATGCTATCCCTTGGACTGCAGGGACGGACTGTGAAGTAACAGGTGCAAACATCGGTTGTGAATAAGTAGTTGCTGCTCTACGTACGAGTTCTGGCTATTTGTTCTTTTCACATATAGTATATAAATTTCCTGAAGGCTATGATCTTGATTGTTGCCATGCCAATTTACAAGTTACTACTGAGTCAATGGAAAATCAAAAAGTCTAACATATGGGTGTGACTCAAGACAAAGCATGTTACAATTTGAGTATCTTCTTACATCGTTATACACGTAATATCGGTAATTAGGAGTTTTCGAGGATTTTAATGTACAAATTTTAAATAAATATTTACATTACATACCTTTGTTTTAAAATGATTTATTCGATAAAATATTCGCATTACCATCAATATATGTAATCAACAGTTTAGAGTAGTCAAGCGGATATAAAATAAAATAGCTATAAAGGAAAGCAAGGAGAAATTTGGAGGCGCTCCAGTCACGGCCTGCACGGCCACTACGGTCGGGGGTTCGAATCCCCCCATCGGGCATGGATATTTGTGCCGTCCATAAGTAGTTCATAAGTAGTTTGTAAGTTTAGGGACTGATGACCCCGTAGTTAAGTCCCATAGACTATACAAACATTTGAACATTTTTAGAAATTTGGAGAAGGAAGTAAAGTATAGAGTGAAGAAATAAAAACATTGCGTTTTGCCGATGACGTTGTAATTCTGTCAGAGACAGCAATGGAGGAGCAATTGAACGAAATGGACAGTGTGTTGAAAGGAGCATATAAGATGAACATTAACAAAAGCAAAACATGGGTAATGGAATGAAGTCTTAGAAAATCATGCGATGCTGAAGGAATTAAATTAGTTAACGAATCAATAATGGTGGTTGTGGTGTCGCACAAGTACAAAGTGCACGCCACCTACTTTCACCGCGCGCCGCCATGCACGCACGGCGCGGCGATCTTACGACGACAGCCACGAGCGCCCTCTGCTGGAACCCCGCTCGTGGCCACCACGGAAAGACACCGGTCACTTCGGACGGAGATAGCAACCAGTTAGGACCTTCGTAATCAGATAGGCACCATTGAAGACTTTGCTATCGTACAGGCACTAGGCAGGCCTCTAACAACTATGTATCAACATTCTGCAGTACTATGTAAAAGTTAAGTATTGTTACATTCTGTGCAATATATATCTCTTTCTAATTTACTCGAGTGTTTATAGTTTCTGGCTGCTCCCTTCCGTACCTGCACCAGCGTGCTATTTTTGTTCCTGTGTCGGGCTCATTCCACTCGGCCACCGAAACCTATGACGAGGCTGGGACGCAAAAGCGGCGACGAAGTTGGGACACAAAAGTGGCGACGAGGAGTGATAGACGATCCGTGGACCAGCCCGCTTGCAGCAGCCAGACAGCAGTAGTAGTCGGAGCACACAGAAATTGCTCCCGCCCACCCACCCTTATTATAAGAATTTTGGGGGAAGATATTTTGTTACGTGTTTTGTGGACTTTTTTTGTTGCAGCGCGTCCTCTTTCATATTGCATTTGTGTTTTGTTATAATTTACTTGTATGCGCGGCGCCTAATCGGTCAGCATGGCCACTACCCCGAACCCAAACTTAATGGAAATTATTCAGTTACAGACGGCTCAAATCACTCAACTACTGCAGGCCGTGTCGCAGTTGACGGCACAGGTTGCTCACCAACAACAACAGCCGTCACATCAGCAGCCCACACCTGCCGCTGTACCGCTCCCTACGTTCCGCCAGTACAACGAACGTGAGGGAGAATGGAGCGACTACTTCGCACAGTTTCAAGAACTCGTCGTGGCTCATCAAATTACAGGCCAGAGAGTGAAGAACCTTTTCTTATCGATTGTGGGCCCCCGGACCTTCGTATTATTGCAAAAACTTTTCCCTCACGCCTCTCCTCGTGATGTAGACTTTGAACAAATTGTAGATGCACTGAATGCTCATTACGAGAGGAAAGTTCTCGTAGCCGCTGCGCGGTACCGATTTTTCAGACTTAAAAAATTACCGCAGCAGTCACACCAAGAGTGGATTACGGTATTGAAGGGCTTAACCCGCCAATGTAAATTTACTTGCTCTTGTGGACTTTCGTATAGTGACGTGATGTTGAGGGATGCAATTACGCAGAATATTCAGGACCCCAGAATTAGAGCAGCAATTCTGAAACAGTCTGACCCCTCATTAGACAGTGTACTGCAGCTTATAGATGCGCATGATACTTTTGACTTAGCAGATGTAGAAATGCAAAGCCACAGTGTTAATTCAGTGCGCCGCAACGGACGCTTTCCTAGCCGTAGTTCTCAGTATAGCACTAGTGGTTCTTATTTTTCTACCGGCCGTGCTGAACAGACGGTGAACAGTAGCCAGTGTAAAAGTGTGACACAAAGATCGCCCCGTCGGGTTAGAAACAGTAATGTGAATAACGGGCGCCAACGCTCATTTCAGAAAAATATTCGTAAGTCTTGCCCTCAGTGTGTATCTCGCCACAAACGTGCTCATTGCCCTAGTCGCAACGCGACCTGTTATCAATGTGGCAAATCGGGACATGTACGGTCAGTGTGTATGCAGAATGTAAATTCAAAACACGGTAACGTTAGGAATAGTGCTTCGCAGAGTGCGAGAACAGTGCATGCAGTAAATGTTATAGACGCTGTGGACTTGAACAGTGCTTTCTTTGGATCTCAATTGCATGACAGTAGTTCTGCGCCTATGGCAAAACTATATAGTGCACCACGTAGCAAGCGCCGACGAGCGCGTAAAACAGTGCAACGGAAAAGGGTTCGGGACAAGCAAAATGACTATGAACAGTGCATTCCTGTAGTGAACCGAGTGCCTTCTACAACTTCTCCTTGTGATAGTGCCCAGTACTGTGTAGATAAAGACAGTAGACTTGTTGTAGCTACTCAAAGGTTTAGTGCAATAGTTAGTAAATCTGTAGTAGCTTCGCAAGCTTACGAGGACGCCGATCCGGCGGTAGTGCCATCTAGTGACAGTGTTGTTAATCCGCTGCGTGCCGAGTCTGCGCCGCTTACTTCACTACGCGGCCCGCGCAAGCGCAGCAAACAAACCGTAGCAGACGTTGCCCACATTCGCGCACCTATCGAGCGCCGCAAGCAAAAACTGTTTGTGACTCTCTTCATAGAAAATAAGACGGTGCAATTTCAGCTTGACACTGGTTCCGCTGTTACCTTAATAAATAAAGATACTTATGAACTTCTGGGTTCGCCAAAATTGTCGCCGTCACAGCAAGTGTTAACAGCTTATACAGGTGAAAATATTCCCGTGCTAGGAACATGTAGCCTGCCCGCCTCTTTTCAAGGTGTAACAAAAACAGTTGCTTTTGTAGTTATTCAGGCCAAATCGACACAGAACATTTTTGGACTAGATGCATTCGACTTGTTTGGTTTATCAATTCAAAGAGATGTGCTTCAAATTTCGTCAATAGTGCCTCAGGATAAAATCAATGCATTGTGTGACAAATATAGTGACTTGTTTTCGCCGGAACTAGGTTGTGCAAAAGACTTCGTGGCACATGTAACTTTAAAAGAATCTGCTGTTCCAAAATTTCGTAAAGCTAGACCAGTGCCTATCGCCTTGCGTGATACAGTTGCCGAAGAACTTAAACGTTGGCAAGATAGTGGGGTGATTTCTCCTGTTTCTGCGAGTCAGTGGGCCTCGCCTATAGTAATTATACCCAAGCCGTCAGGAAAACTTCGTCTCTGTGCGGACTTCAAATCAACAGTGAACAGTCAAACAATTGTAGACACTTATCCCCTGCCCAGACCTGACGAACTAATGCACAAATTAGGACAGTCTCGCTTCTTTTCTAAGATTGATTTAGCAGAGGCATACTTACAAATCCCGCTTGATGACGAGTCAAAAAATTTTTCGTCATTAATACTCACATGGGCCATTTTCAATTTCAACGCCTACCCTTTGGCAGTTCTTCCGCCCCCGCTATTTTTCAGCGTTTTTTGGAACAGCTGACAGTTTCTGTACCGTGTTGCTCGAACTATTTAGATGATATTGTGGTATCCGGACGTACAGTTGAAGAACATTTAGCAAACCTGGAGTGCCTTTTCAAAGTTTTGACTGCAGCAGGTCTACGTTGCAATAAAGCAAAGTGTTCGTTTTTCAAACTGAAATAGAGTACCTAGGCCATGTGATTAATGCCCAAGGAATTCATCCCTTACAGTCACATCTTCGAGCAATCAAAGACTTGCCTCCTCCTAAGAATGTGCATGAATTGCAAGCAGTGATGGGAAAGCTTAACTATTATTTCAGGTTTATTCCCAATGCCTCTCAGATTGCAGCTCCACTGCATCACTTACGTAGGAAGAATGTTCCTTTTGTATGGTCTAAAGATTGTCAGGTTGCCTTTGACAAACTAAAGTCTGCACTACTCAGTGATGCATGTTTGATTCCCTTTGACCCACAGAAGCCTGTAGTGTTAGCAGTTGACGCCTCGTCGTACGGTCTGGGTGCCGTTCTGTCGCATCGTCTTGGATGTCACGATCGTCCTATTGCCTTTGCATCCAAGCTACTGACGCCGACGCAACAGAATTACAGTCAGATAGAAAAGGAGGCCTTAGCAATCATTTACGGCGTCACAAAGTTTCATCATTATCTCTATGGCAGAAAATTCTATTTGTTGACAGACCACAAGCCTCTCACGTCGTTGTTCTCACCCACAAAGCCGATTCCGCCACGTACGGCACAAAAGCTTCAGAGATGGTCCTTGATATTGTCTAATTATCAGTATGAGATTTTGTACCGACCTACCACTAAACATGCTAACGCGGACACACTTTCCCGACTTCCGGTTGGCCAGGAAGTGTCGTTTGATTCTTCAGAAATGGCATGTTGTCAGATAGACTCCAGAGATGCTTCCGCTGTCGCAGATTTCCCTTTGAACTCTCGTCGGGTTGCACAGGAAACAGCTGCGGATGCAGACTTAAGTGTGGTAGCACGTTTTGTTCGCTTTGGTTGGCCTGCCAGAGCCAAAGACATTGATCGGCCTCTGGTTCGACGTTATTTTGCACAACGTCATGCATTATCTTTAAGTCAGGGTGTACTGTTGTTGCACACCGACAACGACCAAGCAAGAGTGATTGTTCCTCGTTCCCTGCAACGAGAAGTGTTACGCCTCCTGCATCAAGGACATTGGGGCATTGTTAGGACAAAGCAACTGGCCAGACGTCATTGTACCTGGGTTGGTATGGACGCTCAGATAGAGAGCATGACATCACAGTGTACAGTTTGTGCGGAGCATCAGGCGGCTCCTCCACAGCGTTTCTCAGACTGGCCACGCCCCAAGGAACCATGGCAACGTTTACATATTGACTTTGCCGGACCTTTCTGGAATACGCGCTGGTTAATTGTTGTGGATGCTTTCAGCAAGTTTCCTTTTGTGATTGCCATGAACTCAACGACAGCTTCTAGTACAATCAGTGCCTTAACATCAGTGTTTTGCATCGAAGGCTTGCCTGAAACTATCGTCAGTGACAATAAACCTCAGTTTGTTAGTGCGGAATTTCAACAGTTTTGTCGTGTGAATGGCATTCAGCATATTACCACTGCACCTTTTCACCCTCAGTCCAATGGTGAAGCAGAACGTTTCGTTCGAACGTTCAAGTCTCACATGGAGAAGATGAAAGGTCAGCACTCCAGGCAGCAAGCTCTTCAAATTTTCCTGTCTACGTATCGGTGCATGCCACGTGACGGCCCGTCTCCTGCCGAGCTGCTACACGGCCGCCGTCACCGCACTCTCCTTCACCTGCTGCAGCCTCCCACGCACCGAGTCGGTTCGTATGGCACTACGCGTTTTCAGGTTTCTACGCCGGTGCTGTACAGGGTGTTTGCTGGCAACAAGAAGACATGGATGCCGGGCACCATTCAGCGCGTGCTCGGTCGCAATATGTATGTTGTACGTTCTTCCACAGGGTCGGAGCTGTGGCGCCACACAAACCAATTGCGCTTGCACAGGCTGCGCGATCCTGTCTCCGGTTTCTTGATTCCAGACCCAGTTCACCGACAGGGAGCACAGCCACATCGTTCGTCCCCGGACTACGAGATCCCTATGGAGGTCGACGCACCTCCGATGCAGTCGTCGCCGCCGCTGTCGCCGCCGCAGATGACAGCGTCACCGAGAGGGACTCCGGGACCGTGCGGGCCCCCCCAGCTTGGGCCACGCACCTCAGAAGAAGATGACCTGCTCCCTCTGGGCGGGGGGGTGCGCCCTTCCCCAGGTTTCGGTGGGTTCCCTGGAGGATCGCAAGGCGGATGCCGGGGCGCGGACGGCGTCTCGATCCCAGCCTCAGCTACCACGCCCGTCCCACCAGTAACGCCCCCGCCCAGGCCCTCCTCCCAGTGCCGTCGCCGTGGCCCTCAGCCCTACGCCACGACGGCGCGGCGGTTTGGTGGG
Organism: Locusta migratoria; assembly: GCA_026315105.1. Classification (NCBI taxonomy): domain Eukaryota; kingdom Metazoa; phylum Arthropoda; class Insecta; order Orthoptera; family Acrididae; genus Locusta; species Locusta migratoria. The sequence goes on along the minus strand of CM048744.1, from coordinate 112,063,247 downwards.
GAGGGGTGTGGTGTCGCACAAGTACAAAGTGCGCGCCACCTACTTTCGCCGCGCGCCGCCATGCACGCACTGCGCGGCGATCTTACGACGACAGCCACGAGCGCCCTCTGCTGGAACCCCGCTCGTGGCCACCACGGAAAGACACCGGTCACTTCGGACGGAGATAGCAACCAGTTAGGACCTTCGTAATCAGATAGGCACCATTGAAGACTTTGCTATCGTACATGCACTAGGCAGGCCTCTAACAACTATGTATCAACATTCTGCAGTACTATGTAAAAGTTAAGTATTGTTACATTCTGTGCAATATATATCTCTTTCTAATTTACTCGAGTGTTTATAGTTTCTGGCTGCTCCCTTCCGTACCTGCACCAGGGTGCTATTTTTGTTCCTGTGTCGGGCTCATTCCACTCGGCCACCGACACCTACGACGAGGCTGGGACGCAAAAGCGGCGACGAAGTTGGGACACAAAAGTGGTAAATGAGTTTTGTTACTTGGGAAGTAAAATAACATATAATGGTCGAAGTACAGAGGATATAAAATGCAGAATGGCAATGGAAAGAAAAGCGTTTTTGAAAAAGAGAAATTTGTTAACATCGAATATCAATTTAAGCATAAGGAAGTATTTTCTGAAAGCATTTGTATGGAGTGTTGCTTTGTATGGGGGTGAAACATGGATGATAAACAGTGCGGACAGGAAGAAGATAGAGGCTTTTGAAATGTGCTGTTACAGACGAATGCTGATGATTAGGTGGGTGGATCGTGTAACTAATGTGGAGGTACTGAACAGAATTAGGGAGAAAACAAATTTCTGGCATACCTTGACTAAAAGAAGGATCGATTGGTACGAGACATTCTTAGACATTAAGGAATTGTGAATTTATCATTGGAGGGAAGTGTGTGGAGTAAAAACCGCTGGGGAGACCAAGAGATGAATGTAGTAATCAAATTCAAATATATGTAGATAGCCGTTCTTATGAGAAGATGAAGAGGCTTGCTCAGGATAGATTAGGTTGCAGAGCTGCATTAAACCAGTCTCCGGACTGAACACCACCACAACAACAACAACAACAGAAGATTTCCGCCTCGGATATCACAGAATCTGATGAGATGAGGCTTCGTATATAACCTGTAGATTTCCTTTTTTTCTATTTATGTTTCCATCTTCATCCTTAACAATTTTTCACACCGTAGTCCTTGATTTTCAGTCATATCACACATTGCTACAAAATTAGTGTCTATTTGCCATTTCGCAGTTTTTCCACTTAATCGAGTAAAGTGCAGTTATTGTGAAAATTTAACAATCGACATGAAGTACAGCTGCAGCTCCACTGATTATTACATCATGGTATGCTAAGTTAAAACCGTGGAAAATGTTAATGGCTATTTCGTAAAATACACATTTCGATTACTTTGCTCGACGGGGTCTAAATTCAAATTATTTACGTCACGTTTCTAAGCGCTGGCTCAGTGATTTTAAAATTGCCGTGATGAACTTGCCTAAAATTCAAAATATTCTGCGGAACAATCTTCACACAATGTCGGAGCAGTTGGTCTTAATGTAGCATAAAAGCATTTTTTTTTTCATTCTGTTTAATTTTTTTTTTATTTTTGTATTCTGATAGCCGGCTGTCTACATCTACATCTACATGGGATACTCTGCAAATCACATTTAAGTGCCTGGCAGAGGGTTCATCGAACCACAATTATACTATTTATCTCCCACTCCATTCTCGAATAGCGCGCGGGAAGAAAGAACACCTGAATCTCTCTGTTCGAGCTCTGATTTCTCGTATTTTAGTCTGATGATCATTTCTACCTATGTAAGTGGGAGTCAACAATATATTTTCGCATTCGGAGGAGAATGTTGGCGATTTGAGTTTCGCAAGTAGCCCACGCCGCAGCGATAAGCGCCGTTGTTGTAATGATTCCCATCCCAGAGCCTGTATCATTTCCGTAACGCTGTCTCCCCTGTATCGTGACAATACGAAACGAGCTGCCCTTCTTTGGATTTTTCGATGTCCTCCGTCAAACCCACCTGATAAGGATCCCACACTGGGCTGCAATACTCCAAAAATGGACGGACAAGCGTAGTGTATGCAGTTTCTGTAGTAGTTCTATTGCATCTTTTAAGGGTTCTGCAAATGAAACGCAGTCTCTGGTTCGCCTTTCCCACGATATTATCTACGTGTTCTTTCCAGTTTAGGTCTGAAGTAATAGTAATTCCTAGGTATTTTGTGGAGTTTACGGCCTTCACATTTGATTGATTTATGTTGTAAACAAAGTTTAACGGATTTCTTTTCGTACTCATGTGGACGACTTCACACTTCTCATTATTTAGAGTCAATTGCCAATTTTTACACCATACTGATTTATTCAGATCGTTCTGCAATTGGTTTTGATCTTCAGATTATTTTACTAGACGGTAAATGACGGCGTCATCTACAAACAACCTAAGAGAGCTACTTAGATTTTCCCCTAAATCATTTAAGTAAATAAGAAATAGCAGAGGACCAATAACACTACCTTTTGGAACGCCCGATATCAGCTCTGTTTTAGTCGATGCCTTAACATTACTACGAACTGTGTCCTCTCTGACAAGAAATCCCCTATCCAATCGCAAATTTGTGGCGATATACCGTAACCACGCAATTTGATTAAAAGCCGTTTGTGAGGTACGGTGTCAAAAGCTTTCTTGAAATCAAGAAATACGGAATCGATTTGAGAACCTTTGTCGATAGCACCCATCACTTCGTGTGAATAAAGAGCTAATTGTGTTTCGCATGAACGATATTTTCTAAATCCGTGTTGACCTTGGGTCAATAGATCGTTCTGTTCGAGATAATTCATAATATTTGAATGCAGGATATGTTCCCAAACCCTGCTTCAAATTGACGTCAATGAAATAGGCCTGTAGTTTAGTGGGTTACTCATACTGCCTTTATTGAATATTGGTGTGACCTGGGCAACTTTCCGATCTTTTGGTACAGATCCTTCTATGAGAGAGCGGTTGTATATGACTGTTAAGTAAGGAGCTATCGCTTCAGCATAATCAGATAGAAATCTAATGGGTATACAATCCGGACCAGAAGACTTGTTCTTGTTAAGTGATTTTAGTTGCTGCACTACTCCGTACTTCTACGTTATTCATTACGGCATCTGTTCGTAATTCGAAATCTGGAATATAGGTTTCGTCTTCTTTGGTGAATGAGTTTCTAAAAGCTAAGTTTAGTAACTCTGCTTTAGTAGCGCTGTCATCGGCAGGATCGCCATTACTATCACGTAGTGAAGGTATTGTTTGTGATTTGCCCCGAGTATATTTAACATATGACCAAAATCTCTTTGGGTTTTCAGTCAAATTACGAGAAAGAGTTTCGTTGTGATAAATATTGTAGGCATCTCGCATTGAAATCCTCGCTAAAATTCGAGCTTCTGAGTACGATCGCAAATCCTGGGGATTTTGTGTTCGTTTAAATTTAGTATGCCTTTTCCTTTGCTTTTGTAACAGTGTCCTGACCTGTTTTGTGTACCAAGGGGGATCGCCTCCTTCTTTTATTAATTTATTTGGTATAAAACTGTCAATTGCTGTCGATACCACTTCTTTGAATTTGAGCCACATCTGGTCTACACCTACGTTTAGTGTTAGAAACGAGTGGAAGCTGTCTATCAAGAAGCAATGTATTTTGTTTCTATCTGTTTTCCTGAACAAATATACTTTGCGTTTATTTTTGGTAACTTTGGGACTTTCGATATTCAATTTCGCTACGACAGCTCTGTATTCACTAATACCTGCATCCGTTTTGATGCTCGTTATGAGCTCAGGATTATTAGTTGCTAAGAGATCAAGTGTGTTTTCACATTCATTTACAATTCTAGTTGGCTCATGAACCAATTGTTCGAAGTAATTCTCAGAGAATGCGTTGAGCACAATTTCGGACGATGTTTTATGCCTACCTCCTGATTTGAAAATATAATTTCGCCAACAGATCGAGGGTAAATTAAAATTACCACCTACTATTATCGTGTGAGTCGGGTACGTTTTTGTAATTAGACTCATGTTTTCTTTGAACCTTTCTGCTATTGTATCGTCAGAGTCGGGAGGCCGGTAAAAGGAACTGATTATTAACTTCTTACGATTTTCGGGTACAACCTGTACCCATAATAGCTCGTAGGAACTATCAACGTCAACTTCGCTACATGAAATACTACTTTTGACGGCGACAAACAGGCCACCACCTATTTTGTTTAATCTATCCATTCTGAACACCGATAGATCTTTTGCAAATACTTCTTCTGAACTTATTTCCGGCTTGAGCCAACTTTCGCTGCCTATAATGATGTGTGTTTCGGTGCTTTCTATTAACGCTTGGAGTTCTGCTACTTTCCCAACACAGCTATGACAATTTACAACTGTTATACCGATAGTTTCCGGATCTACATTTCTCCTGTGATCCACCTGCACCCTTTGAGATTGCCCATTTTCTTTTTCCCCGAAGCTCTTTATCCTAAAAAACCACCCAGTCCACGCCACACAGCCCCCGCTACCCGTGTAGCCGCTTCCTGCGTATAGTGGACTCCTGACCTATTCAGCGGAACCCGGAAACCCACCACCCGATGGCGCAAGTCAAGGAATCTGCAGCCTACACGGTCGCAGAACCGTCTGAGCCTCTGATTCAGACCCTCCACTCGGCTCTGTACCAGAGGTCCACAGTCGGTCCTGTCAACTATGCTGCAGATGGTGAGCTCTGCTTTCATCTTTCAAGCAAGACTGGCAGTCTTTACCACTTCAATTAGCCGCTCGAAACCTGAGAGGATCTCTTCACATCCGAAACGACACACATCGTTGGTACCGACGTGAGCCACCACCTGCAGTTGGCTGCACCCTGTACCCTTCATGGCATCCGGGAGGACCCGTTCCACATCTGGAATGACTCCACCCGGTATGCACACGGAGTGCACGTTGGCCTTCTCTCTAAGCCATCTCTCTAAGGGGCTCCATCACCCGCCTAACGTTGGAGCTCCCAACTACAAGTAAACCCACCCTCTGTGAAAGCCCGGATCTTGCAGGCTGGGTGGTGACAGGGTAAGAGACACCATCCGACTCAGGAACATCGTCCTGAGCAGACAGCGCCTCAAACCTGTTCGTAAGACGAACCGGGGAGGCCTCACGATCGGTCCCCCGGAATGTCTTGCGCCTTCTGCCACGCACTGGAGTAACCTCCCACGCAACCACAGGTGGGGTGTCTGCCTCACTGCTAGCAGTTTCAGGGCATGTCGCTGCCGCAGGCCGATCGTTGGAGTCGACGGGAGTCCGTTCGGTCCCCACTGCTGGCCAACAACAACGACGCCCATCGATCGCAGCTTCCAACTGTGCAACCGAGGTTAACACAGCTTGAAGCTGGGAGCGAAGTGTCACCAGCTCAGACTGCATCCGCATACAGCAGTCACAGTCCCTATTCATGATTATAGTGCCAACAAAAACTACAGTCGTGATGCGTTCAAAGGAAAACTACACTGTTTGATAAAACGTGGATCTGAATCTAATACGCACGAGAGCTCAGTATAAATTTACAAATTGAGTTGAGAAAGTGCAGACGAAAATCAAAATACTATATGTCGCTTCTAATCAGAAAATAAAGACAGACGGCGGAATAATACACTCACCAGATATTTAACGCGAATATGAATCAAATAAAAACGCGAGCACACAATAAATTTAATGAACGGAAGGAAAAACGCACTGAAATGTAAAAATATGTAGCTTCTAGAGAGAAGCCGGTTACACTTACAACTGATAATTTACTGCTAAACCACTGGAGAGGTGTGCTCTGGACGATGTCCGCTGGGCGACTGTCATCCATAAAAGTTACTTTTCCGCGATAAATTTGCACGTTTGCTTTCGAAATGGTGTTTCCACGCGAGTCCGTTGGTCGACACGTATTGAAAATGAAATGGCGTGAAACAAATGGATGAACTAATTAGTGACTGCAACGCTTTTGGAGAAATAATATTTCTCATCAAAACACAATCGCAATGCACCCGTACGTGCATCCGTTAATTAATGACTCTGTCTGCCGTGTGTGCAGTCCAAACTACATAGTAGTATAGGCGGGGACAACGCTACGCGTCCATTGTTCTGTGTCCTAATCAACAATACAGGGGCACTCATTGTTTTTTCCGCTGTGTGAAAGAAGCTCGCGGACAAGCAAGCGTGCTAATCCTCTTATCCAATTACTGGACGCGAATACATTACGTAAATTACTTTGTCTTTCCTTTTCTACACGTGTGTTGTGCGATTTCCTTTGTGTTACTTAGTAAACATCGGTCTTCTTTATTTGCTGTTTTCTTTTACCAACCCTGCACGTCTGTCTTCCAGTTTTATCATTTACTTAATACTCGGTCTTCCTCAAGAGATAATTGGAAAGGGCTATTCGAAAAATCCTGTTACAACTTCGAAGATTTTATAACGGGTCCTGACGAGGCGCGGCTGTTTTTCCGTGCTGCTACACGTACAAAATAATGTCAGTTAAGGGATGCCGTCTACGTGAAATACGAGACGTAGAACTCTGTAAATGCCTTGTTCCGTTACACGCGGACACACACCTCACAATATTCAATGTTCCTATCAGTGTTTCCAAAATAAAGTCTAACAGGATTTCTTACCTGTGGTACAACTGTAATGTCCCGTCGGAAGTTTGTCTCTTCAGGCCGAGGATTCTAACGCTTTGCAGTGCGTCTGTCAAGAATAATGAGCATATAGGAAGTTGCTCTAGCTACTTGAAATAAGTTGAAAATGTTCCTGTGCTTATTTTTATTTCTATCAGTGTGGCAGTCAAGTATGAAGCCAGATACACAATAAAATAAAATAAAATAAAATGATAAACTCTCCACTAACTTCTACCTTCAGCACTCTCAAAAGTATAGTAATCCACGCAGCCAAATGCAACTACTGTGCGCATTAACATATGCTGCCAAACAACTCAATTAATGCTTGGTTCCGTACGGGACACCACACACCAAACTGTACTATATGCACGGCCGTAGCGCGATCGAAACAGTAAGTGACTCCACACGGGAACGTCACACACCAACGATAAACACTCTGATATCCACCGACTGTCTACACACTTAGCTACCCGAGCGCACTATCAGCGCACGCACAATACGTGGTTCCACACCGGACACCACTCGCCGACTGCCTTGTGTCTACCTCAAAGAGGCGCGAGAATCCATAATACTATCACGATATTGGCTGACACTTTCTGTCCAATAACATCACCCTTTCTACATTCAATTTACTCTTAATAACACTAAACTTTAAGACACTATTAAATAAACAAAATTTTGAAACTTCCTGGCAGATTAAAATTGTGCGCCGGAACTGGGACTCGTACCTGGTCGGTAGTGCGCTTTCCCGAGAAAGAAAAAGGTCCCAGGTTCGAGTCCCGGTTCCGGCACACAATTTTAATCTGCCAGGAAGTTTCATATCAGCGCGCACTCCGCTGCAGAGTGAAAGTTTCATTCTGGAAATATCCCTTAGGCTATGGCTAAGCCATGTCTCCACTATATCCTTTCTTCGTGGAGAGCTGGTCTTGCATGGTTCGCAAGAGAGCTCCTGTGAAGTTTGGAAAGTAGGAGGCGAGATACTGGCGGAATTAAAGTTGTGAGGCGGCATCCTAAGTCGTGTCGGGATAGCACAGTCGGTAGTGCGCTTGCCCGCGAAAGGCAAAGGTCAGAGGTTCGAGTCCCGGTTCCGGCACACAATTTTAATCTGCCAGGAAGTTTCATATCAGCGCGCACACACCGCTGCAGAGTGAAAGTTTCATTCTGGAAACATCCCTTAGGCTGTGGCTAAGCCATGTATCCACCATATCCTTTCTTCCAGGACTGCTAGTCTTCCATGGTTCACAGGAGAGCTTCTGTGAAGTTTGGACAGTAAGAGGCGAGGTACTGGCGGAAGTAAAGTTGTGAGGCGGCATCGTAAGTCGTGTCGGGATAGCACAGTAGGTAATGTGCTTGCCCGCGAAAGGAAAAGTTGCCAGGTTCGAGTCCCGGTTCCGGCACACAATTTTAATCTGCCAATAAGTTTCATATCAGCGCACAATCCGCTGCAGAGTGAAAGTCTCATTCTGGAAACAAAATATTAATCAGCTATAGCTGTATCCTTGAGAAATGTTGGAGCTAAAAACAAGAATTCTACAAGGTTAATACACTGCATTTCACGAAGTCGATTTCCGCCGTTTGCAATGACGGTAGAGCCCCGCGCTATACGCCAAACCCGGAAGCTCAGCGCTCCCACGGAGCGAGCGACAGTCTGTCGCTTGCTAGCCCGGACCAAAAATGTTCAAATGTTTGTAGAGCTTATGGGACTTAACTACGGGGTCATCAGTCCCTAAGCTTACAAACTACTCATGAACTGCAAACGTAAGCTTCCGCGGCTGTTGTCACTATCAATAAAATTCTTTTGGGTATGAAACCGAGTCGTCATTTTATAAATTCCACAGACGTTTCGGCCACTGTTGCAGACGGCCTTCATCAGGGTCTGTGTCTGACTGCTGAATATACGATATCTTGGGGTTTATATAGCAGCGGCTGAGGGAAAGGAAAGGGGACGTTGGTTTGCCTTTATTGGTGGTTATATTATTGCACGCCATTGGTGGAAAGCGGAAATGATGATTGGTGTTTTAGAGGCTGGTTTTCCATGTGATTCCATGTGACTGGACACAGACCCTGATGAAGGTCGCCTGCAACAGTGGCCGAAACGTCGGTGGAATTTATAAAATGACGACGCGGTTTCATACCCAGGAGAATTTTATTGATACTTATGAACTAGCTAATACTAAGGACTGCACAAATATCCATGCCCGAGAGGGAATTGGAACCCCCGACCGCACTGGCCGTGCAGACCGTGACTGGCACGCCGCAGACCGCTCGGCCACCACGGCCTAGCCCCGACCGGCATGCGCTATGTGCACCGTATCTGCTATGGCCTGCCACGGCTGGCCATACGGGATAATAAAATTTGGAAAATAAATCTAAGTAATAAAATTAAAGGCGCGAAATGTAGACTGGAGTCAGTACATAACATTTTGACCAGCAACCCGTGTCCTGAAATCACTGTGAAACAAATCTGTTCTACTAAAATCTCTTTGGTTTCCATATTTTTGGAGGAAATTATATCGGACGAAACAAAAACTAAATAAAATAAAAAATAAAAGAAAAAAAAGTCTAGTTAACGTCGATTCTACAATACATACCTACACATGAGAGTACAGCAGACCCACCTATAAACTAGGTTGTCTAGAAATTTTATTCACGTTCACTGTCAATTTCTCGTGTTGTTTTTTGCGTCCCAACCTCGTCGCCGCTTTTGTGTCCCAGCCTCGTCGCTGCTTTTGTGTCTCGTTTCCGTCGTAGGTGTCGGTGGCCAAGTGGAATGAGACCGACACAGGAATAAAGATAGCACGCTGGTGCAGGTACGGAGGGGAGCAGCCAGAAACTAGAAACACTAGAGTAAATTAGAACGAGATATATATTGCACAGAATTTATACAATACTTAACTTTTACATAGTACTGCAGAAGGCTGATACATAGTTGAGCTAGAGGCCTGCCTAGTGCCTGTACGATAGCCAAGTCTTCACTGGTGCCTATCTGATTCCGATGGTCCTAACTGGTTGCTATCTCAGTCCCAAGTGAACGATGTCGTTCACTGGTGGCCACGAGCGGAGTTGCAGCAGAGGGCGCTCGTGGCTGTCGTCGTAAGAACGCCGCGCCGTGCGTGCATGGCGGCGCGCGGCGAAAGTAGGTGGCGCGCACTTTGGACTTGTGCGACACCACATTGTTTTACCTTTTTTGTCCAACCCCTATACACGGTGTTACAAAAAGGTACGGCCAAACTTTCAGGAAACATTCCTCACTCACACAAAAAAAGTTATGTGGACATGTGTCCGGAAACGCTTAATTTCCATTGTACAGCTCATTTTAGTGTTTCTCTTTAAATGTAAATTGAAATAATTCGTGCAGAAAATTGTCAAATTACCCAACCGTTTAGTCAGTATGTACTGTACTTGTGCAATCACGTCATCATAACAGATTTTCTGTGAACTTTTGGGCAGAAATTGTTGGTGATGATTGGGCCTCTTGTTCTTACACCTACGCTCACTGGAGCACGTTATCATGATTTCATACGGGATACTCTACCCGTGTTGCTATAACGTGTGCCTTTACAAATGCGACACAACATGCACGATGGAGCTCCTGCACATTTCAGTCGACGTGTTCGTAAGCTTCTCAACAACAGATTCTGTGACCGATGGATTGGTAGAGGCCGACCAATTCCATGGCCTCCGCGTTCTCCTCACCTCAAACCTCTCGACTTTTATTTATGGGGGCATTTGAAAGCTCTTGTCTACGCAACACCGGTACCAAATGTAGACATTCTTCGTGCTCGTATTGTGGATGGCTGTGATACAATACGCCATTCTCCAGGGCTGCATCAGCGCATCAGGGATTCCATGCGACCGAGGGTGGATGCATGTATCCTCGCTAACAGAGGACATTTTGAACGTTTCCTGTAACAAAGTGTTTGAAGTCACGCTGGTACATTCTGTTGCTGTGTGTTTTCATTCCATGATTAATGTGACTTGAAGAGAAGTAATAAAATGAGCTGTAACATGGGAATTTAGCGTTTCCGGACACATGTCCACGTAACATATTTTCTTTATGTGTGTGTGTGAGGAATATTACCTGAAAGTTTGGCCGTACCTTTTTGTAACACCCTGTATATCCGCTCGCTTACCACGTTCAAAAACAAAGTACTTGCTGAAACCTTTTTCAATTTGTGAAGTACTCCAGCAGTCAAATTAATTCGATCGATGGAAACAGGATTACACTCGTGTAAGCTCCGGTAGCGAGCAGTGGAAATGCCAAGCAGTGCAGTTTCTTATGTAAATTAATTGTAATTCTCTGTAAATGTCCGTCGTAGGCTGTTGAACGCAGGGCACAAAGCTCACAAACACGAAACAGTCACAGCGCACGCAACTCAAAACGAGGAACACTCTACTCAAGTCAAATTATCAGCAACGAGCTGCCTATTTTCACCATCACGACAACATTCTTTTTTACGTTCGATCTGCAGCGTTTCTGATTCTCAAAGATAACAGTGAGTTAGAACTTCATTAGTGTTTTCCTGGGCGACTTAATTCGTCGGTGAACTAAACTTTTACTAAAATTTTCCTATTCTGAGGAAATTTGTGTTCAAATTAACTTAACCTTCGGGTTTTTTGTTTACAACATAGATATCAAATGAATATTGTACGAAATCCGTTTCGTGGAAAGTTCCGCTACGAAGACCAAAACTGTGCTTGAAGCATTCTGCAGAATGGGCGTTTTACTACAATATCATCTCCGGTTGCTGCACACGTCGTATTGTCGAATATGAATGCTTTCTAGAGAGAGCGAAATTTTGTGAATTTCATATATTTTTCTTTTCGATAATTATCAAGAGTAGTAACGTTGCAAACTCTGTATTGTAGTTAAAATACGCCTGTTGTTGTTGTATTGATGATCTACATACGTAAAAAAGTGATTTCTATGTGAAATACGTCGATGGTTTTGTGGCAGACTTATGTATATCTTCCAGTCTTTAATATGGATAAATTCTTTGATGGGCCCATCATGACCATGTCAGGGACATAGCGTTGCCAAATCTATTCCGCAGTATTTAATAGATTCCCTGTTATGCAAGTCCCAATAGAAACTGCGGACTCTTGAAGTTGAAAGGTAGATTTGTCGGATGTTATGGGTATTCGCTGGGTGTACACTGTTTCATTTTCTTCCTTTCCTTGTAGCTCTGTAGAAGGCAACTACTTTCGCTTGTATCCATGAGTGCTTCACATTCCAAAGTTATCAATAGCACTGTCAGCTGTCAGGAATGTTCTTATCTGACTGTAAATAAGAAATTGATTACAACGAGGTGCATTATGTAAAACGTTTTTAGACATGGCACTATATATGATCTCATATTTATTGATTTATATGTTGTACAACTGTATAATTTTTCACGTATATATTTATTTGTATAAGTTCTGTATGTCTGTAAAATCTGTAGCGAATACAATTAGTAGTAAAGAAGTAACAGGTTAAAACTTGGTGCGTGATGGGTCGATTTTCCATAAACATTCCTGTTTATGTGCTCATATCTCAAGAACTACGTGTCGTACTGTGATAGAATTTAGAACGTACATCCAGCTGTATGTGCGTACACTGTCTGTACAATATCCTACGGCTACGATTTGTAGTACAGAAATTGTGAATTGTAACGTGATAGCGAATGCCGTAGCTTTAGTCCATGAACAACGGAAAAGTAGTAAGCGAGAAACTTTTTTTATTTTCATTAATTTGATGTGGTTGTCAGCGAGAAAAAGTTTAATAAATGTTCGAAATTACGTTTAAAGTTTGTACAGGTCGCTAAGTGCTGTCATTCTCATACAGTGTGTGAAGAAAGCCTAGCTTCGTTATGTGGCAGTTTCTTGCAACTTCTAATGTTTGTGAGGTTGTGTCGTATGTGGTTCCTACCCCGACAGCTTTGTTACCTCACGGTACAGAATTTTGTTCGGTGCAGTCGTTTAGGAGGAAATGAGCAACATTTGTCGTTGATGCAGCAGTTTTTTCGCGCATCTCATTGTTTAAATCGTAATCTGCTGAGCTATGTGTCGTGCTCTTTTGTTTTTGGATCAGGAACCTTCCCGGGCGTACGGTGAACAGTTCACCAAAATTTCATTCCAATCGAATGAATGGTTTATGAACTCATACAGGACATAAAGACAAACATTCATTTTTATATACCGGGTGATCAAAAAGTCAGTATAAAATTGAAAACTTAATAAATCACGGAATAATGTAGGTAGAGAGGCAAAAACTGACACACATGCTTGGAATGACATAGGGTTTTAGAGAGAGAGAGAGAGAGAGAGAGAGAGAGAGAGAGAGAGAGAGAGAGAGAGAGAGCGCCGGCCGCGGTGGCCGAGGAGACTAAGGCGCTCCAGTCACGGTCTGCACGGCCACTGCGGTCGGGGGTTCGAATCCCCCCTCGGGCATGGATATTTGTGCCGTCCTAGTTCGTAAGTAGTTCATAAGTAGTTTGTAAGTTTAGGGACTGATGACCCCGTAGTTAAGTCCCATAGACTTTCCAAAAAAAAAAAAAAAAAAAAAAAAAAAAATATGAGAGAGAGAGGAGAAGAAGAAGAAGAAGAAGAAAAGTTAAAAAATGCCGGAGTAAAATCATTAATGAGAGTCGCAGCAGATGACAAGCTCTCACTATTAAAATCCTTCTAGGTCATAGGTTTTACCCTCGATTAATCTGGTGTCGAATGTTTCGGTAACAGTGTATGCACCGGTGCTGTAATACAGATGTTTAAACAAGACTGGCATTCAAGTGAATTTTTCGATAGGAACTGACAGTGCCTCTCCATAACTCCACACATGCTTTAGAGTGCTGTCCACAACATTATTCCTCGATTACAGCTATGGCTGAGGAATGATGGTGAACATATTGAACATTTCCTGTAAAGAACATAATCTTAATTTGTTATGCTAATTATTGTTTTTCTAGTCTGTCTGACATTTTGTAAAATATTTTTTATTTTTTTAAATTTATTTATTTGTTCTAGTAAACTCCCATGTCATACCAAGCATGTATGCCAATTTCTACCTCTCTATCTACATTATTCAGTGATTTATTAAGTTTTCAAATTTATACTGACTTTTTGATCACCTCCAGTATATGCAGGGTGTTACAAAAAGGTACGGCCAAAATTTCAGGAAACATTCCTCACACACAAAGAAAGGAAATGTGGCCATGTGTCCGAAAACGCTATATTTCCATGTTAGAGTTCATTTTAGTATTTCTCTTTAAATGTAAATGGAAATAATTCGTGCAGACAAATGTCAAAATACCCAATAGTTTCGTTAGTATGTACTGTACTTCCTCGATTCACCGCCAGTTGGCCCAATTGAAGGAAGGAAATGTTGACTTCAGTGCTTGTGTTGACATGCGCCTCATTGCTCTACAGTACTAGCATTAAGCACATCAGTACGTAGCATCAACTGGTTAGTGTTCATCACAAACGTGGTTTTGTAGTCACTGCAATGTTTACAAATGCGGTGAATCGAGGAAGTACAGTACATACTAACGAAACAATTTGGTATTTTGACAATTGTCTGCACGAATTATTTCAATTTACATTTAAAGTGAAATACTAAAATGAGCTCTAACATGGAAATTAAGCGTTTCTGGACACATGTCCACATAACATATTTTCTTTCTTTGTGTGTGAGCAACGTTTCCTGAAAGTTTGGCCACACCTTTTTGTAACACCCTGTGCAGTAGATAATCGACCAATTACCAGTACCAAAGCCCATGGCGTCAGAAGAAATTGGATTGGTTCGACGCAGGTGTTCGAATTTTGAAAACAGTCTTTGCAACATATTAATCCGATCTGGAGAAAATTAATAAGGTGTTAAAATACATGGTAATTTTCACCCAACCCATTGCTTTAGTCTGGAAGCCGTCGTGGCCACGCCATTAAACCTCCCATATGCAGGCAGCACCCGATACGACTAATCGAGATCTGGGCACAATCAGAGGTGGTCCGAATAACACGGTCACACAGTTAATGGGTGTAAAATTACTCGGCAGATCTGGCCGACAGTATTACCGATAAACACAATGAGAGGACGGATTTACACAGGGCTTTGTTATACGCCGCGTGCAGGCGTTTAGCCGGTGCCTCTCTGCTGCAGGAACAATTCCACGAAGGGCTGTGGAACATTCGCGAAATTGTATACCCGTAAATTTACAACAGTAACAGTCAGAGATTTACTGTCCTAAGACCAAGCAAGTGGGCTGTCGTCTGGAATAGAAATCCGCATTGAAATTCCGTTAACATATTACGATATGACAATGTATATGTTTGTATGCGTGCCCTTTAATGTGAAATACAACCGGTGGAACCTAACACGCAAGCCGATTCCCTGCTTTCCACGAAGCGATTATATCATTTCCGAATTGGTCCCATTAGCATAATGGACCACGTAATCGTACATGCCGTTTCAAGATTATATCATTTCATTTTCGTGTTCTCCTGTCAGTATGCTGTCAGAAAATATCCACAGGAAGTGGTACTCTTCCAACAACAAGTGGAATATTGTTCTCCGTGGTGAATCAGTTTAGGATTGTTATGATTAACATTGTACAAATCGCACACAACAGAATTATGACAAAAACGACGGAGACGACATATTCAGACAAACAGGATTCGATATGTGAAACAGGTCAATAAAACGGTTTATGTTTCTGTAATTTTATCTGCAAACATTTAATACACTCCTGGCCATGCAAATTGCTACACCACGAAAATGACATGCTGCATACGCGAAATTTGACCGACAGGAAGAAGATGGTGTGATATGCAAATGACTAGCTTTTCAGAGCATTCACACAAGGTTGGTGACGGTGGCGATACCTACAACGTTCTGACCTGACATGAGAAATATATCCAACCGATTTTTCATACACAAACAGCAGTTGATCGGCGTTGCCTGGTGAAACGTTCTTGTGATGCACCGTGTAAGAAGGATAAATGCGTACCATCACGTTTCCGACTTTGATTATAGGTGGATTATACCCTATCGCGATTGCGATTTATTGTATCGCGACATTTCTCCTCGCGTTGATCGCGATCCAGGCGATCCAGTGACTGTTAGCAGAATATGGAATAGTTAGGTTCAGGAGGGCAATAAGAAACGCCGTGCTGGATCCCAACGGCCTCGTATCACTATCAGTGGAGACGACAGGTATCTTATCCGCATGACTGTAACGGGTCTTGATGAAGTCACGTCTCGATCCCTGAGACAACAGATGGGGACGTTTGCAAGACAACAACCATCTGCACGAACAGTTTGACGACGTTTGCAGCAGCATGGACTATCAGCTCGGAGACCATGGCTGCGGTTACCCTTGACGCTGTATCACAGACAGGAGCACCGGCGATGATGTACGCAACAACGAACCTGGGTGCACGAATAGCAAGACGTCATTTTTTCGGATGAATTCAGGTTCTGTTTACAGCATCCTGATGGTCGCATCAGTGTTTGGAAGCGTGTATTCGTCATCGCCATACTGACTTATCACCCGGCGTGGTGGTATGGGGTGCCATTGGTTATACGTCTCGGTCATCTCTTGTTCGCATCGATGGCACTTTGAACAGAGGCCGTTATATTTCAGATTTGTTACGACCCACCCTTCACTCTATCCCTACGAAACCCTACATTTCAGCAGGATAATGCACGACCGCATATTGCAGGTTTTGTACAGGCCTTTCTGGGTGCGGAAAATGTTCGACTCCTGCCCCGGCCAGCACTTTCTCCAGATCTCTTACGAACTGAAAACGTCTGGTCTATGGTGGCCGAGTAACTGGCTCGTCACAATACGCCAGTCACTAGATGAACTGTGGTACCGTGTTGAAACTGCATGGGCATCTGTAGCTGTACACGCCATCCAAACTCTATTTGAGTGTATGCCCAAGCGTGTCAAGGCCTTTATTACGGCGGTTGTTCTGGTTACTAATTTCTCAGGATCTATGCACCCAAATTGCATGAAATTGTAATGACATGTTGGTTCTAATATAATGAATACCCGTTTATCATCTGCACTTCCTCTTGGTGTAGCAATTTTAATGGCCAGTAATGTATATATCTTATGTACATCCTTTTCTTTCGTGAAACCTACAATATTAAGCTACGAAATAGTTTGTTAAAGGAGGAGGGTTGAGTCTGGGCCGCGGTGGAGTAGCCGAGCGGTCTAAGGCGCCTTGCTGTGGAGCGCGCTGTTGCTCGCCGTCGGAGGTTCGATTCCTTCCTGAGGCATGGGTGCGTGTATTGTCCTTAGGTTAGTTTAAGTAGTTTGTATGCTACGGACTGATGATCACGCATTTAAGTCTGATAGATTTACAAAATTTGAACATTTGACGTCTGGAAGGGCATCCGGCCGGCAAAAACCCTGCCAAATCTAAAACAATGATGGATACTTCTCAAAGTAAATGTTCCGGAGTAATAGTCTCCCAATCGGAACTCCGTGGAAGATTTCTTCTAACGAATCCAGCGAAAAAAGGCGCGAAGAAAGAAATTAGAGTCGCAACTCTAAATATTGGGACATTGAAAGGAAAGAGTCGAGAGATTGTAGATATGACGCATAGTAGGTAAATATCCTGGGCTTGCAAGAGACCAGGTGGGAGGGTGACAAAGCGAAACTGTTGGCAGAAGGCTACAAGTTGTTCTATGGCAGTTCAGACAAAGACTCGTGAAATGGAGTAGGGATCTAAAAGAGGAAGTCTGCGGAGTGGACAGAATCAACGACAGAATCATGAAGACTATCAAAGGAGACTTCATCACAGTTCTGTGTATGCACACCAGACAGGGTGTTCGGAAGAACAGACGGACGAATTTTGAAAATGCCTATGTGGAGTAACAATGGAAATACCAGACAAAGAAAGCGTTATAATTTGGGGATTTTAAATACACATGTTGCTGAGAGGAGGAATGGGGAAGATAGAATTCATGGTGGACGAGTTATGAAGGAAGAAATACAGCCGGGCACATGATTGAAGAATATGCTGTATCTTTTGACCTAATGGTCGCCAATACCTACTTCAATTGTAGAAGAGAACACCTTACAACGTACAGAAGCGGAGACCATAAAAGTCAGACTACTTGTTGTACAGAAGGAAACACAGAAAGGAAATAAAGAGTACCAAGGTTATATACAAATGAAAAACCTTCAGCCGTTACGTTTGGATTTTAATTACTAGTTTCGAGAATACACTATTCTCTTCTTCAGATGTCTATCAGATAATAACAATATTTCACAACTACGTAGATGTACGGTATAAAATATTAAGTTAGATACATGACATCAGTTAATTGTAATGAAATATTAATATTAGTCAAAGTGTGAGTCTATAATAAAGTGTGAGTTTATAATACAGGCATTAATTTCATGGTGAACCTGAAAGTGGCGACCTCAAATAATCGTCATTAGAATTGATTGAGTGGCTGAATCTATGATAGTATTTCAGATGACTGAACTAATTGTATATAAGTAATTAACTGTAATCCTCATAGGAACGGCTGTAAAATCTACTTTTTTTTAATTTGTGAGATTCTTAAGTTAAGAGTAATTGCAGACTGTGTAATAGAGCCATACCTTCAGCTATTGTTCTGTAAATGTAATCATTTCATGATCTTCTTACGAACTGTGAAGTCAGTTTGAAAACGCTTAGAAGGTGTACTTATTTTCAGTTGCAGTATTCTATTGTTATGATCATTAAGTGTAACAAACTTGATCTGTGGCAGAAAGGCCGTGCGCCCTAAGGCGCTCTGCTGTGATGCTCGCGGCCGTTCGCCGTCGAGTCATCCCTCGGACATGGGTGTTTGTGGTGCCCTTAGCAAAAGTTACTTTAAGTTAGTGTAATTAGTTTGTATGCCTAGGGACTGATGACCAACCTAGTTAGGTTCCTTAGGTTTACAACATTTGAACAAACTTGTGTTTTTAAAATTTGTTCCCTGTGCGTACGTTGTTATACTCCCGAGTAGCTTATCTTGTCTTTAGTATCTATATTGTTGTGATTGTTACATAAAAATTCTCGAAATTACTTTTATTAAAATAAATATAATGACGGTTGAGGATGTTTGAAACCCGAAGAACACTAGCTTGTCACCACGAGGCTTGTAAACATTTACCGCCAGTAAGAATTTGTCATGATCGCAGCTTTCATGAATTCTAGATACATCAGTCTCACATACGTAAGGACGGTACACCAGATGATATTACATGCACTTTCTGTTTGAGATGCTGCCATTCCTCGTCAGATGGTGCTGCTATCGTCTAACCTCTTTATATCAGTTACCGGTGGGTGGTCATAACAGTTCGTCCAAAGACTGTACATTGATCGCAATGTATTTGTGATTGAAGCAGGAATGTGAATCTGTTAAATTAATTGAGGGTATTGTATCTGCAGAGTGCTTAATATGTATAACATTGAATGTTAGCTCCTGGCTGTTGTAGTGTGGACATAAAGCAGCCAAAAAGAAGTTGTGACTTGAGAATCAGTATGTGTCGTACAATGATTATTTGCGTTTTTAATGTAATGTAAAGTGCTGTAATAGTGACTAGAATGTCACTGATATCATTGTGGATTGGTTGTACTTTTATTACTAAATGAGAGTTAATTAACTTCTGAAAAAATATCTACACTCAAACGGCAGTCATCTTGATGTTGAAGACCCCTTGATCCATGTTTGCTTTATAAATATTCAGACTTTTATCTTTGAGCATATACCTCTAGAACAAGACTGGTTTTGGTTTTTATACCCATCTTCAGTGGTTCTTTTTATTGCTTTAAGATTGCTCAACATAAATATTTTAGTTTTTACACGTTATTATAAGTTTGTATAGTTAAAGAAGTTTATACAGTGTGTGTGTGTGTCTGTGTGTGTGTGTGTGTGTGTGTGTGTGTGTCTGGTACGTCTTTGTTGTAGTTAGTAATCTGCAACTAAATGAAACAGATCGACAAAACTGTTTCATAGCGAAGTGTTTCATCTGGTTTTCATTTTATTTTTACGGTTAGGTCTAGTATTACTTAATGGCAAAGAGTATTTCTTTAATTTAGTAGCACTAGACGTAACTATAAAAATAAAATGTACTACGTAAAAATAAACAGTACTAGACCTAAGCATAAAGCCAAAATTAAACGAAGATCAAATATTTCGATCTAAAACAGTTTTGAACATAAGTGCCATATAGTTGCACATTAAGAAGTGTTAACGAACAGCCACACAGATAACGTAGGAACACTATAACCATTTCTGCTTGTAAAACGAGATGTATACATCTATTAACTCCTTGTATTAACTTCTTTAACAAAACAAACTTATAATAAACTGTAAAAACTGAAATATTTCTATTGCCCAATTTTAAAGCAATAAAAAGACCCACTGAAAATGGTAAACTATAGCGAAACATGTATGGGTATAAAAACCAAAACTTGCTAAAGTTAGATCCTCCTAGAAAAGAAACTAAATACCAACGAACAGTGATCGAAATTCGACTCAAAAGCCAAGAAATTATGTTGTTGAATATATTTCATAAACATAATTATCTACAATATGTTTTAATAAATTAATAAAAAAGATTAATTAAAATATTGTTAAAAGTACCTGTTAACCCTTTTATGCAAACGATCAAGGAATGCTTATATAAGACGGAACAAGGTCCTTTGTTACATTCCGCATTATGTTAATTAGTTAGCAATTAAAATGCAAAACAATAAACAGCACCACTAAGGACGCTGTCAAAAATATATGGGCTACATATATAAGTGGCGATTTGGTTACATTTTTATTTACGCTATTTCGAAATATCATCATCATTGTCAGAATACAAGCCTAGGGTAAAAATATATAAACGCCATGGGCCTGCCGCTTTACACTAAACGTTGTGCCATCCCTGAAATTTAAATATCACTGCATATCCAGTAGCGGTATGACAGTAAAACGTGATGCCCAGATAAATGGAAGTCTAGTGCTGCTGCAACTGCTCTTACATGTGTTACTAGAAGTTTCTTAAATTATACCTACGTGTACAAATATTGCCGTTTTGTTTAAGAGAGGAATGTATGGACGCCACGAAAAGTAAAATGAAACGGTGTTTATCTGAGCTTCTGCAAAAAACCAACTAACCCAGTATTTTTCACGAAGCGAGGGCTGTTTGTTTAAGTTAATTCTCCGTCGCAAGCTGCGGTCTTTTATGTGGAGCGCTCAGATATTCGCAGTGGGCCTCATAACCTGTAGCGTGTGTGCACTTCGTGTTATTCTGCTGCTGTGTTTGTACAACACGTTTACTCAGCCTGCTTGTATTTGATCGCTTATCAGTCATTCGCGTAGGCAGAGGAGTGTGATTGAGAGAGAGAGAGAGAGAGAGAGAGAGAGAGAGAGAGAGAGAGAGAGAGAGAGAGAGAGAGAAAGAGACAGAGAGAGATAGATAAGGAAGGAGAGGTTGCATTGTCCTAGGCAGTTTATGTTCCTTGGACATCTCACAGTATTGTAAATTTTAATGTAGGCCTATACTAAGACTATAAATTTATTTGGGCAGGAACTATGTTACCACAGTCGCAGCAGTACACTCACAATGCATCATCCTGAAGGTTGAAGTATTTGTTTACATCTGGTGGCGAGTGGTTCCAGCCGTAGCGGTCTCCGAAAGCTAAGTTCCAATAAGTGTTTGTGTATTGTAGTTAAATTATTAAAGTTGTAGATTTCAGGAGGTGTTACGCGCCAGTTGTTTATTAACTTTAGTACTTTTCAACAGGTGACTTGCTGTTTTTAACGTAGTTGAGGTTGGGAAACTTTAAGTTACGGTATTTGATAACTCTTGTACTCTCACAGTGTTTAGTTATTTTATTAGTGACGCTTGAATTTGAACTTGTTTATACAAGCAACAGTGTAAAGTTTCTGTGGTAGTGTTATTTGCTCTTTTCTGATACTATTAGTTGTTGTTACTTGACTTGTAGAGACTGAGGTTTGTTGATTGCTGTAGTTAAGAGGTACTTCCTACTTATTTTGTAGAAACTTAACTTCATAACGTAGACGTCTAGTTTTTCTTAACAAATTATTGTAAAATTTTACCATGAGTGAAAAGTGTGGGCTCTGTCGTAGGGTCGTGCGTAGTGGACTGCAGTGTGGGATTTGTAGTAAGTATTTTCATGGGGGGAGTGCAGTGGGGAAGACAGTGGGCATTGTGGTGAGGTTCTCTCCTGGAACTGTAGGATTTGCAGCAGGAATAAGTTGATAGAGGAGCAGGAGCGTTTGATCTGCGCCCTTCAGGTGCAGTTGAAAAACGCTGAAGAGGAACTAGGTAGGTTGAGGAGGGGAAGGGGGGCTGGGGAATGGGAACTGGCAGTTGGCAAGACGGTAGCTAGGAGAAGGTATTCAGATAGCTTTACATTGCAAGTTGCAAATAGGTTTGACCAACTGTCAGAGTTGAGTGGAGATGAACCTCCTGTAGCTGTAGGTGTAGGAAGTACGCAGCAGACCTCAGCTTTTGGTAAGCCGAAATCTGTAGAGAGGTCTCTTAGGAAGAAGAAGGTTCTGCTGCTAGGTAGTTCTCATGGCAGAGGTGTTGGCCAACAGTTGCAGGAAGTACTTAGGAGTGAGTACCAGGTCACCAGCATAGTGAAGCCTAGTGCAGGGTTAGCTCAGGTCACTTGTAACATAGGGGACTTATGTAGGAATTTTTCAAAAGAGGATCAGGTAGTTATAGTGGGTGGGGCCGGGAATAGTCTTGATAGGGACGGGGAATATGATATAGGTGGTGATCTGGAAAGGATAGCAACTGAAACTGGTGGCACGAATGTGCATTTCGTGCAGCTGTTTCAGCGTCATGATAGGCCTTGTCTTAATACGGCTGTCAGCCGTGTTAACATGGGGCTTGAGAAGGCGCTGATGACGGATGGCATGGATCACATTGCAGTGGTGCCAGTTGAGACTATCCAAAGGTCGGATTTTACTAGGCACGGTCTGCACCTCAATAGGTATGGGAAGGGGAGGTTGGCAAATCTCATAGGTGACAGTGTAGTAGGGGGTGGGGGTTTCACTCATGGAAAAATTCCTGTAGTAGTTGGTGTTAGGGCTGCACCTTTTTTAGACTGAAGACAGCTGATAGATATTCCTGCTTAAAGGAAGTCCCTCTAAGAAATGAACCACCTTTGACAAAGTCTAAGAATATAAGTAATAAGGGAATTACTGTTTTTCATCAAAATATACAGGGTATCAGAGATAAAGTTAATGAAATGCTTATTGATACTGATTCTGACATTATTGGAATTTCAGAGCACTTTTTAAGTGGTGTGACAATTAAGAGACTTACTTTGCCAGGATACAGGTTAGCTGCCTTCTACTCTAGGAGTTCCTTGCAGTGTGGGGGAGTCGCCATGTATGTAAAAAACGATTTTTCGTCGGAGTCAATCGATTTTTCTAAACACTGCACAGAACAGATATTTGAATGTTGTGCAGGAGTTGTTAATGTTAATGGAACTAAACTAGTATTAGTTGTTATTTATAGATCCCCTGACTCAGATTTTAAAATGTTTCTGCCCAAGCTGGAATTGGTTCTGGGTTCACTGTATAGGGAGTATAAAAATTTAATTGTGTGTGGAGATTTCAACATTAATTGTGTAGATGATAGCTCAAGGAAAAGTCTGCTGTTAGATCTACTTAATTCCTATAACATGATGCAAACAGTATTTTTTCCAACGAGAGTGCAAGGAAATAGCAGTTCTACCATTGACAATATTTTTGTTCATTCTTCATTATTAGAGGGGCACTCTGTCAGCAGAATAGTAAATGGCCTATCAGACCACGATGCCCAACTTTTAATTCTAAAAAGTATTTGTTCTCAAACAAATGTTAAACATAAATATCAACTACTCAGAAAAGTTAATCCAGTTGCAATTGAGACCTTTTTAAGCCTAATTAAGGAACAAGAATGGCAGGATGTTTATAGTACTGATAATGCAGATGATAAATATAATGCTTTTCTGAACACATTTATTATGCTGTTTGAAAGTTGCTTTCCGCTAGAACGCTCAAAACAGGGTACTTTCAGTAACAGACAGCCAGGGTGGCTGACAAAGGGGATAAGAGTATCATGTAGAACTAAGCGGGAGTTGTATCAAAATGTTAGAAGCAGTCAGAATGAAGATGCAGTAGTTCATTACAAACAGTACTGTAAGGTTCTGAAAAATGTCATTAGGAATGCAAAAAGTATGTGGTACGCAAAAAGGATAGCAAACTCTCGGGATAAAATTAAAACTATCTGGTCAGTCGTGAAGGAAGTGTCTGGTCAGGAGCAGCAGGTAGAAGATATAACTTCAGTGCGTAGTAGGAATGTTTCTGTTACTGACAAGTTAGATATATGTGCAATATTCAATAATCACTTTCTGAATATAGTAGAGGAACTACACAAAACTCTAGTTTCTACAGGTAATCACATAACGTTTTTAGAAAATGCGTTTCCGAGGCTGTTACCTGAAATGATCCTTCATGATACTTCCATAGGTGAGATTGAGTCAATAATTAAATCACTAAAGACTAAGGACTCTTGTGGATATGATGGGGTATCTAGCAGAATTCTAAAGTACTGTTCTCCATATGTTAGCCCAGTACTAAGCCATATTTGTAATTTTTCCTTTCAGAATGTTCAGTTTCCTAACAGATTAAAGTACTCAGTAGTGAAACTGCTTTATAAAAAAGGAGAAAGGGATAATGTAGACAACTATAGACCTATTTCTATGCCATCGGTTTTTTTCAAAGTTATTGAAAAGGCTGTATATTCAAGATTAATTGATCATTTCAGTTCACATAATTTCCTGTCAAACGTACAGTTTGGTTTTAGAAGTGGTTTAACGACTGAAAACGCTATATTTTCGTTTCTCAGTGAGGCACTTGATGGGTTAAATAAGAGGCTACGGACATTAGGCTTCTTCTTTGATTTAACAAAAGCGATTGATTGTGTTGATCACAAAATATTGTTGCAAAAGTTGGAACATTATGGAATACGGGGAGTAGCCCACAACTGGTTCACCTCTTACTTTAATAATAGACAACAGAATGTAATTCTCCGCAGTGTAGAAAATAGCTATGACGTGCAATCCCAATGGGGCACAATTAAGTATGGGGTGCCCCAGGGGTCTGTTTTGGGACCATTGCTGTTTCTTATTTATATAAATGATATGCCTTCGAGTATAACAGGTGATTGTAAAATATTTTTGTTTGCTGATGATACCAGCTTGGTAGTGAAGGATGTTGCTCGTAATATTGACACAGTATCAAATAATGCAGTTCAAGAGATAAGTTCATGGCTAATAGAAAACAAGTTGATGTTAAATCACAGTAAAACTCAGTTTTTACAATTTCTAACACATAATTTGACGAAATCTGACATTATGATTACACATAATGGGCATGTGATAAGTGAGACTGAACAGTTCAAATTTCTAGGTGTTCATATAGACAGTAAGCTGTCATGGAATGCCCATGTTCAGGATCTTGTTCCAAAACTAAATTCTGCTATATTTACCATTAGAACAATATCTGAGATAAGTGATTTTTCAACACGAAAATTAGTCTATTTCGCTTACTTTCACCCACTTATGACGTACGGCATTGTTTTTTGGGGTAACTCGCCTGATGCAAAAAGGATATTTCTGGCTCAAAAACGGGCGGTTCGAGCAATATCTGGTGTAAGTTCGCGAACGTCATGTCGACCCCTTTTCAGTAGTCTGGGAATTTTGACTCTGGCGTCACAATACGTTTCTTCTTTAATGTCGTTTGTTGTTAATAATATCAGCTTATTCCCACGAGTTCGTAGCTTTCACTCGGTGAATACTAGACAGATGTCTAATCTACATTTGCACCACACCACCTTAACGCTTGTGCAGAAAGGGGTGCAGTATTCTGCGGCATCCATTTTCAATAAGCTGCCACAAGAACTTAAGACTCTTAGCACTAATCTACATGCTTTCAAATCTAAATTGAAGAGTTACCTCGTGGCTCACTCCTTTTATTCTGTCGAGGAATTCCTAGAAAAGTTAAACAATTAAGCTAATTCATTTTTTCTTTATTGATTCTTTTCACTTTGTCTTAAGATTGTCGTGTGCAAAGGACTACTTAAAATTTTTCTATTACCATTCTTGTGTAACAATGTATTGACTTGTTCCATGACCATGGAGTCTTACTCCTGAAGTGGGTCCAATGGAACAGAAAAAACAAATAAATAAATAAATAAACATCCAAATCAGATGATATTTGCAGCTTAGTGGCAATCAATGTTTCACATGATGATGAACACAGAGAGATCCTGGTCATATGTCAAGTATATTAGAGGCAAGATACAGATATCACTACGCGATAGTAATGGTATTACTGCCGGTGAAAGTGTTGTAAAAGCAGAGTTCCTAAACATAGATTTCCGAAATTCCTTCACCAAAAAAGAACGAATGAATTTTCCAGGATTAGAATTAAACTCCTGTCCATTGAAATTGCTACACCCCGAAGATGACGTGCTACAGACGCGAAATTTAACCGACAGGAAGATGTTCAAATGTTTGGTAAGCTTATGGGACTTAACTATGGGGTTATCAGTCTACCTACAAACTACTTACGAACTACCTTATACTAAGGACGGCACAAATATCCATGCCCGAGGGGGGATTCGAACCCCCGATCGTAGTGGCCGTGCAGACCGTGACTGGAGCGCCTCAGTCCCCGCGGCCACCGCGGCCGGCCGGACAGGAAGAATATGCTGTGATATGCAAATGATGCCTCTTGCAAGGAGGAGAAATGCGTACCATCACGTTTCCGACTTTGATAAATGTTGGATTGTAGCCTCTCGCCATTGCGGTTTATCGTATCGCGACACTGCTGTTCGCGTTAATCGCGATTTAATATCTGTTTGCAGAATATGGAATCGGTGGGTTCAGGAGGGCAATACGGAACCCCGTACTGGATCCCAACGGCCTCGTATCACTAGCAGTCGAGATGACAGCCATCTTCTCCGCATGGCTGTAACCGATCGTTTGTAAGATAACAACCATATGCACGAACAGTTCGACGTTTGCAGCAGATTGGAGACCATAACTGCGATTACTCTTGACGCTGCATCACAAACAGGAGCAACTGCGATGGTGTACGCAACGACGAACCTGGGTGCACAATGGCAAAACATTTTTTCGGGTGAATCCAGGTTCTGTTTACAGCATCATGATAGTCGCACTCCTGTTTGGTGACATCGCGGTGAACGCACATTGGGTGAAGCATGTATTGGTCATCGCCATACTGGCGTATCATCCGGCGTGAAGGTATGGGTCGCCATTGGTTACACGTCTCCGTCACCTCTTGTTCGCATCGACGGCACTTTGAACAATGAACGTTGCATTTCAGATGTGGTACGACCCGTGGCTCTACCCTTCATTCGATCCCTGCGAAACCCTACATTTCAGCAGGATAATGCACGACCGCATGTTGCAGATCCTGTACGGGCCGTTCTGGAAACGGAAAATGTTCGACTAATGCCCCGGCCAGCATATTCTCCAGATCTGTCACCAATCGAAAACGTTTGGTCAATGGTGGCCGAGCAACTGCTCATTACAATACGCCAGTCACTACTCATGATGAACTGTAATATCGTGTTGAAGCTGTATGGGCATCTGTACCTGTACACGCCATCCAAGCTCTGACTCAATGCCCAGGCGTATCAACGCCGTTATTACGGACAGAAGTGGTAGTTCTGGGTACTGATTTCTCACGATCTATGCACCCAAATTGCGTGAAAATGTAATCAAAATGTTCAAATGTTTTTAGAGTCTATGGGACTTAACTACGGGGTCATCAGTCCCTAAACTTACAAACTACTTATGAAGTACTTACGAACTAGGACGGCACAAATATCCATGCCCGAGGGGGGATTCGAACCCCCGACCGTAGTGGACGTGCAGACCGTGACTGGAGCGCCTCAGTCCCCTCGGCCACTGCGGCCGGCGAAAATGTAATCACATGTCAGTTCTAGTATAATATATTTGTCCAATGAATACCCGTTTATCATCTGCATTTCTTCTTGGTGTAACAGTTTTAATGGTCAGCAGTGTAATAACAGCGTCAACCCGAGTAAAGTAGAATTAGATTTCCTCTGAGTAGTGACCTAATTTAATAAAATTAAGTCTTTCAGTCCAGACTGTATGCGAATTAGGTCCTATGCTAGTAAGCTGATGCGACAGCTATATTCTTATCATTCGTATGCAATCCTTCCTTCAATGAAGGATCCGTATCCAAAGATTGGTAAGTTTCACAGGTCACACCGCCATTCAAGAAAGCCAATTGGAGTAATCATTGT
This sequence comes from Locusta migratoria, assembly GCA_026315105.1. Lineage (NCBI taxonomy): Eukaryota > Metazoa > Arthropoda > Insecta > Orthoptera > Acrididae > Locusta > Locusta migratoria. Next base: position 112,035,242 of record CM048744.1, on the reverse strand, counting down.
AGTACAGACATGTATGACTGACTTAGATCTGAAGCAAGGTTTTCGAACATATACTGTCCTCATACGTTAAGAAGTACTTCGACTAGTACGAGCTACTGACACACGTCAAAAAGACTTTAAACAATAAATTGTTGTATTGAAACACATTGTAGTTATGGCAGAGACAGCAAAGGACCTGGAGGAACAGTTGAACGGAATGGATAGTGTATTGAAAGGTGCGTATAAAGTGAACATTAACAAGAGCAAAACAAGGGTAATTGAGTGCACTCTAAGAAAATCAGGCGATGCTGAAGATATTAGATTAGGTAACGAAACAATAAAGGTGGTAGAGGAGTTTCTGTTACTTGGGCAGTAAAATATATTATGACGATCGCAGTACAGAGTATATAAAATGCAGAATGGCAATGGGAAGAAAAGCGCTTTTGAAGAAGAGAAGTTTGTCGAGATCAAATACTAATTTAAGTGTAAAGAAGTCCTTTCTGAAGGCATTTGTGTGTAGTGTTGCCGAGTATGTGAGTGAAACATGGACTATAAACAGTGCTGACAGGAAGAGGGTAGAAGATTTTGAAATGTGGTGTTACAGAAGAATGCTGAGGATTAGGTGAGTGGATCGCGTAACTATTGAAGAGGTTCTGAACAGAATTTGGGAGAAGAATTTCTGGCATACCTTGATCGATTGGTAAGGCATGTTCTTAGGCAACAAAGAATCGTGAATTTAGCATTGGAGGGAAGTGTGTTGGGTACAAAATCGCAGAGTGAGACCAAGAGATGAATATAGTAGGCAGATTCAAATAGATGTAGGGTGCCGTTCTTACGAGGAGATGAGACTTGCTCAGAATAGAGTAGGGTAGAGATCTGCATCAATCAGTCTACCGACTGAGGACAACAACAACAACATTGAAACGCAAGTAGTTCTTTGCTCACATGAAGTGATGAAGCCGAGGTGGAGTAGCCGAGCGATCTAAAGCATCTCGCTGCGGAGCGCGCGGTTGCTCGCCGTGGAGGTTCGAGTCCTCCCTGGGGCATGGGTGTGTGTGTGTTTGTCCGTAGGTAAGTTTACCTAGGTTTAAGTAGTTTGTAATCTACGGACTGATGACCACCTAGTTGGGAAGATGTACTTCACCTGTAAAGGAGACCGCGTATAAAACGCTTGTACGACCACGTCTTGAGTATTGCTCAAGTATTTGGGACCCACAGCAGATCGGTTTGAAGGAAGACATAGAGGCGGTTCAGAGGCGAGCAGCTAGATTTGTTACCGGTAGGTTCGACCAATGCGCGAGTGTCACGGAAATGCTCCGGCAACTCAATTGGGGATCGCTGGAAGAAAGACGACGTTCTTTTCGTGAATTTCTGTTAAGTAAATTTAGAGGGCCGGAATTTGAAGCTGAGTGTAGTACGATCTTGTTGCCGCCTACTTACATTTCGCGTAAAGATCACAAAGACAAGATAAGAGAAATTAGGGCTCGTACAGAGGCATATAGGCATTCTTTTTTTCCTCGTTCAATTTGGGAGTGGAATAGGAAAGGAAATGCCTAGTAGTGGTACAGTGTACCCTCCGCCACGCACCTTACGGTGAATTGCGGAGTATGTATGTAGATGTAGATGTAGATGTAGTTTGGTCCGATAGATTTACAGACATTTGAACATTTTTTTTTTTTTTTGAAGTGATGATAGCTATCGACATGGGAACTCAATTCCATGTTTCTGGACTGTAGGTGACTTTTCACACAGTGACTTACAAACGATTTTTAAGCAAATTGCATGGCTATGGAATATTGTCTCATATTTGTGATTGGATTGGGCACTGCCTGTTAGAGAGGACACAGTTATTTGTGGTGGATGGAAAGGCATCCGGTGAAACAGGTGATGTCTGGTGTTCCCCATGTTACTGTTGCTTTGCTGTTTCTCATCAATATAAATGACTTGGGAGAAAATCTGAAGAGCTTCTAGGTTGCTGGCAGATGATTCATCAGAAGATGATAAACAACCTCTGAAGGTTTTACGTAAGATATCTGTATGGTGCGAAAATTGGCAGATCGAACCTAAGTAATAAAAACTGAAAAACGAATTCGTTGAAACTACTTCTACAATCTAAATTAATTCAATATGAAGGCCGTACATTCAGCTAAATATGTGGAAAAACTTATCTTAGTCATACATTTGCCACACACAGAAAATATCGTGGGAAGTAAAAGCAAATACTGCGTTATGTTGCCAGAACAGTTAGATGATGTTACGGAACTATACAGGAGACTGCCTTCAGTATGCTTGTCGATCCTAATGTGGAGTGTTACTGCGCCGGCCGCGGTGGCCGAGCAGTCTGCAACGCGGCAGTCACGTTCTGCACGGCCACTACGGTCGGGGGTTCGAATCCCCCCTCCTGGGCGCTAATGGCCGTAGAAGTTGTGCGCCCTAAAACCACAAAAAAAAAAAGGAATCCCTCCTCGGGCATAGAAATTTGTGCTGTCTTTAGTATAAGTTAGTTCAAATGTTTGTATAGCTTATGGGACTTAGCTACGTGGTCATCAGTCCCTAAACTTAAAAACTACTTACGAAATAGCTAATACTATGGACGGCACAAATATTCATGCCCGACGGGGGGTTTCGAACCCCCGACCGTAGTGGCCGTGCAGACCGTGACTGGAGCGCCTCAGTCCCCTCGGCCACTGCGGCCGGCTATAAGTTAGTTCATAATTAGTGTGTAAGTTTAGCGACTGATGACATTGCAGTTAAGTCCCACAAGCTTAACAAACATTTGAACATTTAGAACATAGGTATCCAAAAACGTATTAAGAACTACATTATGTGATAAAGTTAACAGAAATCTAAGTATTTATTGTGTGAATATATTATATCTTTGTCAGCCATCACAGAATATTTGATAAGCGACTGATACAGGGAGTGATATGTAAACATTATGTGAACAACAGTTTGGACCGTGAAAACAATAAATAAGTATTTGCCATTACAACCAATATCTGACGATGTATATAATTAGGTAAACGAAATATCCATTACAAACGTGATTTTAGAGAATATAGCAAACTGTCATCGTGTGACAGAATCTTAGAATTGTAATTTTCTTATGCAGAGGTAGACTAATGGATAGTACTGAGCCTAGTGTTATAACAAATCGTGCTTAATCATATAATACACCTTTAAATTATCTATATCTATAAAATGAATGTTTGTCTAAGTGTTCATAAACCACTCATTCGATTGCAATGAAACTTTGGTGCACTGTTCACCGTACGCCCACGAAGGATGCTGACCGAAAAACAAAAGAGCACGACACATAGCTCAGGAGATACGTCATAAATTATGAGAGGCCACCGTGTGATAATATCCAAGATTTACGCGCCAATTATTGGAAAATGGGAGTAGTCAGGGACCTGCAACAAAGTTTGGATGTAATTTCGGACGTTTATGAAGCGTTTTATAACTGAACCCCCCCCCTACCCCACAAAATAATGAAACGAAGAGAAGTCTACTGCTCACAACAGTTTCGCTGCGGATGCCGTAACACTATCGCATCAGGCATGAAGATGTATCAAATAAAGTTAGCATTACAGATTTGCTTGCTACTATTTATTTTCGTCTGCCTGTTATCCAAAATTAAGTGAACTTTTTTTTTTTTTTTTTTTTTTTTTTTAATCTCTATCTATATAACTGCGAAAGAGACTCTCAGTCACTCACTGACTAAACACGAAATCATGAAAACTACTTCACCTATGAAGCTGAAATTGCCAGGAATATAGTTGATAGGTAGAAAACGTCAACGAAGTATTTTGTGAAAGGGGCATGGCGGAGCATACTTCTCCTAGAGACTCATGAAATCTACAGTTTCATTCCGATTTTCACGAAATTTCGCACTCTTAACCAAGAGGAACGTCACAGTCTACTTTACGTTTCATGCGGTGCAATGGGGAGGGTACTTTGTAAAATCAAATTGGATGCCTGAATACCTTGGTGAGAACGGCTGGACGGATTTTACAGATCCTTTTTCTGGTTGTTTTCGTTATTCTCAGAACAAGAGTTGTATGAAATAAAACTGGAATATTTGAGAACAACAAAGTGCGTTTTTCAATGTGACACTGCTTTTCTATTGCATAGAAATCTCTACTTTTTTCCCGATATTGATGAAATTTTGCACACTCTAATCTCAAAAACAAGAGGAATATCACTGTCTGTATAAAATTTCGTTTGGTGTGTGGTGGACGGCACTTAACTTACGGAATTTTACAAAATGCATAGTTTTGCTCTAATCTTTATGAATATTTACACCCTTGACATTTAAACCAAGAGGAATATCATTATGTACATTAATGTTTGTATGGTAAATGACAGAGGGTACCTTGTAGAAAACTTTGCCGAGAGAGGGAAAGGTGGAAACGAACAGAGAGATGGGAGAGAAAGATATGGATGCAGAAAGAGGGGGAAGAGGATGTAGACTACGAGAGTGTAGGATAAATGAACACCAGGCAACGCCGGGTTTACAGCTAGTCTAAAATAATTATATTACGATCAAATCTAATATATCAGTGCATACTGAATAGACGTGTAGACTTTGGGCTACGTAACACATTCTTCCCAAGGTCGACATGCCTAATTCATTTGCTTGTGTTCATGACGTAATTGTACTATGTTACTTGGAGTCACTGTATGCTGTATCCACATTTAATATAACTTCATATATCCTGTACTACATAACTGTACACACCCTTTCGTCGTTATGACCACGTCGTGTTGTTACAGTTGTGTGAGCTCTCGGGAGCTCTACACGATATTATGCAGGAGTACTAGTCATGGCTACAGAATGTAAACACGAATTATTTACAGAAGGATGGAAAGGCTGTAGATGCTGACCTCGGGGAAAATCAGCTCGGATTCAGAACAAATGTAGGAACACGGGAGGCAATACCCACCTTACGACTTTTCTTACAACATTAAGGAAAGGCAAACGTACGTTTCTAGCTTTTCTAGATTTGGAGAAGGCTTTTGACAATGTTGATTGGAATACACTCTTGCAAATTCTGAAGTCAGCAGGGGTAAAATGTATCACACCACGCAAAAATGGAAAACGAATTCGATTAGGTATCGAAACAATAAAGGTGGTAGATGAGTTTTGTTACTTGGGCATTAAATTGACATATAACGGTCGCAGTACAGAGGATATAAAATGCAGAATGGCAATGGAAAGAAACGCGTTTTTGAAAATCACAAATTTGCTAACATCGAATATTAATTTAAATGCAAGGAAGTCCTTTCCGAAGGCATTTGTGTGGAGTCTTGCCTTGTCAGGGAGTGAAATTTGGACGATAAATATTTTAGACAGAGGATTTTGAAATGATGCTGTAGATTAGGTGGGGAGGAGGGGGGGATCGCGTAACTAATGAAGAGGTACCGAACAGAATCAGGGACAAAAATAATTTTTTGCAGAAATTGACTCAAAGAAGGAATCGATAGGTATGAAACATTCTTAGACATCTTAGAATCGTAAATTCAGCGTAGGAGGGAAGTTTGTGGGTGAATAATGGAAGAGGGAGACCAAGAGACGAATATAGGAAGCAGTTTCAGATTGATGTGGGTTCTCGTTATCATGAGAAGGTGAAGAGGCTTGCTCAGGATAGAGTAGGGTGGCAAGCTGCATGAAATCAGTATCCGGACTGAAAACCACAACAGCCAGGTATCAAAAAACATTGTCAATAATAAAAATATATAACTAATAAGTGCGTTCATTATATTATTAATACTGAAAGTATCGAAAGTCCAAATCGTGTCTATACATGTAAGGAACCCTAAAATTAGAAAGAATGAATCGAGCTATACTCGCTAGCTCACTAGCGACGAAAGCTACCCTGGAGTATTCGTCTACTCGAGTGGTAATCCCGAAAGCCTGGTAGAAAAATTACTCACGGATTAACCACACTGCACTGCTTTCGCACGTATGCTCTATCCATGACCAGTATTGATCGGACTAGGTACTCTGCGTGACAGTATAATCAGTATTTGTGTTTATTCAAGTGAAACTGCGGCTACTTCGTGCTACTTATCTCAGTCTGTCATCGGAGGGACCTCAATAATTTTGACCCAGTGTACATGCTTCGCTGGCCGCAAGCACACGCTACGGTGCTCGTTCATCCAGGAAATCTGAGTAATCACGACGTTTTTCAGTTGTCACCTTCAAACAAAATTCTGCTCCGTAACTTAAATCTTGGTTCCTGTTGCTATTACTGACACTAATGGTAACGGTTCCCGCTCGTTATCCTCTTTCCCTCTGCCTCCTTCTTTGTAATTTTTATGGCTCGAGTGATCGATGGGCAACGAATCGAGAGGGCCGAAGTGTGTGACGAAGTCAGTCGGACGTTAGCAGCGAGTGAGGCCAACGGCTGATCAAGAAGCGGAGATGTAGAGCTGGCTGTGTTTGGGAAGCCTTCACCTCGTCACTTGATTTTCCGGCCGGGTTATTGTTTGGCTCGCGTGATTTCCAACGCTGTGTGTAACAGACCTCCGAAGAATATGGGTGGCTTTCCTGTTCGGACGAGCCTTGAATAGGAGCTCGTGACAATACGGACGTCTGGCTCACTGACGGGTCAAAATCAGACCAAGGTGTTGGGGCTGGGGTATGTGGGGTGCAGCCTAGACTGGAGGGCGTCATCTCTCTAGGCAAATTGGCCTCAGTATTCCAGGCGGAAATCACTGCCATCAGGGCGTGTGTGGAGGAGAATTTGCGTAGGTGCTACAAAGATTGTAGCATCTATATCTATTCAGACAGCCAGGCAGCCCTGAGATCACTGGCATCTCCTTCAACAAGGTCTAAAATTGTTGCAGAATGTCGCAGGGTTCTAATGGAGCTAGGGGAAAGCAATAGAGTAAACCTATTGTGGGTCCCTGGCCACTCGGGGATCAGTGGCAACGAACATTCCGACAGATTAGCCAGGATGGGGGCAGAGACTCCATTTATTGGACCGGAACCTGTCCTGACAATCACCAAGGCAATGATCGAATTGGAGCTACGTAACTGGCTCAGAAGACATCACGTAGAATATTGGACCAAAGTCCATCAACAAAAACATGGCAAGGTAATGACGCCAAAGCCATGTTTTAAAAGAAGCTCTGCAATCCTGGGTCTGAACAGGAGAGATTAGACTCATGGTTGGATTGCTGACAGGCCATGGGAATTTCAAAAAACACCTACATACAATGGGAATAACAGAAGAGGACCCTAAATCTAGGATCTGTGATGACGGTGATGAAACTGCATCACATCTAATCTTTGAATGCATTGCTTTGGAGAATAAAAGGCACACAATATTTGGGACAACCAGACCCGAAGAAATTGTGTCTAATAAAGAACTGGTAAAGGGACTCCTTGCACTGTTCAAGGGCATTGGTTGGCTGTACTAGACATACAGGGAGCGATACCGCACAATAAACTCAGTCTCGGTGCGGGCAGTGGCGGGTTGGACAAATACTGTTTTGGCTTCCCTGAAAAAATCAAATCAAATCAAACAATACGGACTCTCTATTTTACTAACTTTTTCTTACAGGATGACTTACTATTCCTGCTACTCTTGTCTCGTTGCTGTCCGTACATGTATACAATTATTTTTTAAACTAAACTTTCAGTTTCAAAGTCAGGGAATTTTTAACTATGACGGCATCTACTAAATAATCGCCTACAATATAAGGATGGCGTTTTCATTAAAATTGTTGATTCCCCATTGCAGAATTATGTTTGGCGAGAACCACTACATTCGTTAGACTCTGATATGAATAGGTCGAGCCCACAATTTTGCTAACAATATATCTATATGAATATTTAATCATTTTGATAATGTTCCTAAAATGATTGCTATTAAAGTTGTATCCAGAAAAACGAAGTCAGAAAGCTATGAAGAACTTCCAACTATTATTCAAAATTCGAAGTCCACATATGTCCGAAAATATTTCAGAGTCCACCGCGGAGGATTCTGCAACTATGTTGAACACCTATCGTTTGATTTCCGTTGAACTCCAGATATATCTCCACCGTAAAGACCACTCAAAAAACCGCTTAGATTCAACTGCCGTCAACTGCCTAGATGTCACTCCTGTAACGCTTCACCTAACGGTCTTTAGGGAATTTTGCAGTAGTGCATAAAACTTTTTAAATAAGGATTAAAATGTTGATATGACGTCATCGTTGAGATGCGCGATACACTTTTATTGCAAATGCACACCTAACTTTAATTTTTAGCACAAATAATACACCTAAAATGTTCAGTTTAAGCAAATAAATATTTTCAAAGTGACCGATCAATAAGTGTTTCGCCGTTGCGCAATGAATATTTAAGGAATTATTTAGGTGAAGTATTTTTCTGGTATATTTTCCAGTCATCTTTCCATTGCACTGTTCAGAACTCCTGTACTCATAAATTTCAAAAAAATTACGGTCGATAAACAAAATAATTCACACTAATATAACGTATTAAAATAAACAAAAATAACACATTCTGAATAGCTCATAATGTGTGTTTACGACACCTGCAGCTTATCACTGCCTCGCTGTTTGTGTAACTGTCATGTATTGCTTTTAACAAATCATCATTTTTTTCCTTAAAAGTGCATTATAATGAGCAATAATGAGCTCATAGTTAATCTGCGTGCTAGTCTGTAACCTTAATAGTTCCATCATAGAATCTAAGAATAAAAACAATGCCGTATTTTTGGTGGAAGAAATGGCAGTTAAACATGACGTCACGTCTGCCAGCGTGTTCTGCATGCGGTTCTACGTCCGTCGATGTGGAGCTCATTGCCTGTACAGGCGTCGCAACTTTGGACGCTCTCCGCTATCAAACTAACGCGCTTTGCGTTCAAAATTGCGTGTTGTGCGTTGTTGTAACGTCACAAGCTGGTTGCCGTTATGGAATGGCTCACTGAAATGGTAAAATGAATACTGTCATTTGAGCTATTAATTTTTTCTCCGTGAGCCGGCGACAGAGTTCGGTAGGTAGACCACCATTCCTGTTGGGCTGGTATTTATCTCTTGGTTGTGGCAGGCTATACGCTGGTGAAGCTTGTGCGTTATCTTTGGTTCTAGTGGACTAGTTAGTTGTCAATATACGAAGGGCCAGTCCCCTTTTGTAACTGTTTACGCATACTGACTTGTACCGTAAACTGGTGCTATAAGTGCCACCGATTTGATTATGATAAAACGGCTGTAATGATACTTTTTCTTTTTAGCTGGTGTTGTCGTCAAGATTAAACTACCGTTATTGAAATTTAGCAAACTATGAAATATTACAATGAATATTAATTTTGAAAAAATAAAGACACTGACACAAACATTAAAGATTCCGCCATCAGATTTTAGCGGCAATAGTAGTTAGACTAAAGACAACACCAGAAACCATAATTAGAAAGCAAAGTGGTGGAATCCGTTCTTTACCTGGCAGGAGCACACAGATTGGAGTCATCACACTGGAGTCGAACCTGTACGGAATAATTAATTTCTTCTTTACTGTAAACTGATGCTTGGTTGCATATGCTTCGAATACTAAACCTTCAGGGCCGTGTTTAATTCCAGTTACGATTGACGTTTAAGGTTACAAAATTATCAGACTTCCTTTAAAGAAAAAAAGAATTACTGCAGGCATTGAAACAAAATTCAGCACAAAATGTGCGTAAGTGAAATTCGGGTCTGGAATGTTCTTCCGCAATCGCGAAGCAATTTACAACAATGGCCAAGCATCATTTTACGAATTATGCTGGAAACAAAGATTTAAAAAAACGAAATGAAAAATGGGAATGATCTCCTTTTAGATAAACTGTTAACTTCAAACGAATTACTGAATTTATTACAATTCGTTGTTTTTAACTCACACTTACATAGTCAATGTGGAGAGACCAAAAGAGAGACGTCCGATCTGTTCAACAGCAAGAAGACGAAAGACGACGAGCGATTCCGTTTTTTTCTACAGCTCGTCCAAAATATTTGAAAGTCTCTTATGAAACAAAATAATCAGACATTTACTGGCAGAGATAACGGATGCTAGCGACAAGCGTCTGAGATAATTAAATGTAGTGCAGCAGGGCTTAATGCTATGTCGAATTATTCATAACTCGTATGTTTGCCCTTGGATAACGGATCTCGCTTAAGTGCATGAAGTATTTTTCTAATTGCTCTTTAGTTATATTTTGTGTTTTTATATTATAGGAATGCATTGTTTTGCGGCGAGTTATGTTGATAAAATTTCCTCGGGTTCCAGCCCCGTAATGTAGTTTTCTCTCCACGACGTTTCGGCCGAGATCTCAGACATTTTCAAATGATTGACTGTCGAAAGATTGCTGCTGTCGTCCTTACAGAGCTGCACTGTTGAATGTGACGTCACTGGTGCTCCGCGACATGACCATAAAACGCAATGTTTTGGTCGCGTGCCTGCCGCGCCCGCTTCAACCTTCTGATCGCCGGGTTTCAAGCTGAGCTCAGCTGCAAGCCGCCGTCTCTGTTAAGAGTATTGTCAGCTATTTTGATCTCAATCGCCCCTTTTATTACACTATTCCAGAAACTGTTAGTTCTTGTTATTGTGGATGTCTCCTCAAACACAATACGATGCCTGTTTTCAAGTGCGTGCTCCACATTTGCTGACTTTTCGGGATAACGTAAACGATAACATGGTTCGTATTCCACACAGCGCTGTTCAATAGTGCGCATTGTTTGTCCTATATAAAATTGTCCACAACCAGAAGGTATTTTATATACTCCCGGTGTTCTTAGGCCTACATCATCCTTAACAGCTCACATCAATTGTGTCTCTTAACGAGTTGGCTAATCTTTCCAGTGACTGAGCCACAAACCGGCAAACGGCAAGTTTCTTTGAGTTGTCCCCGGGGTCTTCTGCTTTGAGTCTTCGGGAAGATAGCTTTCGTAATCTGGCTTTTGCTGTAGCCGTTATCCTTAAAAACTTTCCGTAGGTGGCTCAGTTCCTTTTGCAGATTTTCAGTGTCTGACACTGCTTCCACTCGGTGCAATAAGGGCCATAAAACAGACTGTTTCTGCGATGGATGACGATGGCTTTTGTCGTGCAGGTAACGGTCGGTGTGGGTGGATTTTCTACAAACATCATGGCTGAGACATCCATTTGCTTAACGACTGACAAGGACGTCAATGTACGGCAAGGCAGCCTCCATCTCCATGTCATGGATGCTACTGATGTGGTCCAATAATTCAACCAGTTTTTCACGCCCATGTGGCCAGAAAACGTACGGGTCGTCAATGCAAACAGCTATGCTATACAGTTGCCATGTGCAGGACGATGTCTTCAAAGTGCTCCATAAACAGGTTTGCCATAACTGGAGCTAATGGACTTCCCATCGCGACGTCATCCGTTTGATTAAAATATTTTTTCACTATACAGGAAATACGATGACGATTTAATCCTTTAACAAACAATTTGTTGTAATTTATTTGAGCAGTATATTCCATTCTTAGCTGCGGTTCGCCTATAAATTGAATTATTGTTTATGAAAACGATGTGCTGTAGGGTAACGGATATCTGCACAGTTGCAGTGCTTTACGTTTGTTGGCAGTTCTCGCCTATTAGTGGGCGTGTCACCTCTATTTCTTGGTGCTACGCCTCGAATTGCTGGTTGCGCTCCGCTTCATGTTGGTTCACCGTACGGAGCGGGTGAGGAATGAGGCGCTATGCTCTAATGTGCGAGGCCGCTGCCCGTCTGGGGTTCGAATCCCCCATTGGGCATGGATGTTTATGTCGTCTTTAGTATGAGATAGTTCATAAGTAGTTTGTAAGTTTAGGGACTGATGACCCCGTATTTAAGTCCCATAAGCTATACAAACATTTGAACATTTCTACTATACGGCCGCGTGGCATCTGCTCCAAGTTGCAGATTGTGTTTGTATTATGTCTTCAGACCATGATCCTATGCTGGACATTCTATTAGGTTTTATTGTGACCTATTGTTTAAGACATTATTTAGAAATTTCTACTTCCCATCTACCCATAGCTAGGAAGATTTAATAACGTCTATTGCTGTTGCCCCTTTGCATTTGCAAGAGGTTTTGGAGTTATTTATTTAATAATTATTTAAAGGATTGCTACCCGTGATTAATCTACAGCAAAGGGAGCGTGATGGGACTAGTTCTAATCTTATTAGTGTCTTGGTTCCCTTGATGATTCATATGATTTTGAAATATTTAATTCATATCTTCGTTCAATTATCTTTCTTGGGCAGAGCTAGTTTAAGGGAGAGTAATTGTTTGATTATGTCTTAAGTATTTGCCTTTCCCATACTGCGTATTGTAAAGGGAGACACTTTGTAAATTGTTATTCTGCTATTCAAAGATTGATATTAACGGTTTTTCAATTTTTTAAATTCTCAGTTAGTAGGGGAGACCGGGGCACGTTCGCCAGGTGGGCAGGATGGCCCAGTCGAGTTAGTTCATACAGTAGACGCTAGATCGTCTTAAGAATCAATCAGAAAGTAGGTAGCACTGTCACTTTCGTTACACAGGGCCAATATCGCAGGCGTGGAAGTTTTGGAATTTTATTTCCCTTTTCAGTTGCTGATATGGTGCAGCAAACGCGAGGCGAAATTACATAAACAAATGCATGTCTTTATGATGTTATACGTTCATTTCATTGCTGGATGGTGAGAACTAACATTTAATACAGTAATATTTGTATATACAATTTGAAGCATTTATTTGACATGAGAAATTACAGAAAATTGACAAAATTGTAACACTTTTTTCTTTCTCTTGTATTGTGAATCTTTCTTCACTCCAATGATATTCCAGCAATAACCTGGTAACGTAGAAAGTATCCACTTCCCTTCATAGCGCCATCCTATGATAAAATTGTCTTTATGGAATCTTTCGCTACGTTCATCCGATACGTGACTACAACTCTCTGTGGAGTAGTCAGGTGAGAGTCCATCATATGAACCTTCAAGGCATATTGCACCCCAGATCTTGGTATGCTTTGATCAGTGTCCTTCACCATTGGTTCGTAGTTAGTAGCCCTTATTCTTCCGAGAAAGTTTTCCGATACCATCTTCAAACATTCCGATGCTGTCCTTTGTCAGTTATGTATGTTTCAAATTTTGCATCTTTCCTTATTTTTAATAATCTATCGGTCCAAACTGCGTGGTTATCAGTCCTTAGCGTACAAACTGCTTAAACCTAGATAAACTAACCTAAGGACAAACACACACACACCCATGCCCAGGGAGGACTCGAACCTCCACCGCGCGTTCCGTAGGAGACGCTTTAGACTGCATCTTTCTGCAGATCCCTAATTTGTGGGCTCACAAATACACCACCTTTATTTTTGCAGCTGAAAGACGGGGGAATGTGGTAGCTAGATATGTAAACCCACTGTCTGTTGGATCCATGGCCTTTACAAAGTGTTTCATCAGACCAAGTTTGATGTGAAGCGTTGGTACCAAAGTATATTTACCAGAGTTTCAGATTGTACATTCTTTTTGCCAACTTTCCATCTTTACGTAGGCCATTTCTTTTTCCCTTAGTGAGAATTTCGGTCTGGACTATCCCAGTCGCAAAGAAAACACGCATACGTTTGGTAGCCTTGTTGCATTCCCAGTACCATAGCAATTACCTTGAAATCTGCACATATTTTCCATTTGTGTTCATTGTATTTTAATGAATGTAGCATCCTTTGTAGGAATTCGTAATTCTCTTTGGTCAAGCTAGCGTAAGCTACTGGAACAGAGGGTATTTTATTTCCGTTATGGAGAAAACATTCTTCAGACGTGTTTTCGATGCACCTGTGCAAAGTCTTCACTCCTGTGAAATATCGATTAAGTCCAGCCTTTCAATCAGGCCAGCAACGGCTTTGCAAAATTTCAATGCTTTGTCAGTCGCAAAATAAGAAATAAAGGAATGTTCTCTGTGCCTTAACGCACTGATTTTAGTACTTTGGTGGAGTAGAATTGTGGTGCTCAATCTCTACCTTGGTTTCTTACCTCTCCTCCAAAGTAATATTTGTATGCTTTCTTCATGACTGTTGAAATTTATTTTCCTATTTCTGACAAAGGTGAACTTCCCACAAGAAGTTGTCTGGCTGATATCAACATCCACGACAACGTGGCATTTCTGGAAATATAAAAATAACACATGTACTACATAATAGCAGGGAACTAGAAGAAAGCTGCCCCAGGCCCAATCAGCTTAAACACAGGAACTTAAAAATTCAACCGTGCTCGGAAATATGACAGACGGTTTCTTGTGAGCCAGAACACCCACTCGTTACGTTTGACTCAAACTGCAAGTAACACCACTGTTGTAAATTCGATGCACGGGCCTCTGCCGCCGGCCGCGTTGGCCGAGGGGATTGAGGCGCTTCAGTCACGGTCTGCACGGCCACTACGGTCGGGGGTTCGAATCCCCCCTCGGGCATGGATATTTGTGCCGTCCTTAGTTGTAGGTAGTTCATAAGTAGTTTGTAAGTTTAGTGACAGCTGACCCCGTAGTTAAGTCCCTTAAGCTTAACAAACATTTGAACATTTGCACACATTTTAATGTGAGAAATAGAACCAGTGTCGAACAGTGTATCAGATATGTGAACAACAGCTGACATATTCCGTTCGAATCATTCGTTGCAGGTCTGCCCCTTAACATCCGTACAGTAGTCAAGTGCCGTCAAGTAACTGTACTTTGCACATTCGCTGAATTGTTATTCTTGTCGGACACCGCATAGCTCTACGGGAACAACTTAACTGTTCTCTTTGGGTTCCTTCTGCAGACTTCGTAAAAAAGTAGAATATCTAATTTCTCTTGGTTCGTGAAAGACTTTTTCTTTTCAAACTATTCAGCACTCGTCACACTTGAACTAGGCAGAATACAAGCTCCTTTTCCTCTGTGCCCCTTTTATACTGGCGTCGCGGCGATGCAACTATGTTTTCTCTTTACCCGACGTGACGGATTTCCTTATTTGGGTACGAAATCATGGACATCCGCATAAGACAGCAATTGGCCTGATGTTCAAAACAGATAAATCCTGAATTACAAATATTGTAATTTTCTGATAAACTACCTTTTTGGGTTTTCATGGGTGAAATATCTGAGGTGAACTGCATAGTTGATTCACCCTACATTATATACACAAGGTGCGTCTGAAAATTTCGGTGAATGGTCCCATATTTTACAAACCGCGCTCGCGAGGACGAGGTGCCCGCGCATACATGCTGAAGGACATGTCAAAAAGCGTCCCCTATAGTATAATGCACTGCAGTGAAGATGTGGTACAAATTTTTAACCCATCTAAGAGCGTCACTGTGAGAACTCGTCAGACGTGGAGATTATTTTGAAGGCCAGTAAAGGTATTTTGTTTGTAACTCTTGTTTCCTATATTTACTGAGACCATCCAGTGAACTTGAAATCGTCAAGGCTTGGGCTTACGGGTAATAGGAATACATATATTTCCGCCTACACCCAACACGCAGTTCCATCGTTATTATACCTACTTTTTCAGATGCACGAGAGACATTTTAATGTGAAAGAATATTGCGCTACTACGGCACTAATGTCCAGCGTTTTCCTGTTTGGTGGCGTCAGTTGGAATCAACGTCCAGCACGTCAGACATATTGTTCGTTACTGAGAATGGATAGCCACAGCTCTATAAAATTACTGTCTTGCACGCTATGATATTAGTAGCTACGGTAATTACAGCATCAGACGTAAATATGAGAAATGTTTTCCTCGTATTGCGCTATCATGCTACCTTCTGTCCTGATTAATAATAGGGACGTTACTCAACAGCAATAAGGTACTGAAAGGAAGGTTGAAACAACGAACGCGTAATAGGCTTCACTTAAAAGCGCACATTTAAGGACTGCTTTCGTCGCGGAGTTTTTTTGTATGCAGTTACGAGAAAGGTTATCAGGCAGTGATGTTGCCTGCCGAAACTGTGTCTAGCCCAGAGACGCCTTCCGAGATTTTCGAAAGTAGTTCGAATATTGCGACAAAATTATCATATATACCCTTTAATTTGCGGACCAAGTCAGCAATACCAGTTAGTTTTGTTAGTGGTAAACCTTTCGGAGTTTAAGTTCCAGGTCTAAAAAACTCTTCAGTCCCTGACGGTTCTTCCATAACTCTATTGGACAGTTTCCAGGCGCTGCTCATCCACTGAATCTTACTGAATGACGGCTCGAAAGTCTGAGAGCGACGCATATACATAGTAAAGTGGCGTGGCCAAAGTTATACGTGATAAGCAGAGATAATCCATGTCACATCTGTCGTTTGTCTACAATGAAGTGTTCGGAGATTTCTGCACTCTCCATGTGCTAATGAGATCATGCCTTCCTAATAAACTCATCCCTAATAGTATATCTTTCAAGGAGCTTTCCTTTAGTCGTAAAAAAAGATCGTAGAGCACCTAACTCAAACCTCTTAAGCAGAATTTCGAGAAAAAGTGGCTACAGTAAGAGGGTGGGGGGAATGTTTTCTGCTCCCGAATAAAAGAAAGCCGAAGCACTAGCAGTAGAAACAATGCTAGATGAAGTTCCTGTCCCTTTTTTTTTTTTAATACTGACAGCCGACTGAAAAGATTTTACAAAATAGTAATACATTCGATCGCTTTTTAGACAAAAAAAATGGGTACTCCGATCTGTAATGAATAAACACGGTGTTCTAGTAGCATGTAGTTCATATAAAAGTTCGTGTACGTGTGGCAAGTTTATACTGAAACAACCAAAAAAGTCTAGGCTGACTGGGTAAAATAGTTAGATCAGTTGCGGCTGAGAATGCTAAATGAAGTCTGCAATAGGCTGTATAGGTCGCTGTGTTAACTAAAGTAATAAAATGGATAAAATTTGTCTTTATTTTACGCGTTTCGGCCTGGGCCATCATCAGAATCCTGCATACATAGATTGAAAGTATGTCAGTACAAATGGATACACGTTGTTCTTGTAACATTATGGAGCAGTAAAATAAAGTCAAATTTTATCCATTTTATGACTTTAATTAATACAGCGACCTATACAGCCTATTGCAGACTTCATTTACTATTAATCATGGTCGCCCGCCTTTTCCGTGACTTTGTGTCACAACTATGTGGCTGAGAATGCATTTCAGTCAGGGAGTCACCATTTTATTTATTTATTTTTATTTTACTTTTTTTTTTATTTACTTATTATTTTATTTTTTAATTTTTTAACTTTTTTATTTACTTAATTTTTTGTTTGTTTGTTTGTAAAACAATAACTTCATTCCTGGTGGCGAACTATTTTCCACATCTATATAGATAAGCTACTGAAATATATACAGGGTATTTCAAAATGATACCGACAAATTTCGTGGGGTGCTAGAGGATGGATGAAGGAAGGAAATGAGGTAGCGAACCCATGTCGGGAAACGTCACCCAGCGTCAAAATTGTTGGTAGCATTGCTTTCATAGAAAACAGTACCTGCCCATACAGATACTAACTCCATCTTCTGCACTGGCGATCGTTGCAATCACTCGCACACACCGAATATCACAAACCACACATTACAGACCTGCCCGCGGTCTATGTCTGCATAGAACGTCGCGTTCGCCGCCCGAGGGGTGACTTAGCGGCAGGCGCCAGCACCTATAATTTTTCCGAACCCGGGTTCCCTACCTTATTTTGTTCCTCAAGCCATCCTCTACCACCCTACCAAGTTTGTCGGTTTCATTTAGAAACACATTGTATACACAATAGGGACAATTTTAATAGGCAATAAGAGACCACGAAACTCAGCGGCGTACGAGGGGTGTTGAAATGGAAAGGTACGAAACGTCTCAACAAACACACCGCTTGAAATCTGAAAACGCTGCTTTGGTATATTGCAACATCTTGGGACGTGTAGCATGCGTCGTCACCTTCTCCAAAAAATTTCAAGGCTCTGCCCTCAGCAGGCAAGGTGATGCTCTCCGTCTTTCTCGACGTCCGAGGTCCGATACTCGTCGAATTCCTCGAGAATGTGAAAATCATTAACAGTGACTTGTACTGTGAGACACTTCGTAGCCCACGCAAGTCTATCAAGAGCAAAGGGCCTGGGCTGCTCACGGAGGCTGCGATTCTGCGCCATGATAACGCGAATACACACGTTCCCAGGGTCAGAAAAACTGCACTGCCCAAATGGAAGTAGCTTGAGCATCCGCCCTAGAACATAAAGGCACAGGAATTCTGGAACAGGGATTTCTTTTTATCTATCGGACTCAACTGCTTGGTCATTAGTCCGTAGCTTAGAAACTACTTAAACTAAGGGAAACTAACCTAAGAACAACAAAAACAAGCATGACCGGCGGGGGACTCGAACCCCGACGGTGAACGGACGCGCGCACCGCAGCACGGCGCCCCAATGGCTAATCCACCATGGCAACAGGAAATCCTTCGTCTCGTTAACCAGTGGGATAGTTATGCTCAGGCCACAGGTGATTATTTTGAATAAACACTTCAGTTATACCCACAGTGTTGTTTCTTAACTTTTCATTTGAACACCCCTCGTACTCACAGTAGCTCTGGAGATTCGCTTCACAATTTTATCCCAGATGACACTCGATACTGCTACTTACTTTTAAAATCTGACGAAGATAATCTTTGCTGATCATTCATAGCTCTGGCCACTCCTACGTCTGACCCATAACACGGCAACACTACACGGATCAGTACCCCCCAAGATGTCCAGCACAATAATGCACGAAACCACACATCCCGAAAGGTTCAGCAGCAGCAACGCCATCCGGTCGCGAAGGCAACAGATGCCTGGTAACTGCACATTGTGGATCGTAGGTAAGTTAAGCTAAGGAGAATGTAACAAAACTGTGTCGTGTTTTTAGATTGCTTGTCTATCCAGACAGTACATAAGAACCACCAAGCGACAGTGTATTTTCCACGCTCCATTTGAGAACGTTATTACAAACTTCATAATACCGTGGAGCACGAAGAAATTCAACATTGGAGCACATGGATCTTACCGTGAAATATTGAGGTTGGGCTTATTGATGAGGCCAGGATTTCACTGAAACCTGTTGATTGACACCTCGCCGCGGTGGCCGAGGGGACTGAGGCGCTCCAGTGACGGTCTGCACGGCCACTACGGTCGGGGCTTCGAATCCCCCCTCGGGCATGGATATTTGTGCCCTCCATAGTCTTAGCTATTTCATGAGTAGTTCGTAAGCTTAGGGACTGATGACCACGTAGTTAAGTCCCATAATATCTACAAACATTTGAACATTCTCACTGGAGGAAACGTGGTATTTAGAGGAGACCGGGACACGTTGTCCATAGGGGCTGGATGGCCCAGTCGAATTAGTTCATACAGTAGACGTTAGATCGTCTTAGGAATTAATCAGAAAGTAGGTAGTACTGTCTCTCTCCTTATACAGGGCCAAAATCGCACGCGGCAAAGTTTTGGACAAGCTGTACTCCTTAATTGTTTTTGTGCGTGTTTCAGTAAAATTCTACTCGTCAGTTAATGTGTGTTATTTGACTTTTGCTTGCTTTAGACGCAACGGGGCGAGTAGTATAATAAAAGATCGTGCTTCAAGGATTATTTCTATATGACATACAGACTTAATTGCTTCAGTGAGTTTTCTACAGAACAGAATTGATTGTAAAGATGGCGATGGAGCTGGTTGGCCCAGAGAGGACGGGGCACGAGGGCCAGCCGAGGCAACCTGTCACGTCCTATAGGAGCTGTTTTTTTTTTAACTCGATGAAAGGTTTGTTACTTTTAATGATAACAACATTAATAACTCTTAGAGTTTATGAAATTATCGACATAACTAACGAAGCTAAACATATTTTGATACATTTCAAAGATCGTCTTAGTCACGAGTTTAAAAGCTATGAATAAAAGCCAACCAGTAAATTTTATTCTAATCTTAAACAGTGATCTGAGAAGTCAGAATCTCGTTCATTTCCTTGTTTTCAAACGTGAGTTACGACTATGGTTTAAACCTTTGTTTTATTTGTGGTATCATAAAAATGATCCAAAATTATAAAAGAACAAAAGGGGAATGATTTCTGAACATACGGTGCTAAGAGCAGTGTTAGAAGTGAAACAAAAGGAAAGATCTGTAAGAACTGTTAGCGAAAGTACAGACCTAATGTCAGTTTGTACAGGTAATTGAAATTCAGGAAACAGAAACTGAATTTCAACCCTTTCCATTGGACCAAAGCATTGGAAATAAATACTAAAGAAAAATTAGATCACCGGCTAGAAAAGCCCTTTTTCAAAAAGGAAAGAGAGTGCTAATGATGGCGATGAGGAAGAGTCACAGTGCCTTCTTGTAACAGTCAACTGGAGAACAAGGAATTCAGGTCACGAACTGTAAGCGCATGTGTGAAAAATGAAATCCGTCGACTATTTTATGAGTGTTAAAACTGTGCTGATCATTTGAAGCTTGACATTGATTAAACGTGACTGGTTTGTATTAAGACACTATAAATCGTAACAAGTTTGACCTGTCATGTTGTCATAGTCCTCAGTGTTAAGCATTTAACTCAATACTCAACTTGATATTATGTACATTAAAGTATATTTCTTGATAACTGTCCGTTTTATTTTGATTTCCTAGTTATACTTACCAAAACACTACATGGGTCAACGTGCCCCAGCCTCTGTGCCAACTTACTCCGTGTTGGGGCAGATTGGCCCAATTGACATATGTCCAGTAATTAATTTTTTTTCTGATACATTAACTAAAATTTTCCAGTCTAATAACTGCCATCCACATTCAGTCAAGACCCATCTAATATTTAATAATATTTTCAAAATTTTAAATATTTCAAATAAATTAATATTAACAGAAATAAAGAAAAAATACGGCCAACGTGCCCTGGTCTCTCCTACTTACGTAACGCTGATTCTTTTGTTTGGGTTCATTCGAAATATAAGCATGCAGCTTGTTTGAAGTCTCTCTCTAGTTCATTAAATGCTTGCACTCAGACGCCAGATCGTTATTGATTGTGCAGCAGCAATTCTTCGAAGAACACTCTAACAAGGGGAGGTCCAGGAATGGGCCTTACCGGCTTCACCGGAATGATGTGAGAAGAAGCACATTAAAGTGCGATAGGAAGAGAGAAAACATTCACTAAGGATCTATAGTTACAATTTAAGCGAAGTAAAAGTGAATGTAAGGAGCTTGGTATGCAGTGACTGCTTAACGTGGTGGATAAGCTCGTAGATTGCTAGATCTACATCTGCATCTACATAGGATACTCTGCAAATCACATTTAAGTACCTGGCAGAAGGTTCGAACAACGTTTATACTATTCATCTCCTATTCCATTCTCTAATAGCGCGCGGGAAGAAAAATCATTTGAATATCTCCGTTCGATATCCTATTTCTCGTATTTTATTCTGATGATCATTTATACCTATATAGGTGGAACTCAACAATATATTTTCTCATTCGGAGGAGAATGTTGGTGATTGGAGTTTCGTAAGTAGCCCACGCCGCAGCGATAAGCAACGTTGTTGTAATGATTCCCATGCAGGTCCTTTATCATTTCCGTAGCGCTGTCTCCATTGTATAGTGACAATACGAAACGAGCTGCCCTTCTTTGGAATCTTTCGGTGTCCTCCATCAAACCCACCTGATAAGGATCCCACACTGGGCAGCAATACCCCAGATGAGGACGGACAAGCGTAGTGTATGCAGTCTCTTTAGTAGTTCTTTTGCATCTTTTAAGGATTCTGTCAATAAAACGCAGTTTCTGGATCGCCTTTCCTACGATATTATCTACGTGTTCTTTCCAGTTTAAGTTTGATGTAACAGTAATTCCTAGGTATTTAGTGGAGTTTACGGCCTTCACATACGATTTACTTATCTTGTAAACAAAGTTTAACGGATTTCTTTTCGTACTGATGTGGACGACTTCCCAATTCTCACTATTTAGAGTCAATTTCCAATTTTTACGCCATACTGGTACCTTACTTAAATCGTTCTGCAGTTGGTTTAGATCTTCAGATGATTTTACTAGACGGTAAATGACGGCGTCATCTGGAAACAACCTAAGAGAACTACTTAGATTTCCCCCTAAATCGTTTATATAAATAAGGAACAGCAGAGGACCAATAACACTACCCTGTGGAACGCCCGATATTACTTCCTTTTTAGTTGATGCCTTACCATCGATTACTACGAACTGTGTCCTCTCTGACAGGAAATCCCCTATCCAATCGCAAACTTGGGGCGATATACTTTAACCACAAAATTTGATTAAAAGCCGTTTGTGAGGTACGGTGTCAAAAGCCTTCTTGAAATCTAGAAATACGGAATCAATTTGCGAACCCTTGTCGATAGCACTCATCACTTCGTGTGATAGTAAAGAGCTAGTTGTGTTTCTCATGAAAGATATTTTCTAAATCCATGTTGACCTTGGGTCAATAGATCATTCTGTTCGAGTTAATTCATAGTATTTGAATACATGATATGTTCCAAAACCCTGCTGCAAATTAACGTCAGTGAAATAGGCCTGTAGTTTAGTGGGTTGCTCCTACTGCCTGTCTTGAATGTAGGTGTGACCTGTGCAACTTCCAGTCTTTTGGTACATATTCTTCTTTGAGCGAGCGGTTGTATATGGCTGTTAAGTAGGAGCTATGGCATCAGCACATAGGAATCGTATACAATCCGGACACACTTCAGTTTCCAATGTGAAATCTTTAATTATAAAATTTAAATTTACTTAAATATGTAAATTCTTCTAAATTGTCACAACAATATCGATAGTTATCTTCACGAGAACATGCATTTCAAACATATTCAATCATACGACGTCAATTTAGTGTTACTGATTTCACTACAGTGGTGCGGTATGCCTAGTGTGCAACAAAATACACAGGGAACAGCCTTTTCTCTTTTCCTTTGGCTAAGCGCTATTCGTCAACGAGACTCAGAGGGCCATAGACACGGGTTCTCAGGTAGATGCTGTGTTTCTTCACTTCCGCAAGGCGTTTGATAAAGTTCCCCACAGACGTTTAATAAACGTAGTAGGGGAATATAGTCTATCAGACCAATTGTGTTAATGAATAGTTCCTTGATAACAGAATGCAGCATGTCGTCCTAAATTGAGAGAAGTCTTCCGAAGTAAGAGTGCTGTCAGGTGTGCCACAGGGGAGTGTCGTGGATCCGTTTTTGTTCACAGAATATATAAATGACCTTGTGGATAACATTGGAAGTTCACTGAGGCTTTTTGCAGATGATGGTTGAAGCAATGGAAAATTGTATTGAAATGCAGGAGGATCTGCATCGAATTGAATCATGGTGTACGGAATGGCAACTGAATCTCAATGTAGAAAAGTGTAATGTGCTGCGAATACATAGAAAGATAGATCCTTTATCTTTTAGCTGCACCATAGCAGGGCAGCAACTGGAAGCAGTTAATTCCATAAATTATCTGGGAATAGGCATTAGGAGTGATTTAAAATGGAACCACCATATAAAATCATTCGTCGGAAAGCAGATGCCAGACTTAGATTCATTGGAAGAATCCTAAGGAAATGCAGTCAGAAAACAGTTGTTCGCCCACAGCTTGAATACTGCTCATCGGTGTGGGATCCTTACCAGGTGGGGTTGATAGAGGAAGTAGAGAAGATCCAACGGAGAACAGCGTGCTTCGTTACAGGATCATTTGGTATTAGTGAAAGCGTTACGGAGATGATCGATAAACTCCAGTGGAAGACTCTGAAGGAAAGACGCTCTGTCGCTAGGTACGGGCTTTTGTCGAAGTTTCGAGAACATACGTTTACCGAGGAGCCTAGGAATATATTCCTCTCTCCTACGTACATCTCGCGAAGAGATCATGAGGATAAAATCAGAGAGATTAGAGCCCACACACAGGCTTACCGACAATCTTTCTTTCCGCGAACAATACGTGACTGGAATAGGAGGGAGAACCGATATTGGTACTCAAGGTTCCCTCCGCCACACAACGTCGGGTGGCTTGCGGAGTATGGATGTAGATGTAGAGATATCGTAAAAGAAACCGATTAAAGTATTCAATTCATTGACATTACGATACCACGTTTGAATAAAAATAAATGATGGAGAGACTTAATTATGATACTTGATGACAAATCTACGAATGAATACCTTTCGTTTAAAGCAAAAATTAAGGAAATCGGACGGATAGAACGGCCTGACCAACTGACTACAGTTTACAGCAAGGACATCCCATAAGAAATATACAGAATCTAAATCGTGTTTGAGGATAGAAAAAAGAAAGGCGAGAGTTATATAAATTCTGATATTTGACTAATCTGTGGATGAATATCTTTCGTTTAAAAGGAAATCAGCCAGGCAGTTTGGTCTGGCCGACTGACTTCAGTTTTCGTAGGTTCTTGTTATATGTATAAGATAAAAGACAGGACACTGCAATAATGGTAGTTAATATTTCATTGTAGATGACCTGGTGAACTTCCTATCACTTACCTCTTAATATAAATCATACTAATTTAAATCATATGTATTTTAGACCCAGTAGCTTTATATGGGCATTTGCTTTGAACGTCAAATGTGCAAAATTTTATCGCAATCTTACGAATGATATTGATATCCCAAAAAAAGAGCTCTTTCACTTTTCTACAAATTTTCCTATTTTCTGGCCAACTATTCCAAAAGTTTACTTCACTCAAACCTTTTCTCTCGCTTTGAACGTCGAATGTGCAAAATTTTACCGCAATCAGATGAATGGTATAGATATTTCATAGAAAAATCTCTTTTCATTTTTTCTTTGTTTTCCAATTTTCCAGGAAACTTTACCAAATTTTTATTTCATATGAGCGTTACTCTTGCTTTGAACGTCAAATATACAAAATTTTATCGCAACCAGACGAATGATATTCATATCCCACTGAAAAAAGCTCTTTCAATTTCTCGAGAATTTCCACATTTTACGGGTAACTTTCACGAATTTTTGGTTCATAAGAACGATCATCTTTCGTTGAACGTTAAATGATCAAAATTTTATCGCAAGCGGATGAACGGATGTCAACTTATAATATTCAGTACATCTAGAAACACATTGAAAAAGAAACTTGGTTCGAATTTTGCGACTTTCCTTCTTTTTTTTCAGTGAAATCTTTTCCAAGACCATGATGAACAAAACAATTACTCCTCTCCGTCGTGCAAATAGTCAGTTATAGTGCTGAATTCAATCAAAAAGACATTGAAAAACGCACTTTCAGTTTTTCTCAAAGCTTCCAATTTTCCGGTAGATTTTCCAAACAAATTATTTCATACAAACCTCGTGCTGTCAAGCCGTACTCAAGTGATGCTCTTACAAACATGTGGCGATTTATTTCTATTTGTAGAAAAAAAATCGCTTTAGGTTTTTACAAAATGTTTCTACTTTGCGTACGACTTTTCCAAATTTTTATTTTATGCGAACCTTCATCTTGCTTTCAACATGAAATGTACAAAATTCAATCGCAATTGGACCAACAGGAAAAAGCCTGTTTCAGTTTTTCCCGTTTTACCTCTTTTTCGGACAACTTTTCCGTATTTTATCACCGTTTAGACCATCCCTGGACTTACACGAATATTTCAAGACTAAAATTAGTCAAATCATTTCAGCCGTTCTCGAGTTTTAGCGAGACTAATAAACAGTAATTCATTTATATATATATATATATATATATATATATATATATATATATATATATATATATATATATATGGTGTTTCACTAAGTGTGTTTGCCTCTGTAACTTATAAAATAATAGGTGAAGGGAAATTTTAATGCGGTAGGTCAACACAAGAAATGTTACACTTTCTGCGGAGCTATGAACATTGTTTATTGTATCATTTTCCAAAGAGTTACAGCACAAAGATATAATTTTTTAAATTGTAGTTTTTTCTATCGTGTATTGAATTCGTTTAAACCAGCTGCGTCCAAATCAATGTAAACTCTATTCCTATCACTGTTAGTTAGGGAGCTACAACCCTTCAAGGTTCCGGGGGAGGAGGCTGCGATAGCGTACGCTGTCGTAGGCTCCGCCCCCCTAAACGTTGAAGGGTTGTAGCTCCCAAACTAACAGTGATAGGAATAGAGTTTACATTGATTTGGACGCAGCTGGTTTAAACGAATTCAATACACGATAGAAAAAACTACAATTTAAAAAATTATATCTTTGTGCTGTAACTCTTTGGAAAATGATACAATAAACAATGTTCAAAGCTCCGCAGAAAGTGTAACATTTCTTGTGTTGACCTACCGCATTAAAATTTCCCTTCACCTATTATTTTACAGAGGCAAACACACTTAGTGAAACACTATATATATAGGGTGTTTCACTAAGTGTGTTTGCCTCTGTAAAAGTCACAAGGTAGTAAGTCAATCGAGTTTACGGTTTGCTGAGAAAGAAACGGAAAATTCGGATACATCCTTATTGTCAGGCCGAATAACTGCTTACACATTAGCCAAAGGTGCATACACCATACAAGTACGTTTCATCTACCGATTTGTGATTTTTGTAACATCTCTTCATAGGGATTTATTTTTTCCCTTTCTCCGTCTTACACTCTCAGCAGTGTAATGTGATGTACGCCATACATATGTAGATCACATGTAGATTCTTCTTCTTATTATTTCTTTGGTTGTTAGTCACTTTACCGTGCTTCAGTTATATGTCCGATGGGGTTCATTGCGCTTTGGCCTAATTCCAACCTCGTGCATCAATTTCATAACTCTCATTAAGAATCTCATCCACCAATTTTTTTTCAAACCCGCGTCCAGTCAGTGCACTTCATTTAACCCCATTTCGTATGCAACGCCCTAGAGTAATTAAATTTTTAATCTCATTTATGAATAATTACTATTCGCATCTCATGCGGAGAGTGCAATACAGGCCCGTAATTTTTTTTCGTGTTTCACGGATCCTCGCATATCTAGGACAGTACAGCTTCTAGACATATTGTCCTTAAATGAACACAAATGACTCACACTTTTGAAGTTAGTGAACAGACGAAACATCCACGCATTGTGCAAAATGATCTTCATCGCAGGAAAATAAATAAATAAAATTAATTAAAGAAATAGATTTGACCGTGTAGTCTAGGCGCCATGTTACGGATAGAGGTGTCTCTCCCATCGGAGGTTTGAGTCCTCTCTTCTGCCTGGTTTTCATAGTAGTACTAACGCCCCATCTGCTACGGAGTGTCACATATGTTTCTAATGTGCTGCTTAAATTCAGTAAGTGCGATCTTATACACTGTCGTGAGACATTATTTGCGTGACACTGTACCAAAGTCAAATATTCAAGCTCGGTGATGAAAAGAAAACAACCAGACTTTGCTCTCTTCTCGACCTCGGTTGAGCTATCGCATGACACAAATAATACTAGGTCGACTTTTCCGATTTAGCAAATAACAGCCCTCAGCAGCTAGAGCAGAATGTAGATGTGTGGAACGTTAGGACAGTAAAGAGCCAATGAAAATGGACCACCTGCCTAATATCGTGTAGGATCCCGCAAGCATACAGAACACGATGTGGTATGACTAATGTCTGAAGTGAAATAAATCGCAATTTGCGATCAGTTATGACTTCACTGTATTAGGTTTAGATGGAATATCGAAGTGTGGCCAATGAAAATTCGTGCCCGGGCGGGATTCGAACCCGGGATATCCTGCTTAGTAGGCAGACGAGTCGACCACTCCGCCACCGAGGACACAGTTATCAGATCGACTGCAGAGGACTTGCGGGGACGCGACAAATTACTATTTGTATCTTCCGATCTGTATTACGCTAATTGGTATTCTATGTTATTATGTTTGATCGTTAACAAAAAAGAGTACAAAAAACTGTTCTTCTCTTGTCACTGTAATTACGCTTCCATGATGTGTGAGATAGAAGTAAATAAATGAATGGAAAAATAAGTGTTAAATTTAGTATTCAATAAACAGTGTGCTACAAAATTGGTGACCCCGACGCGATATGAACACGCAACCTTCTGATCTGGAGTCAGAGGGTTGACCTTTTTGGCTTTTTGCAACTGGTATAACGGACAAATCTGCACCGCTATCTACCAGAAAATATTTTCCACAATTTTGATCTTTGACAAATAGGCGATATTGGCGGCATAATGTGTGCACTGGGGTAGAACACTCAGCCGCTATTGTGTCTACCACTTCTAGTTTTCCTTATTTTGCCATTGGCAAGGCTGAACACATTTTTCAGGCCGAATCTAAAATGGTAATAGCAGTATTTGCCGTTTTATCCTATCTTGCTCTGCTTCTACTTCGCGATCTTTACCTGCGACTGCGAGTGTTTCAAAGCATTTTAATCTCATTTTGCAATTCATCAATTCTCACCAGAAGATCTTTTACTGACAAAGAAGACGATGTTGACGGAATGGAATGGGTGGAAGCAATTTGAACCTCGTCAACAGCGTTTAATTCGATCATACGATCTGCCATTTGAGCAATCTTATCCACTGTTTCGTCAGATATAAGTAAAATGCTTCGAATACTAGCTGGAAGTTTGTCAAGCTAAAGTGTTTTTAGGATCTTTTCTGATACATTTGTACCTGCATAGCTCCTCATTTTTCTTAATAATTGGGTAGGTTTCATGTCGCCAAGTTCTACGCCACTCAAAAGTTTTTTAATTTGGCGCTCTTCACTTTCTCTGAATATGTTCAGTAGACGTTCTTTTGCGAGAGAATATTTGTTGTTGTCGTTACTCGTAACTAGATCCCATATATTTTCAACAAATTTTGGCTCCAGCTGAGCGAGTAAATAGTTAAATTTAGTCGCCTCCGTAACAATACCAGCGATCGTAAATTGCGCTTCGGCTTGACAAAACCAGATGTCGAGCTTTTCCGTCCAAAACGGCGGTAGCTTAACGCTTACCTTATCAATTTCCACTTTACTGCTACATTCAGAACGATTCCCTTGATTACCGTTTGCTTCTCCTGTCGACATTTTGCGTATTGTTAGACACACAATACGTCGAACTCAAGTTACGAAAATCTCATCGAAAATTTCGCCGAAAAATTTCGTCGCAACTGTCGTCTTGTCGATCACGTCGGTCGTCACCAATTTTGTAGCACACTGTTTATTAAATACTAAATTTAACAATTATTTTTCCATACCTTTATTTACTTCTATCTCACACATCATGGAAGCGTAATTACAGTGACAAGAGAAGAACAGTTTTTTGTACTCTTTTTTGTTAACGATCAAAGATAATAACAGAGAATACCAATTAGCTTAATACAGATCGGAAAATACAAATAGTAATTTGTCGTGTCCCCACATCATATATAAATGTCTAAAGTGGTGCTGTAGGGTACTGACACCATGGATGCTGTAGGGCTGCCCATAAGAGTACGAGGGGGTGGAGATCCCCTCCTGAACAGCAGGTTTCAAGGCATTGAGATACGCTCAATAATGTTCATCTCCAGGGAAACTGGGGGCAATCGGATGTGTTTAAATTCGCCTGCACCGTATCCGACTTGCCGACACGCCCCTATGTCTTCACTGTCGGGTGGATGACACCGACAACCACCGGTCCGAATGTGGTCCGTCCTCCGACGTCTGAAGACTCGCACAAGCATTCTGGCTTTCGTCACCCGACGTACACCTGCGCAGCTCTCGTTCCAGACGCTGCTATTCCCGGACACGATTTATTACCCGGCCACGAGTCACCCTGTAGAAATTCTGAACGTGTCGGCTGTCGCATTTTCCTGCTGGAATTGCCCAAGTCCATTGACATGCACACTAGACATGAATGGATGCAGATGATCAGCGAGGATGCCTACGTACGTGACACCTGTCAGAGACATAACTAGACGTATTAAGGGTCCGATATTGCTCCAACTACACACGCCATACACCATTGCAGAATCTACATCAGTTTGAACAGTTTCCTATTGTCATGTATGGTCCATGGGTTTACGTAGACTTTCTTGAGACGGAAAACCTATCCTTGCACCAGCACGGCTTTAGGAAACATCGATCGTGCGAAACCCAGTTGGCCCTCTCTCATGATGAAGGGCAATGTAAGTTATTATTTTTCTTTTCAACTAAAAATAGTATACGTACACCGGCAACTGCCTCACAGCATTAAAAAATAACGTACTCTCTATACGGAAGGAATCACCTCTAAATGTAGACAAGTAAAATACCTTAAATGGTCATATAGGCAGGATGAAATGTCAAAAGGCTACAACCTCCACAAAAACAGGGACTTAGGAAAGAGACCACAGAGTAAGGGTAGCTACGACGGGCAAGAGGCACACTTCAATTTCTCGATTGTCGATAGGCGTTTGATACGGCACCACATTATGATAACGAAGGTACGAGCTTATGGAATGGATGCAAAAAATATGTCAGTAGCTCTAACACTATTTAAGTTACAGAATCCAGTACGTCGTCCTCGACGGCGAATGTTCATCGGAGACTTGGGTATCGTCATGGGTGCTCCAAGGAAGTGTGATAGGACCCTTATTACTTTTATCTACATAAATAATCTGTCGGAGTTACGATCTGCGGCTGTTTGCTGATTCTGTAGTGTACGAGGTAAGGTGATGCAGATGAGAAACAATCCCGTAATGTTCGAGTACAGCATTAGTCCTACCCTGCCTATCTCTCAGGAAATGATTTGCTCAGGTCGTGTGGGATGCGTGGACAACTAAAACAGCTATACAGATTAGTAATACAAGTTTTATTTACTAATATTTACAGGGTTACTCATAAGAAAGTCGTCTGTCTCTTCCCGCGGCGTCGTCTTCTGTACGATGCTAGCTGCGCTGAGTCTTAGTGACTGCCTATTTCCGACCCGAGTTAAGATGTGCTCTTCCAGACGCATGTCGACCTAGATATAACAGCTTGTAGAGGGCGCGCTTCTCGGTTTCTCCCTCCAGGAGGCGCTTCACCAGCGTATGATTGGCTGCCGGTCAACTGCTGCCTCGTTCACTATCGTTCTCGTGCGTCTGGCGTGTGGCCCTGACTTTACGTCACAATAGGTCGTGTACGGTCCTTTCTTGATACGGAAAATGTTCGACTGCTGCCCTAGCCAGCATATTCTGCAGATCACTCGCCAACTGAAAACGTCTGGTCAATGGTGGCCGAGCAACTGCCTCGTCACAATACGCCAGTCACTACTCTTGATGTACTGTTGTATCGTGTTGAAGCTGCATGGGCATCTGTACCTGTACACGCCATCCAAGCTCTGTTTGACTCAATGTACAGGTGTATCAAGGCAGTTATTACGGCCAGAGGTGGTTGTTCTAGGTACTGATTTCTCAGGATATATTCACCCAAATTATGGGAAAATGTAATCACATATCAATTCTAGCATAATATATTTGTCCAATGGTTACCCGTTTGCCATCTACATTTCTTCATCGTGTAGCAATTTTAATGGCCAGTAGTGTATATATTCGTATGTATTTCTTCATGAATTAGTTGTTGCTTGTATCGCTGGATTAGTGAAATTAGGTTGGTTCTTACATTTATTTCATGATTATTTACGTCTCCAGATATTTTACTCATGCTTGGAACATAAAATTACATAATATGTTTGGTTATTTACGTATAAACGTAATTATAGGCAAACGTTACTCTTACGGCACCTTGCCCACCGCTATGAGCGCTAGTGTTGTTGCAACTGTTAGTTGGTAAAAACTTTCACAGTAGTGAGTGTCACGACTGAGTATGTTAACTGTGTTGGAACCATGTATTCCACAGGTTTCTGCAACTGATAGATGTGCCTTCATAGGAGTAAAAGGAATGCATGTTGCATGATGAAATAAGGTATAAGCCGTGAAGTTAAATCACAGTTTAAGAATGTAAAATCGCCTGGCTAGCCGCTAAGAGATGCATACGTGATTCAAGGAGGCAAAAGACTGCTTCAAGCAATTTTCCATTTTTAAACCTGGGGCTTTTTCGCTTATAATTTACTTTATAATGTGACATGCATTTTTATTACTCTGATGAAGGCACTCCTAGCATTTGCCGAAACCTGGTCAATACATTTTATTTCTGTGACCTAGGGCTACTTTACTATCATTTAAATTCAAAGACTGTCTCTGAATCAATGCAGCCATGTTTAAAATTTTACTTAAATACTTAAACTATAATATTAAGGACCACACACACACACACACACACACACACACACACAGAGAGAGAGAGAGAGAGAGAGAGAGAGAGAGAGAGAGAGAGAGAGAGAGAGATGCCCGAGAGAGGACTCGAAGCTCCGACAGGGAGCAATCGCACTCTCCGCAGCAAGTGTGCTGATTGACAGAGTCACGTCAATTAAGTATCTAGGCGTAACGCTGCACAGCGATATGAAATGGAGCGCGTATATAAGGACGGTCGTGTAGGTGGCGAATGATCGACTTAGGTTTATTGGTTAAATTTTGGGAAATGTTGCTCAAGTATTTAAGTATTTGGAATCGCAAACAGATCGGTTCAGAGGCGGGAAGCTAGGTTCGTAACTGGTAGATTTGATCACTGCGGAAGTTACTCAAATACCTCGGGAACTGAAATGGGAGTAGCTGGAAGGAAGGCGACGGTTTTTTCGAGAGACACTGTTGAAGAAATTTAGAGTGCCGCAATTTGAGGCGGAATGCAGAACGATTCTACTTTGCCGACCTAGATTTCGCGTAAATACTACAAAGATAAGATCAGAGAGACTAGGGCTGGTATGAATGCATACAAACGTTTGTTTCTACCTCCTCCTATATGGGAGTGGAACAGGAAAGCAAGTAAGTACCAGGTGATCAAAAAGTCAGTATAAATTTGGAAACTTAATAAATCACGGAATAATGTAGATAGAGAGGTAAAAAAGACACAGATACTTGGAATGACATGGGGTTTTATTAGAAAAAAATAATAATAATAAAGTAGAATGCTTAAAATATCCGACAGAAGGCGCGTGATTCTGGCTTTGTAACTGCTACCGTGACGGGTGAGAGGTATGCCTATATGTTACAGAGTCGCATATTCCCTAGCCTGGTTGATAAACGCCTGCTGGAACGTACGATTTTTATGCAGGTTTGCGCTCCGCCCCATATTGCTAGACGCGTGGAAGATCTCTTGCGCGCGTCGTTTGGTGATGATCCTGTGCTCAGCTGCCACTTTAGTCATGCTTGGCCTCCCAAGTCCCCAGACCTCAGTCGGTGAGATTATCGGCTTTGGGGTTACCTGAAGTTGCAAGTGTATGGTGATCGACCGATATCTCTAGGGACGCTGAAAGACAACATCCGACGCCAATGCCTCACCATAACTCCGGACATGCTTTAAACTACTGTTCACAACAATATTTCTCGACTACAGCTATTGTTTTAAGAATGATGGTGAACATATTGAGCATGTCCTGTAAAGAACATCATCTTTGCTTTGTCTTAATATGTTATGCTAATTATTGCTTTTCAGATCAGGTGATATCTTCGGTTCTTCGGTTCTAGTAAAACCCCATGTCATTCCAAGCATGTGTGTAAATTTTTACCTCTCTACCTACATTATTCAGTGATTTATTAAGTTTTCAAATTTATACTGACTTCTTGATCACCCGGTAGATGTCGATGAGGTACACGTCCATCCACTAGATACAATTGTAAACGAGACTCGTCAGATCAGGCAACATGTTTCCAGTTACCAACGAGTCCAGTGTCGGTGTTGACGGACTCAGGTGAGGCATAAGGATTTTTGTCGTGCAGTCAGCAAGGGTACATTTGTGTTGTATTGAAATGAAGGAAGATCTGCATCGGATTGACGCATGGTGCAGGGAATGGCAATTGAATCACAATGTAGACAAGTGTAATGGGCTGCGAATACACAAAGAGAAAGATCCTGTATTATTACACTATAGCAGGTCAGCAACTGGAAGCAGTTAATTCCATAAATTATCTGGGAGTAGGTATTAGGAGTGATTTAAAATGGAACAACCATATAAAATCAATCGTCGGTAAAGCCGATGCCAGACTGTGATTCGTTGGAAGAATGCAAAGGAAATGCAGTCCGAAAACAAAGGAAGTAGGTTACAGTACACTTGTTCGCCCACAGCTTGAATACTGCTCAACGGTGTGGGATCCGTACCAGGTGGGGTCGATAGAGGAAGTAGAAAAGATCAAACAGAGAGCAGCGCGCTTCGTTACAGGTTCATTTGGTAATCGTGTAAGCGTTACGAAAATGATCTATAAACAGTGGAAGACTCTGCAGGAAAGACGCTCTGTCGCTCTGTACGGGATTTTGTCGAAGTTTCGAGAACATACCTTTACCGGGGAGACTAGCAGTATATTCCTCTCTCCCACATACATCTCGCGAAGAGATCATGAAGATAAAATACGAGAGATTAGAGCCCACACAGAGCCAAACCGAAAATCTTTCTTTCCGTGAACAATACGTGACTGGAATACGAGGGAGAACCGATAGTGGTACTCAAGGTACCCTCCGCCACACACCATCGGGTGGCTTGCGGAGTATGGATGTGGATGTAGATAATCCCCAACTGACCGGTACTCCGAAGATGCCTTGTCCTATCTCTCAGGCGCCGACAATAACACTACGTTCAAAGTCACTTTCATGGCGATAACCCGCCACTGTAGAAGCTGTGAACCATCTAACGCCTGTGCCAGACACTTGTTTTGTTATATAGGCATTGTAAACCCAGCGCTGCCGTTTATTTACGTATCTCTGACAGCTGTATACGCATGCCTACATCAGTTGACTTTGGCACTTCAGTGAAATTATCTTTCCGCGTTCCCGCTTCAGCCAGTTGCATCCCACTGCCGCTAGTGTTGAACGTGCTAGCATGTAACGTTGTTATATCGGTGTATCGCAAACACTGTGCTGTAACAGAGTTTATTACCGTGGTGTGTTGCCCGAGCGCTGTAATTCGCCTTGCTGCGGAGAGTGCGATTGCTCCCTGTCGGAGCTCCGAGTCCTCTCTCGGGCATGTGTGTGTGTGTGTGTGTGTGTGTGTGTGTGTGTGTGTGTGTGTGTGTGTTGTCCTTAATATTATAGTTTAAATAAAATTTTAAACATGGCTGCATTGATTCAGAGACAGTTTATGAATTTAAATGATAGTAGCCCTAGGTCAGAGAAATAAAATGTATTGACCAGGTTTCGGGAACTGCTAGGAGTGCCTTCATCAGAGTAATAAAAAAAAATGCATGTCACATTATAAAATAAAGTATAAGCGAAAAAGCCCCAGGTTTAAAAATGAAAAATTGCTTGAATCAGTCTGATGCCTCCTTGAATCACGTATGCATCTCTTAGCGGCTAGCCAGGCGATTTTACATTTTTAAACTGTGATTTAACTCCACGGCTTATACCTTATTTCATCATGCAACATGCATTTCTTTCACTCCTATGAAGGCACATCTAGCAGTTGCAGAAGCCTGTTGAATACATGGTTCCAACACAGTTAACATACTCAGTCGTGACACTCACTACTGTGAAAGTTGTTACCTACTAACAGTTGCAACGACACTAGCGCTCCTAGCGGTGGGCAAGGTGCCGTAGGAGTAACGTTTGCCTATAATTACGTTTATACGTAAATAACCAAACATATTATGTAATTTTATGTTCCAAGCATGACTAAAATATCTGGAGACGTAAATAATCATGAAATAAATGTAAGAACTAACCTAATTTCACTAATCCAGCGATACAAGCAACAACTAATTCATGAAGAAATACATACGAATATATACACTACTGGCCATTAAAATTGCTACACGATGAAGAAATGCTGATGACAAACGGGTATTCATTGGACAAATACATTATGCTAGAATTGATATGTGATTACATTCAATTTGTGTGCAGTACCCAGAACAGCCACCTCTGGCCGTAATAACTGCCTTGATACGCCTGTACATTGAGTCAAACAGAGCTTGGATGGCGTGTAGAGGTACAGATGTCCATGCAGCTTCAACATGATACAACAGTACATCAGTAGTAGTGACTGGCGTATTGTGACGAGGCAGTTGCTCGGCCACCATTGACCAGATGATTTCTGTTGGTGAGAAATCTGCAGATTGTGCTGGCCAGAGCAGCAGTCGAACATTTTCCGTATCAAGAAACGACCGTACACGACCTGCAACATGCGGTCGTACACTATCCTGCTGAAATGTAGGGTTTCGCAGGGATCGAATGAAGGGTAGAGCCACGGGTCGTAATACATCTGAAATGTATCGGCCACTGTTTAAAGTGCCATCGATGAGAACAAGAGGTGACCGAGTCGTGTAACCAATGCGAACCCATATCATCACTGCGGGTGATACGCCAGTAAGGCGATGACGAATACACGCTTCCAATGTGCGTTCACCGCGATGTCGCCAAACACGGATGCGACCATCATGATGCTGTAAACAGAACCTGAATTCATCTGAAAAATGGCCAGGAGTGTATGTATTTGCAGCTTTTTCCCTTATAGTAAGTACAACATAAACATATGAGACACATAAATTCCTATTAGGGCCTTTGAGGTGTATCAATTCGGTATGGAGGATAATGATTCTTACATTTTTATCCTTCACTCGTCTTTCGTATAGCGTATATACTGTTAAGTGTAATTACGTTTGCTTACAAAACGAATGTCTTGAAAATTTTGGTCGTTTGTGGTTCAGATGAATCAACAATTGCTTTCTTCCTTTTTTTCGATTTTTTATTGTTACATTTGTTAGGATTTACGTCGTTGAGTTACAGCTGTCGTAGCTGGCCAGGTACATTAAATAATGTTAGTTTCTTACGTTCAACACTTATCAGTTTGACTGAAATTATATTGACAAAACCTTGAGGTTTGTGAGTAGTAATACGACGTATTTCAACCAAAGGTCGGGTCTTCTGTTCTCTACTAGGAATTTTTTGTTCGTAATAGAAAATGAAAATCTCCCTTAGAAAGCTGTAGATTTCAAGAGAATCTTTAGTAACCTGTCCTGCATTGTGTCGTTCAGTATCTTTCAATGTTTCTTGGGAAACCTAATAAAGAAAATTGTGGAGTTATTTTGTAGTTATGGCCGATTTTTATGTCACTACATCTCTTCCCTGTTATAAAAACTATGTTGAAATCTACTTAAACTGCACTATTCACACTCAGCCGTTATCGTATTCAGAAATGTACCTCGAGAGCCGCTTGGAGCGCTGCTGTCGTGGCGTATAAAAATAATCAGTGGAGTGTGGTGATTGTATATCTTTGGTTCCACCTTGACCGTGCGTAATGGACGAATTTCGCCGCTGATCACCGCTGTGCTCAGCCTCTTTCCGACACTAAGGAAATAATACGCTCCCTACATATGCAGCATTGCAAACCCCCACCCAACACTCAGTTCATTAGCGGACCGGTGCTTTCCCCCACCACTGTTTTATCGTCGTGTGGCAACACGTGTGTGACAGACATCACCCGCTATAGCTTCTCCATAGTTGCGGGGAAATATCTGTTCTGTGAAACTACACTCCTAGCCATTAAAATTGCTACACCACGAATATGACGCGCTACAGTCGAGAAATTTGATCGACAGGAAGGAAATACTGTGATATGCAAATGTTTAGCTTTTCACAGCATTTACACAAGGTTCGCGTCGGTGGCGACACCTACAATCTGCTGACATGAGTATAGTTTCCAACCGATTTCTCATACAAAAACAGCATTTGACCGGCTTTGCCTGGTGAAACGTGATGCTTCGTATAACAAGGAGAAACGCGTACAATCCAGTTTCCGACTTTGATAAAGATCGGTTTGTAGCCCATCGCGATTGCGGATTATCGTATCGCGTCATTGCTGCTCGCGTTGGCCGCCATCCAATGACTGTTAGCAGAATATGGAATCGGTGGGTTCAGGAGGGCAACACGGAACGCTGTGCTGGATCCCAACGGCCTCGTATCACTAGAAGTCGAGATGACAGGCATATTGTACGCTTGACTGTAACGGATCGTGCAGCCATGTCTCCATCCCTGGCTCAACAGATGGGGACGTTTGCAAGGCAACAACCATTTGCATGGTTCGACGACTTTTGCAGCAGCATGATCAGCTCGGAGACAATGGCTGCGGTTACCCTTGACGCTGCATCACATACAGGAGCAGCTGTGATGGTGTAGTCTACGCATCGACGTACGAATGGAAAATGTCATTTTTTCCGCAAGAATCCAGGTTCTGTTTATAGCAACATTATGGTCTCATCCGTGTTTGGCGACTTCACGGTGAACGCACATTGGAAGCGTGTATTCGTCATCGCCATACTGGCGTATCACCCGGCCTGATGGTATGGGGCGCCATTGGTTACGCGTCTCGGTCTCCTTTTGTTACCATCTATTTACATTTCAGATGTGTTGCGACCCGTGGAGCTACCCTTTATTCGATCCCTGCGAAACCCTACATTTCAGCAGGATAATGCACGACCGCATGTTGCAGGTCCTTTACGGGCATTTCTGGATACGGAAAATGTTCGACTGCTGCCCTGTCCAGCACATTCTCCATCTCTCCCACCAATTGAAAACGCCTGGTCAAAGGTGCTCGAGCAACTGGCTTGTCACACTACGCCAGTCACTAATCGTGATTAACTGTGGTATCGTGTTGAAGCTACATGGGCATCTGTACCTGTACACGTCATCCAACCTCTGTTTGACTCAATGCCCAGGCGAATCAAGGCCGTTATTACGGCCAGAGATGGTTTTTCTGGGTACTGATTTCTCAGGATCTAAGCACCCTAATT
Source organism: Locusta migratoria (assembly GCA_026315105.1). Classification (NCBI taxonomy): domain Eukaryota; kingdom Metazoa; phylum Arthropoda; class Insecta; order Orthoptera; family Acrididae; genus Locusta; species Locusta migratoria. The sequence goes on along the minus strand of CM048744.1, from coordinate 111,996,582 downwards.
GCGTGAAAATATGTCAGTTCTAGTATAATACATTTGTTCAATAAATATCCGTTTATCATCTGCATTTCCTCTTGGAGTAGCAGTTGTGTATCTTGGGAACGTCCTGTATGTCCAGAAAAGTATCGGTTTTTATAGTGTCATTTTTATTGCTCAATGGGTCGATATTTTTAGCCTAATGCCCGGTTTCACCAAGCGTCGTTTATGACTTTGATGATCGTTTAATCTTTGACGATCGTTTAATTTTCATTTTTGTGTTTCATCGACCTCCGTTTACTGTAACGATCGTTAAACTCGTCGTCAAAACTGAAGCGCCGATTTTGCGTCGTCGAACCATTTGACGAGTCGTTTATTCAAGACAGGTTTACTATAGTTGGAACATTCAGGAGTTTTTGTAAAGGTAACATAGATTATTGCTGTTCACGTTTTCTGTCTGTGAAGATAGAAAATAACTTTGATGCAGACGTATTGTACATAGATTTTTTAGAAAATCTACGGGCCGGAACGCGATATTTGTGAGCGCATTGATCATTTCTACACAATGAATGATATAAAATTCATTAGAAGGTACAGGTTGTCCAAGAAAGTAGCATTAAAACTTCCGGAACAAATTGAAAATAGAGTATCCAACTAACAGAAACACCATTAACTACAATCCAAAAGCTGGTTTTTACTCTACGATTCCATGTTATTGATCTCTTCAAATGGTAATAACAGACTTAAATGGGGTTTCGAAATGAACCGTCTGCCGATATATCAAGAAGGCTTCAGAAGCAATTGCATCGCTGAGACGTCTGTATGTGAATTTCCCGCAAGGAATTACGTCTTTCATTTTCGAAATAAGGCCCACAAACAAACTTTTCTTATCATCAGAAAATTTAGAACCTCTCTTTATTTCATCGTCACGTTCCATTTTCTTAGCGTTGTTATTGCCCAGTTTCACCAAACTTACGAATCAGAACAACTTCAACTGTACTGAAAATCCCTCTTATTTACGTAGCGATATTCATTTGTCCAATCGAAAACAAAAATGAAAACAAACGATAAAGCTTGATAGTATTGATTTAATACACGATACTTGAGGCTGTTTCGATTGGATAGTCTGTTAAAAAAACGCCTCGTCATTCATTGAGAATGGTGATGATGAAACGCTGTAGCTCCTGACAATACGCCAAAATTAAACGAGGCTTTCAAATTGACGTTTGTCTAACATATTTTGATGAAGTGTGGCGAAATCGGGCATAAAAGTGGACCAATGCGATCGCCTTTAGACAGCTCGGAATTTATTTGAAAATAACGGAAAAATCGTTCACGTGATCAGAAAATGCTCTACAAGTTTTCTCTATTATGTTTTCATAGTGTTTCGCATCGTTTTAGAGATATTTGTAAAAATAATGACAATGTTTCTCTGTCTGTCTATCTGTAACGTGTCCCCACTTCTTAGGTAGCACCGTTCAAACAATCGGCACCAAACTTTACAGTCTTCATTATTGGCCGCCGGCGACCACAATCTTCCTTTTTCAAATGTTTTGTACAAAAAATGGGTTAGTAACACTAAAAATAGGCCGTTTCTCATGGCCTTTTGATAGCATGCAATTTAATTGCAAAAACCGTCTTGACCGTCCATCTAAGGCGAACATTAAATAAACGTATTTGTAGAGTAAAAAATGCTCTATAACTTTGATTATATAATTTCCATAACTCGCACCGTTTCAGAGATATTTGCAAAAATAACTGCGATCTGTCACTTGATTTTAATTAAACCATTACAGGCACAGAAAATAAACTCGAAAAAGACAAACTACCACGGCATGGCAGATAATGAAAATTTGGGGCCGCGGTGGAGTAGCCGAGCGGTCTAAAGCGTCTCGCTGCGGAGCGCGCGGTTGCTTGCCGTGGAGGTTCGAGTCCTCCCTGGGGCATGGGTGTGTGTGTCTGTCCTTAGGTTAGTTTACCTAGGTTTAAGTAGGTTGTAAGCTACGGCCTGATGACCACGCAGTTTGGTACGATAGATTTACAAACATTTGAACATTTGATTTGAAAATTTGGGAGGTATATTAAAATATTAGTTTAAAGAGGAAAAAGTTAAAAATATATATGTTCGTCAAAGCTAAACTAAAAAAAACTTTGGCTGTTAAAATACGGTACGTCCGGAGGATGCATCATGAAGTTCAACACTTTAATCCACAGTGTAGCTGATCAGATGCATACCTTATCTCTCAAACTGATCAACATTTTACATCAAATTTTATTTTGTAGCTTCTTCTATACATAGTGTTACACATACAAGTAACTTATAAAATTATAAATTGCAGAGTGCTACTGAATCAGTTTGACAGTTAGCTGCATTGCGCTACTCCTAACAAGTGCTTTTGTTTACTTTAGTATTCCTGTAAAAGAAGTCAATCACATATTACTGTTGCTTTATGAGTTATTGGAAATATCAGAGGCATAATTGACATTTACTGCATCAAATACATCATGGAAGCACTATACAGGGTGAATCACCTAACACTTGCACCGTAAATATTGCGAAAATGAAAAGTGCGATTGATGTGCGGTTTTCACAGATTGGATTTGTACTCAAGGACTCGTATTGTTATCTAATAAACAGATTGTAAAAATACCTAGAAAGTGTATTTTTATGCAAACATACAATCTTTCAAATGTAACAATGGTTGCTTGTTTCATGCACTGGAATTTTTGACACCAACCGTGCACGGATAATTTTGAATGACATTTTTATCACGTTTAGTTTGGCAGCTACAACCATTCAAAGTTTTGGGGGCGAAGGCTACGAAAGCGTAGCTGACTGGCTGGTGGTTATGAGGCAGTGGGCCGTGGGGATAGCCACTCGGCCAGTCAGATACGCTATCGCAGCCTCCGTTCCCGAAACTGTGAACGGTTGTAACTGTCAAACTAAACGTGATAAAAATGCCATTCAAAATTCTTTGTACACAGCAGGTGTTACAAATTCCAGTGCATGATACAAACAATTATTGTTCCATATAAAAATTGTAGGTTTGCATAAAAAATAAACTTTGTAGGTAATATTACAATATGTTTGTTGCCTAAAAATTCCAATTCATTCTGTGAAAACCGCACAGCAATTGCGCTTTCCATTTCCGGAATATTTGGGGTGCAAGTGTTAGGTGATTCACCCTGTATTGCTGATCATTTACGAACTTTTTGTAGCTATTAGTGCATAATAATTTTAAGGAATATTTTTCTCAGTATATACGCACTATACATTAATCGTGGTAGTATTTATAGCTTAAAATAAGAAATCATGCATTAAAGGTCTAAAAGTTGAGCTGACAAAACTAAAGTGCGATATAGTTTTGAAATACCTCTTCACCATTAGAATGGTAATTTCATTTCATTTTATAAAGGCATTTATCAACTATTATTATCGAGGATCCATGCTCTTTTTCATAAAAGGTGTTACATTGTTCGTTCGCGTTTTCAATTATGTTTGTTCCAATTGTCGTTAAGTCACTGTTTGGCATTTTAAATAATAATCATAATTAGTGATTATACATGTTTAGGTAATTCCGAGAAAATTATTACCAAAAGTATAAGCAAATACTGTTAGTACTCTTTTGAAAAATATTTCACTAGTCTGTTACATATCTCTCTCTGGCCCCTCCCTTCTATTTCTCAAATGTTCAGATGTTTCTAAAGCTTATGGGACTTAACTATGGGGTCATCAGTCCCTACACCTACAAACTACTTATGAATTAGCTTAAACTAAAGACGGCACAAACATCCATGCCCGATGGGGATTCGAACCTCCACCGGGGAACGAACTCGCGTCTCGTAGCATAGCGTCTGAATGCGCTCGGCCGCTCCACCGCGGCCTTCTATCTCTCTCCGCCCCCCTGTCATATACAGGGTGAGTCATAAATGAGACAAATTATTTCGTGTAAATTGTCACACACTGAGCTACAAAGACAAATTCGTTTTCCGAATGTTCCTATGTCAATAAACGACAATGTAACTGAATGGTAAAAATCTGGAAATACGAAGTGGACTTTTGGGTGTTTCTGTGCGCCGACATTGGCCAAAGGGGCAAATCGGCAACACGGAACAACATGCCGTTGTCGCTGGCCGGTATTATGTATCATGTTTAGTTGTCATAGGGAAAGGGTCTTGTGCACTGTTGCCAATCTGTCTCTTTGGGCAATGTCGGCGCACAGTAACACCCAAAAGTCCCCTTCATATTTCCAGATTTTTACAATTCAATTGCACTGTCATTTATTGACATAGTGACATGCGGAAAACGATTTTATTTCTTTCTTTATTTAATTTATTTATTTAGCCTGATCAGATTAGGGCCATCAGGCCCCCTCTTACATCGTTCCAAGGTTTTACACATATAGTACTTCTTTACATGTGAGTTACCTATAATATAACCACGATTTTAAAAGATAAACAATTAATAATTTATATAGATTGAATACATGTAAATTATGTTTGTACCTCAGAGTGTCACAATTTGCGCGAAATATTTTTCGCCGGCCGCGGTGGCCGAGGGACTGCGGCGCGCCAATCACGGTCTGCACGGCCACTACGGTCGGGGGTTCGATTTCCCCCCCCCCCCCATCCCCACCCACGGGCAGGGATATTTGTGCCGTCCTTAGTATTAGCTAGTTCATAAGTAGTTTGTAAGTTTAGGGACTGATGACCCCGTAGTTAAGTCTCATAAGCTCTACAAACATTTGAATTTGAAAAATTTTCTTCGTTTATTAATCATTTATGACATTGTATATAAGAGAGATTCTTTACATAAATATATAATAATCTTGGGTGAGTTCCAGGAATTTTTCTGATTACACGCTTTTGTGCAATGTTTACTTCTTTACTCATTGATGAATTACCTCAGAACATGATAACACATGACAGAGACATGAAAATATGTATCATATTCTAATTTACGGAGATTTCAATCACAAAAAATGTCAATAAGCCTAATAGGATGTATATATTGTGTTTTATTGATATTTAACAAGAGTTCATTTGCAGAGATACACTTAATGACTTTCTGCGAGACATTATTACAATTTCATCAGTTAATTAATGTTTGTCAGGTGTGATTGTTAAAGTTGTATTGTCAGAAAAATGCACTAGCTTTGCATCTTGGTAAATATAGGACGACAAGTAAGTGTCAGCGGTCTTGTCTCTTTAATCCCATATCGTCATCAGTTCAATAAATTCATTTCGAACAACTCGTTCTGGCCGTATCATTTTTTCTTGTCAGGTAGTATACATCATCCAGTCTAATGTATATGTCCATTGGCTGAATAGTGGAGGGTTTGTACCGCTACTAGCAGTCCTCCTACCCAATATCCGACTGCCGTATTGTATGAAAGGGATGCAGAAAATAAATCATTGTCTCGCTTTTACAGATACACTTCCGGAAAAATATGAATATCATGAATTCGACTATCCAGCAGAGGGAAATTTTATTGACACATTCTTGAGATTGTATACAGCACACAATCACGCACACAGTGCCATACGTACGTTAGTACAGTCACCAGACCGTGCATTTTGTCTACTCTAGTAGCCTGCATACCCTCCTTTTGCAGCAAAGCAATCTGCAATTCTCCAATGGAGACGATCGTAGATGTACCTGATGTAATCTTGCGGAAAGGCCTGGTGTGCAATTTCCACCTGCTGCCTCAATTGGGCAAGATTTCGCGCCTGCCGTGCAGACCGCGCCAAGATGACGCTTCATCCGGTGCGAAACATACTACCGCGGCGGAATAGCCGTGCGCATTGGGGCGCGCTGGTGCGGTGCGTGCGGCCGTTCGCCGTGGAAGTTCGAATCCTCCTTCAGGCATGTGTGTGTGTGTGTTGCCCTTAGGTTATTTTAGCTTAGTTTAAGTAGTTTGTAACCTAATATCAGTTAAGCCCCATAGATTTACAAACATCCAAACATGCTCAATGGGGGCAGATATGGGTATTGTGCTAGCCAGGGTACTTGATGTACACCTTGAAGTGCACGTTGGGTGGTACGGGAAACATGTGGACTTGCACTGTCCGGTCGGAAAAGCATACCGCTTTGTTGGTGCATGAACAGTAGCAGCCGGCCGAGGGGACTGAGGCGCTCCAGTCACGGTCTGCACGGCCACTACGGTCGGGGTTTTGAATCCTCCATCGGGCAAGGATATTTGTGCCGTCCTTAGTATATGGTAGCTTACCAAATATTTGACATTTTTTAACAGTAGCAAGACGGGTTGAATGATGGTTTTAATGTACCGTGCACTGTTCCGTAGACGATCACCAGGTACAATGTGACTTCCCATTCCATGCTGCACGATGATGCGTCCAATTGGGCGTCTGCTGGCCGCGGTGGCCGAGGTGACTGAGGCGCTCCAGTCACGGTCAGCACGGCCACTACGGTCGGGGGTTCGAATCCCCCCCCCTCGGGCATGGATATTTGTGCCGTCCTAGTTCGTAAGTAGTTCGTAAGTAGTTTGTAAGTTTAGGGACTGATGACCCCGTAGTTAAGTCCCATAAGCTTAACAAACGTTTGAACATTTAAATTGGGCGTCTTCCGCTCACGCCCCAACATCATTCAGCCCGCCGCCAGTGGTGTCGTGGTAGGCGCTTATGGGAGGACGAATGGAAATGTGTCGTCTTCAGTGATAAGAGTCGCTTTTGTCTCGGTGCCAATAATGGTCGTACGCGTGTGTGGCGTCGTGCAGCAGACTGCGAAATTCTGAAGTCTATACGTCAGAGGCACTCGGGGCCGACACCTGGCGTCATTGTGTGGGTAGCCATATCCTACACTCGTCGTTCTTCTGTGGTGATCCTTCAGGAAACAGCGCAAGGTACACTGAAATTATCATTCAACCCATCTTGCTACTGCTTAGGCGCCAAGAAGTTGATAAGCTTTTCCAATAGGAAAATGTACATTCATATGTATCCCGAACCACCCAACATGCACTTAAGGTGTATGTCAACTACACCGTCCAGCACGATCCCCAGATCTCTTCCCAATTGATCATGTTTGGGACTACTACATGAAACGTCATGTTTGGCGGTCTGCATGAGCGGCACGAAATCTGGCCCAACTGAGGCACCAGTTGGAAATAGCCTGGCAGGCCTTTCCACATAACCACATTCGGAATCTCTACGATCGTTTCCATGACAGAATTACAGCTAGCATAGCTGCAAAAGGAGGCTATACACGGTACTTACGCCGACGTTGTGGACGCTCTGGTGACTGAACTCACGTGCGTACGGCTCTGCCTGTGTGATCGTGTGTTGTATACAACCGCAAGAATGTTGATAAAATATCCCTCTGCTCGGTCATAGTGTTCTTTTTTCATTTTACAGTAGTGTACCATTGCGGAATTAATTTTATTATGTAAAACAGCCAAGATCGCTAATTATCTTTTTTCACATGACCGGTTTGAGCAGACTGAATTGCCATCAACGCATGTCTTGTTTCTTGCACCACATCACAAACAAAAATTTTTAAAGATTTGTTTATTCGCCAAAATTATTGTTGGCTTGCCCCAATATAAATGAAATATTAAACACATCATGCTTTAATGTGATGTGTTTGATACTTAATTTGTATTGTTAAACAATAATGTTGGAGAATAAGCACATCTTTAAAAGGTTTCCTTTCTAATATGCCGCACGAAACGAAAGATCCATTAATTCCAAATCAGTCTGCTGAAACAGGTCATATTAATAAAGATTATTAGCGATCTTGGCCGTTTTAGATAATATATTAACTGAACAGATTGCCTCCCAAACTTTTTCCAATTAGCTTTTATTAATACAGATGGAAAGGCGAAAGGAAATGTGAGATTGAGGTTCCGTTCACAATGACATACTCTCGACAGTCCTGGTTCTAAGAATCTGACTTTTTACAGTAGAATTCATTTAATTTATTTTGCCCACAGAGTGAGTATTCGAAAAGCATTTTCGTAATTATGAACAATAAAGTTTGTATAATGCTACCAATATTTGTTTTCCTTAAATATAACTTATACGAACACACACAGATGTAAAACCAATAACTTCCGAAAAACTTACACTGAAATGATTTGGTAACTTTTAAAAGCACTCCCGACTTAAGAGGAAGTTTTACATCCAATAACGGCATATTTCCAGAAAATGTCTTAATGGACTCGAGAAAGAAATCTATGGCTTTGTGCTGTACTTGGCGAGGGCACTCCGTGCCCCCAGACAACAAAGTTCATAGCGAAGACCTACATTCCTTTCGTTCACATGAGTTTCGATTGAATATTCATTATATCCTGGTGGTTCGGGTCCCCTTGAACTGTGGAAATTATGTTCATTTTTCTTGTGTAACTATCCTTGCGTCATTATGTTTAGCCGCGGCGGAGGTGCCGAGAGCACTGAGACGCTATGCTCCGATGCGCGAGGCCGTTCCTCGTCGGAGGTTCGAATCCACTCTCGGGCATGGATATTTCTGTTGTCTTTGGTATAAGTCAGTATATAATTAGTTTGTAAGTTTAGGGACTGATGATCCCGCAGTTAAGTCCCATAAGCTTAACAAACATTTTAACATTCATTACGTTTAGTAGACTTTAGATATTTATTATTAAATGTAATATGCCTTACATTTTCTAGGCAAGTGTTCATCTGAGACGAGTGTATCGTCAGGTGTGTCCCAGGGGAGTGTGATAGGAGCGCTATTATGTTCTATCTATATAAATGATCTGATGAACAGAGTAACTTGTAATTTTCGGCTGTTTGCTGATGATGCTGTGGTGTATGGGAGGGTCTCGTCTTTAACTGACTGTAATTGTGGTGTCGCACAAGTATAAAGTGCGCGCCACCTCCTTTCGCCGCGCACCGCCATGCACGCACGGCACGGCGTTCTTACGACGTCAGCCACGAGCGCCCTCTGCTACAACTCCGCCCGTGGCCACCACTGAACGACATCGTTCACTTGGGACTGAGATAGGAACCAGCTAACACTTCGGAATCAGATAGGCACCAGTGAAGACTTGGCTATCGGATAGGCACTAGGCAGGCCTCTAGCTCAACTATGTATCAGCAGTCTGCAGTACTGAGCTATGTAAAAGTTAAGTATTGTATAAATTCTGTGCAATATATATCTCGTTCTAATTTACTCTAGTGTTTCTAGTTTCTGCTGTCCCACTGGCTGCTCACCTCCGTAAATGCACAAGCGTGCATCCTTTATTCCTGTGTCGGTCTCGTTCTACTCGGCCACCGACACTTACGACGGGAACAAGACACAAAGGCGGCGACAAGGCTGGGACACAAAAGTAATAGCATACAGACGAAATTTTTAGTTGGTTTGAAGAATGGCAGGTAGCTCTAAATGTAGAAAAATGTAAGGTGACGCACACGTTTAGGAAAAAAATCGCATAATGTTCGAATACAACATTTGTAGTAAGCGTCTTGATAAAGTCGCGTCGTTCAAATATCTAGGCGTAAAATCGCAGAGTGATATGAAATGGAAGGAACATGTAAGGACAGTTGTGTGTAAGGCCGACAGCCGACTTCAGTTTATTGGGAGAATTTTGGGAAGGTGTACTTCACCTGTAAAGGACACAACGTATAAAACGCTTGTGCGACCTCGTCTTGAGTACTGAACAAATGTTTGCGACCCGCAGCAGATCAGTTTAAAGAAAGACATAGTTGCAGTTCAGAGGCGAGCAGCTAGGTTTGTTACTGCTAGGTCCGACCATTGCGCGAGTGTCACGGAAATGCTCCGGGAACTCGATTGGGGATCGTTGGAGGAAAGACGACGTACTTTTCGAGAAATTCTGTAGGGGAAATTTAAAGGGCCGGAATTTGAAGCTGAGTGTAGTACGATCTTGCTGCCGTCTACTTACATTTCGCGTAATGATCACAAAGAGAAGATAAGAGAAATTAGGGCTCGTACAGAGGAATATAGACATTATTATTTCCCTAATTCTATTTGGGAGCGGAATAGAAACGGCATTGTCTAGTAACGGTACAGTGTACACTCCGCCACGCACATTACGGTGGATTGCGGAGTATATATGTAGATGTAGCTGAAGAACAATAGTACTTCTCAGAGTCCAATGGATAAACAAGCAGCCCTCGGTCGCAAATAAAAAATTATTTGACCAGGTTTCGGCAATGACTAAGATTGCCTTCATCAGAAAATATAAAACAAAACAAGTCACATAATAAAATATACCACTCGGCTATATAGCTTGCGTCACACAGTTTAAAAAGAATTTTTAAAGATAGCTAGCCACTATTGGCTGCTCGCCTGCACGGAGGCATGAGTCTTAAAATTTTTTTTTTTTTTTTTTTTTTTTTTTTTTTTTTTTTTTTTAACTTTTGTGACGTAATCTATACAGCTGAGTAGTATATATTATTATGTGACTTGTTTGGTTTTATATTTTCTGATGAAGGCAATCTTAGCATTGCCCAAACCGGATCAAATAATTTTTAATTTGCGACCGTGGGCTGCTTGTTTATCCATTGAACTTGTAACGGACGCTGACAGTAGCTGCTATGTTTAAAATTTTAAAACTTCTCAGAGGCGTTGGTCTAACAATCTTTGTCAAGTCTGAACTGAAAATACTTACAGGAGGATTACATTCAGTGTCTGCAGACTATCGATCTTTGATATATACATGTTGAAGATTGAGAATATACACAAGTATTTGTCGAGAGTGACTACGAGCAGCTACCGTGACTGCAAGTGGTACCGACGTCTGGCTCGTTAATTGCATTCCCCTGCTGATGAGCCTGCGGCAGTTAATTATAACGCCTAGGGAGCCAGTGCAGCACTGCAGAGGGTAGGCAGGAGCGGGAAGGCTTTGAGCGCAATGGGAGGCCTACCTCCACTTACAGGGCGCGAAATTAAGGCGAGGCTGCGGCTGGAGCGGGGAACGTGTTGCGGGGCAGTATCCTCCACCTGGCAGGCGCAGGAGGCTGATCTTAACGTGGCGGCGCGAACACAGCCTTATCAAGGCTGCAGCAGTGAAAGTAACCTTCAGGATCACGCCAACAAAAAATAATGAAACTTGTTCGCAGACTAATAGGAGTGACCCGCCAAATTACAGGCCTATATCACTGGCGATAGTTTTCTTCAAATATTATGAACTACCTCAAAGAGAACGATCTATTGACCCATAATCAACACGGATTCATAAGGTATTATTCTTGTGAAACACAGCTATCCCTTTACTCACATGACGTGATGAGTTCTATCGACAAGGGATGTCAAATAGATTCAGTATTTTTAGATTTCCGGAAGGCTTTCGACATGGTACCTTCAATCGTCTTGTTGTGAGACTGCGTGCTTGTGTGATATCGACACAGTTGTATCATTGGATCCTTGATTTCCAATCAGAAAGGGCACATTACGCTGTAACTGATGGAAGGTCATCGAGTAGAACTAAAGTGATACCGTACGTTTCCCAGGTAATTGGTATAGGGCCGCTACTGTTCCTTATTTTTATAAACGATTTAGGAGACAAGCTGAGTAGCTCTCTTAGGCTGTTAGAGGACTATGCTGTCACTTACCGGTTATTAAAGTCACTAGAAGATCAAAAACAGCTGCACAATTATTTAGATAAGATATCAGCATTGTGGATAAACTGGCAATTTACCCTTATTATTATGATAAGTGTAAGGGCATCTATATGACAACTAAAAAATTCCGTTGAACCTTACACGATAAATCAATCAAAACTTGAGACCGTAAATTCAAGTAAATACCTAGGAGTAACAATAAATTGGAAAGAACATACAGCAAATATTGTAGGGAAAGCGAACAGGCCGGCCACAGTAGTCGAGCGGTCTGCGGCGCGCCAGTCACAGTCTGCAAGTTCACTACGCTCGGGGGTTCGAATCCGCCATTGGGCATGGATGTTTGTGTCGTCTTTAGTATACCTTATTTCGTGAGTAACGTTTAGGGACTGATAACCCCGCAGTTAAGTCCCTTAAGCTTAAGAAACATTAGAACATTTGAAAGCGAACCAAAGGCTACGTTTCGTAGGCCGAACGCTTAGAAGATGCAACAGCTACTGCCTACACCACACTTGTGCGTGCTATTTTGGAGCATGGTTGCGCATTGTGAGCTCCCTGGCAAGTTGGATTGACAGACGATTTTAAGTACAGAGAAGGGCAGCTCGTTTTGTATTACCGGGATACAGGGGAGGGAATACCATTGAATGATGTAAGAGGGTGGAAATCATTAAAGGTAAGGCGTTACTCGTTGCGACGAGATCTATTTGCATAATTTCTTTCACCAACTTTCTCTTCCGAATGTGAACAGATTTTGCTAACACCGACCTAAATAAAATAAGGGAAATCAGACCGATAACGGGAAAATTTGGTTGTTCTATTTTTCTGCGACCTATTAGAGAATGGAACTGCGGAGAATCGGAAAAGTGGTTCGATGAATCCTCTGCCATGGCCTTTAGTGTGATTGCAGAGTAGATGTAGATGTAGTATCAATTTCCTACCATCTGTACTACCTGTTGTAGTCCCATTTATTCAAACGTTTGTAATCCTGAGGGGATCAACTGCTGAGGTCATTATTCCCTAGCTTACTAATACATAAACTAACCTGTACTAAGGACGATAAACACACTTGCGCGAGAGAGAAGTCGACTCCCACGGTGGTATACCCGCACAGTCCGTTGCAATACGCCTGGTGTCGTACGGCTATTAACGCCCAGCCCCATTTATTAGTCACTGAATCTGCAATAATCGTTAATGGCACTTATGGTTACACATTATAAACACAACCGTCTCATTATTGAAACATTATGTAGGAAGTAATAATATGTACACTCCTGGATAATGATTTCGACGACCCAGCAGAGGGAAATTTTTTTGACACATTCTTGAGGTTGTATACAACACACGATCACAAAGGCAGAATGTGATATTCCTGGCCTGTGGCCACTTCATATTTCTGGCCGGTGGCTGTTTCTTTGCTAGCATCGTACGTGTCTTAAATGCGGAAGAAAGACAGAAGTGCAGCATATGTTGAAATGTGGGGTGGGGAAGAGTAGCATATGGCACAGTAGGTGCTGGTTCCCGTGGGAAAGCCCGCCTATGTTACTGGTGCTCTCCTCGCATTGGTTGCTGCATTTCACGTCACGTGATTTCTTTTGAAATTTGTTTTGTTTATTATATACTAAATATTGATTATTTGTGATAAATATCTCTCAAGGACAGGCTAGGTTTTGACAGTTTAAAAAGTTTAAGGTGTCTTCTCTTATTGTAACAAGAGAAGAGCGATTTTGCAGAAGGCGCGCGACGGCCCTGTTTTGGCGCGAAATAGAGCTTCAGGTGCCCTCTCGCAACGCGCCGCAGTTTCAGTCTCAAGCTGACCACTATACGCGCCGGACCGCGCCAGTCATGAGTAAAGTTTTGTGTAATTGTGATAAAAGTCGAGGTCTCAACATGAACTACGGGCAGCATAGGCCGTGTCGCATTAACAATAGTTGTTCATATTTTATTATTTATTTAATAAATGGCATCCCTGACAATTAAAAATTTCGCCAGTCGCTTCTTATGCTTCCGTCCTACCGAATTTCTTTTAGCCTCACTTGTAACCTGTAGAAGAATCAACGACCTGAGTGCTGTCTTCTGCGCTGGGGACCCAACTATAGAAGACAACACGTTAGTCAGAACTCCATGCTTTCCATAAAGACTTTGACAACAAATACAGCACCTCGTGTGTACCGTAGGGCTGTACAAACGCACACTGCTACGCAACAGCATCCGCAAGGATGTGGAGGTTTTAGGGGACTTGTGGGAAGAAGCGGGTCTAACTTCCCCGTCCACAAATAAAACCCTAGGAAGCTTGTAAGAGCCATACGCACGTGAGTGCAGTAAGCAGAGCGTACGCAATGTCGGCTTTAGTTCCGTGTATACCCACCTTTTTCAGCAATGCACGCTGTAATTCTTCAGAGGAGACGATCGTAGAGGTGCCGAATGTGGTCTTGCGGAATGGCTTGCCATGCGGCTTCCGCCTGGTGCTTTAGCTGGGTCAGATTTCGTGCCGCTCATGCAGACTGCGCAACATGACGTTTCATGCGGTCCCAAACAAGCTCAGTGGGGGACAGATCTTGGGATCATGCTGGCTAGGGTAGTTGAGGTACACCTTGAAGACGTCTAGTGGTACGGGATACATGTGGACGTGTATCGTCCTGATGGAAAATCATATCGCCTTGTTGGTGCATGAGTGATAAGACGGGTTGAATGGTGGTTCCTGTGTTCCGTGCACTGTTCTCTAGACGATCACTAGAGGAGGACGGCCATTGTAGGTTATGGCTACTCCGCTCACGTCCCAACATCGCTCAGTCCGCCTCCAGAGGTGTCACAGTAGGCACTTATGATGGGACGAATGGACACGTGTCGTCTTCAGTGATGAGAGTCGCTGCTGTCTCGGTGGTAACAATGGTCGTATGCGTGTGTGCTGTCGTGCAGAGAAGCGCGAAAATCTGGAGTGTACGCGACCGAGGTAAACGGGGACGACATCTGGCGTAATGATGTGGGGAGCTATATCCTACACTGGTCGTTCTCCTCTGGTGACCGTTGAGGGAAAATTGAGTAGTGCACGGTACAGTGAAATCATCATTCAACCCGTCGTCCCACCGTTCATGCACCAACAAGGCGATATGTTTTTTCCAACAGGACAATGCACGTACAGGTATCCCAAACAACCCAACGTGCTCTTCTAGTTTTACGTAAACAACCCTGCCCATTATTATTCCTCGATCTGCCCCCCATTGAGAATATTTGTAACAGGATGAAACCTCACGTTCGGCGGTCTACATGAGCGGCTCGAAATTGACCCAACTCAGGCACCAGGTGGACACAGCATGGCAGCCATCCCGCAAGACTACATTCGGCACTACTAAGATCGCATCCATGGGATAATAACAGCTTGTATTAATGCAATAGGAGGGTACTACCGTCAACATTGCACACATACTGGTGGCTGTACTCAAGTGCTTATGGCTCTGTGTGTGATCGTGTGTTGTATACATCCTCAAGAATGTCACAATCAGATTTCCTTCTACTGGGTCGACGAACTCAAGGTGTTCTTTTTTCATTATTCAGAAGTGTACATTTTATTATTTCCTGTATAATGTTTTAATAATGAGACGGTTTTGTTTATAATGTGTAACAATAGGTGTCCTTAATAATTATTGCAGATTCTTTAAACTGTACTACTGATACGACAATCAACACTATTTTGTACCTGTGATCAAAGTGATAAAGTAATTATTCTGGGTCCTTTCTCCAGAACATAACCTCAGTGTGATGTAACTGTATATATGACAACGTGAGTCTTTCCCTGAAATGAATTGTAAATCACGGAAAATTATAAGTAACATGAATTCATTCATAAAACATTTGCTACACTTCAATTTTGTTTTCAGAAAGACTTTTAAACAGAAATTGGTATATATACTTTTACTAAAGAAATATTAAATGCTCTGAATAAGTGAACATCACCTGTTAGGGTTTTCTGTGATATATCAAAGCATTTTGATTGTGAAAATCATGGAATTTTTCGAGGTAAGGTTAAGTATTGTTGTATGGATGAAACAGTGCACAATTGGTTTAAATCATATCTAACAGGAAGAGTGCAGAAAATTGAAACCGAGAAATGATTTACATAATATGCAAAAAAACAGGTGCTTTCTGAAACTGAGCAACAAGAATGGAGTGCCACAACGTTCGGTCTTGGGTCCTTTGCTGTTCTTAATATAAATTAATGAGTTGCCATTCTGTATTCACGAAGAAGCAAAGCTGGTTCTTTTTGCTGATGATACAAGTACAGCTATCACACCTGACAGACAAAAACTAACTGATGAAATTGTAAACGACGTCCTTCAGGAAAACGTTAAGTGGTTCTCTGCAAATGGACTACATTAAATTTTAATAAAACACAGTATATACAGTTTCATAAAGAAATGTAACGACACCATTGTTAAATACAGACTTTGATCAGAAATCTGTGGCCAAGGTAGAATTTTCAAAATTTTTAGGTGCAAATAATGATGACAGGTTGAACTGGAAAAAACACATTGTACATATGCTTAAACATTTGAGTGCAGCTACTTATGCTATTAGGGTCATTGAAAATATTGGTGTTATACATCTCATTACATCAGCTTACTATGACTATTTTCATTCTCTGCTTTCATATGGCATTATATTCTGGCATAATTCATCAGTGAGTAAAAAAAACGTTTTCATTGCACAAAAGCGTGTAATCAGAATATTTGCTCGAGCGTGCCCAAGATCATCCTGCAGACACTTATTTAAAGAGCTAGGGATGTTCACAGTATATGTATGCACTTATTACATTTCTATTACCAATCCGACGGAATTCAGAAGCAATAGCAGAATGCATAGCAACAACACTAGGAGAAAGACCTTTACTATTCAAGGTTAAATCTAGCTTTGGCACAAAATGAGGGGAATTATGTTGCCACAAAAGCCTTTGGTTATTTACCAAAAAGCTTCAAAAATATGACAGATAGGCAACTAGAATTTCAAACTAAATTGAAAGAATTTCTTAATGACAACTCCTTCTACTAATTAAATGAATTTTCAGATATAAATTAAAAAAGCTGCGAAACAAGAAAAAAATTGGAAAAAATAATATCGCGTAACATTTTGTCTAGTGCAATAGCTTGTAAATACACCTTCTATTAAGCTGACACGTTCCACATCATTACGATGTGTAGTATTCATCACCTCTGGAACAAGTACTATCTAATCTAATCTCACAAACTTAGTACGATAAACTGAAACTACAAAGACTTTGCGTTCTACTGAAATTCAGTTAATATTTATTGCTACACTTCATGCGAGCTGACTAATCTATAAGCTGTCGAAACTTATTGCTCCTTTCCACCCACTACTAATGTTTTTATACTACTTTTCGCTAAATCATTCAGCTTCCAAGTCTGGATGGGCGTAACTTTACGGGATCGTGTTGACTGTTTTTAGATTAGAGATTAGATTAATACTTGTTCCATAGATTATATATACGACATTTCGTAATGATGAGGATCGTGTCAGTCTATTAAATATTGTCTACACTTGACAATGAATATTTTAAGGATTTTTATTACATTTTCTGTTTTTTTTAAGTATATTTTTAAAGTTTTATCTATAAACTTGTCTACATTGTAGAAGGAGTTGCCATTCAGAAATTCCTTTAATTTCTGTTTAAATACTAGTTGGCTATTTGTCAGAGTTTTGATGCTACTTGGTAAGTGACCAAAGACTTTTGTGGCAGCATAATTCACCCCTTTCGGGGCCAAAGTTAGATTTAACCGTGAATAGTGAATATCATCCTTTCTCCTATTGTTGTAGCTATGCACACTGCTATTACTTTTGAATAGGGTCGGATTCTTAATTACAAATTTCATGAGTGAATATATGTATTGTGAAGCTACAGTGAAGTTCCCTAGATCCCTAAAGAAATGTCTGCAGGATGCTCTTGGGTGGGCTCCAGCAATTATTCTGATTACACGATTTTGTGCAAATGAATACCTTTTTACTCAATGTTGAATTGCCCCAAAATATGATCCCATATGAAAGCAATGAATGAAAATAGGCGTAGTAAGCTAATTTATTGAGATGTATACCACCAAATTTTGCAATGATTCTGATAGCATAAGTAGCTGAACTCAAACGTTTGAGAAGCTCTTCAATATGTTTCTTTCAATTCACTTCCTCATCAATGCAAACACCTAAAATTTTTGAATATTCTACCTTAGCTACAGATTTATGTTCAAAGTCTAAATTTGTTAATGGTGTCATACTATTTACTGTATGAAACTGTATATACTGGGTTTTATCAAAGTTTAACGAGAGACAATTTCCAGAGAACCACTTAATAACTTTCTTAAAGATATTTACAATTTCATCAGTTAATTCCTGTTTGTCAAGTGTGGTAACTATACTTGTATCCTCAGCAAAAAGTACTAGCTTAGCATCTTCGTGAATGTAGAATGGCAAGTCATTAATATATACGAGGCATGTCCACAAAGTAACTTCCGTTTGGTTATATAAACCAAACGTGTACAGATACAGAAAAAATATTTATTGTATAAAATCTACAACTGTTCAACTACTTTTCTAAGTAACTTCCGAAATTTTGTAGGCACTTGTCATAGCGTGGCAGACGTTTTTGTGTGTCTTCTACATAGAAGGTTGCCGCCTCTGTATTCCACTATGTGGTAACATGTTCTTTCAGTTCATCATCGTTGAAGTGTTGACCACCAAGGACAGATTTTAGGTGTAAGAAGAGATGAAAGGAGGGATTTTTGCCCGACCTCACAAGGTGAATGTGACCAAACAACTGTTACGGGAATTTCACTGGGACGTGTTTTATCATCCTTCGTACAGCCTCGCTCTTGGCTTTTTTCTTACACCTAAAACCTGTCCATAGTGGTCAACACTTCAACGATGATGACGAGCTGAAAGAACATGTTACCACATGGTTGAATACACAGGCGGCAACCTTCTACGAAGAAGGCATACAAAAACTTGCGCCACGCTATGAGAAATGCCTAAAAAATTTCGGAAGCTATGTAGAAAAGTAGTATAATAGTTGTACATTTTTGTACAACAAATATTTTTGCTGTATCTGTACACGTTTGTTTTATATAACCAATCGGATCTTAATTTGTGGACTTACCTCGTATTAAGAACAGCACGGGACCCAGACCGAACCTTGTGGGACCCCATTTTTGATAACTCCCCAGTTAAAGGAATTAATTGTTTCATCTATATCATGTGAACTGCTTATTTCAACGTTCTGCACTCTTTCGGTTAACTATGGTTTAAACCAATTGTGTACTGTCCCACTGATACCACAATACTTAAGCTTATCTAGAAGAATCCCATGATTTACACAATCAAAAGCCTTTCAGAGATCACAAAAAATCCCAGCTGGTGATGTCCGATTATTCAAAGCAAAGGCTGGACTTCAGCGCAGTGAGTAACGCGATAACGTATGTAACTTGCCACAATCTGGCTACTGTAAGCGCCGAACCATCGGACAACTTCACGCACGCACACCCTGCTTTGGTTCAAAGTTGCGGCGCGCGTACGGCCAGAGGCCAGGCGACCCTTTTAGCGGTGTTGACTCTCCGAACACAGCACACAAACTGCGTAATGGCTCTCAGGAGAGCAACCGCCACCGGCTTTCTGGTTGTTTATGGAAATCACATGTAATGAGCGACACTTTAAACGCCCTATTAAGCAGGGATTGGGAGTAACGCATCACTTTTGACGCTGCTACTTGTAACAGTCACATTTCAAAGCTAACGGTCCGCAATGACGTTATTATTTCTCTAAAGCAACATTCAAAGTTTTTGTGTCTCGTTTCCGCCGGTTGTGCTCGGTGGCCGAGTAGAGAGAGACCGACACAGGAAAATAGGATGCACGCGTGTGCAGGTACGGAGGTGACCAGCCAGTGGGACAGCAGAAACTAGAAACACTAAGCTAGATTAGTATAAGAGATATATTTCATAGAAATACATTACTTAACTTGGAGAGCAGCTGACTAGTAGAATGTTGATACATTGTTTACAAAGAGGCCTGCCTACTGATGATTCCTAGTGCCTATCTGATTCCCAATTGTTAACTGGTCCCAAGTGAACGATGTCGTTCAGTGGTGGCCACGAGCGGAGTTGCAGCAGAGGGCGCTCGTGGCTGACGTCGTAAGAACACCGCGCCGTGCGTGCATGGCGGCGCGCGGCGAAAGTACGTGGGGCGCACTTCATACTTGTGAGACACCACAAAAGTGATTTTCTTTTATCGCTAAGTATTTAACGGAAGTGGCGTTCACTTCCCTTTAGCATTTCACGTTTTTCTCTGAGAATCTGAAAATGCCATATTTACACTTTAGTTTGATATTCCAAAACGTACGTAGGAACTGTCTGATCTCTGAAATAGAATTTTGAATACTGTTACTATATTTTACATTTTTAGTTGCAATTTATGTTGATAACAATGAGTATATTACAACTACGTGAGACGTTACACGTGAATAACTTGAAACCTCCGATGTTAGCGTCTTTTCAACATTTTTTCTTAGAAAGCAAACATACAACTGTCTTGGCTAACTTATACTGAAGTGTTTGAATTTATCACGATCGGTGGAAAACATTATTCCTTCTATTGTAAAACGTGCGACCGTTGGTCGACAATACAAGTTTTTGTGACACACTCGCTGTGTACATTTTCTATTTCACAGCAGTGACTCCATGACCCATTAATGCTGCCACATTTAAATATTATTCAAGAAACATCTCGTCATCTGATTTCGTAACATTTTAGTTCAGATGCTATGTTGCATTCTTCAGGAACATTACAGCCCTTGCATTAGATCATTCATTATGAGATGTTCTCACACTTCGTGAACGTGCCAAAAGCGGTGCCCAATAGCGCAGAAGGAATGATTTCAAAAGGTTTCGTTTATGATGAAAAGTTGCGATATTTCTTTATTTATTTTTATTTTATTTTTATTACCAGGTGTGAAATCTTCCTATTAATTTTCATTTAATTCATTATTCTATATCTGATGGAAATAATGTAGATTTTTCCTACTGCGTTTATAAACGAAAGAGCCAGCTGCGCCACCTGTCGGACTGTGATGTTGAAAGATGACCGTCTGTCGTCTTCCATTTATTTTTTGTATATTTCTGTAAAGTTATGATTTATTTAATGTCGCTAGATTATCATTTTGTTAAAACATGAACCCCACTCTTTTCAAGGCTTGAGTAATAGCATTTTTATTTCATGTGTTAGAATATTATTTAATATTACGAGGGTTTTCTTATTTTGTTATGTTAATAATTTATTATTATATTAATTAATGTGGCATAAGTACGGCTTCTCCGCTACGCTACTGTCCCTGTGAGAAAGTGCAGTTGTTTTACTTTTAAGTGGATGTGCGAGAATCTATGGCTGTCTGAATGTGTGGGTTGATAGCTTGCTTTGCCTCGTTCTCTTTGGTTCAGAGTCGATAGTTGTTGAGGCTACCAAAGAGGTTTTTACACCCTTTGGTTACAGCCAAGTCCTCGAGCCTACTCCAGTGCGAGTCTCTCCGTCCCCACGACCGCTGATCTTGATTTTTCCGGCTCCCGGTGGCTTCCCGCGACTCGTGGCCTCTCGGGCTGGTCATTCTGTGCAGGTCGTATGGTGAGGTAAGGTTGCTTCTGCTCTTGTGTTTGGAGATAGTAGCGTTTCATTGTCTAGCACGTTTAATTTAGAGTCGTGAACTTAGAATCATTTTGTGGGATATTTTCTCCGATCGTGTGAGGAAATGTGTTATCGTTTTTCAATTCAGTGATTTCCAATAGATAAACGCAGTGTGTGCGATTCTAGTTGCAGTTTGATAAAGACCTGGTATGTTAAAACCTTTTGTGATCATGTGGCGGTGTATGAACTCTGTGTAAATACTTTCCAGCTTTGTGGTGCCTGATTTCTAATGGGTGATATGTTCATTTTTGTACAGTGCATGTAAAAATCTTCTCATCGTTTCCTTCCGTGAGTGATATGTGTTACACGTGGTTGGTTCATAGAACAAAGCCTTCAGCTTCCGCTCTTGTTTGTACCATGCCCATCAGGCAAGTA
This sequence comes from Locusta migratoria, assembly GCA_026315105.1. Taxonomy (NCBI): domain Eukaryota; kingdom Metazoa; phylum Arthropoda; class Insecta; order Orthoptera; family Acrididae; genus Locusta; species Locusta migratoria. The sequence continues at coordinate 111,974,952 of CM048744.1, read as the reverse complement.
ACTATGTGGGTATCCTTCTGATTTCAGCTAATATTTCGCGATCGTCTCTCCCCCCCCCCCCCCCTATTTTGATTTTGCTGTTTCTTCTCCGACTGGTAGTATGCACTCTGTCTTTGACAGTAATTCTCTCTGAGCCTTATACAACCTAATTCATTAGCTTCCTTATGTAATTCTAAGCATTTCTATGGGTTGCATGCTGTAATTCTTAATTTTATTTTTCCGACTTTGTAATTATTTCACTTTTACGAGTTTTGGAGGCCACTTCATCCGTCTCTGTAATCGCTCCCTATGGCGTGTAGCTGCATTTCTTTCGATTTTTTATGTAATTGTAAGCATTTCTATGGGTTAGTTTTCTTTATTTTTCGGAAACTGAATTTATTCAATTTTATCGGTTTTCAGAACCACGTGGGTCCGACTTCCGGGGTTTGCAGCTAGTCGCCTGAATTCACACTTCATATATAAAACCAGTACGTAGATCGATTTCTATCAGACTGCAACTTAAGAATCCATCGCGATTTTGTATAGTGAATCAGATTGTCAACCACTTCACCTTCAGTGGAGTGCGTTCACGTAACGTAGCCGTGTGTCGCCGTTAGCGTGTTTGCTCGAGGTCCAATTCAGATGTTACTTAGCTATACACGCGCAGCATCTCAAAACAGGCACGACAGACCAGAGCCAGCTTCAAAGTGTTTTTGTATATTGTGTTTTGTGCTACCTCCGACTTGCTGAATTTCGCCTACGATAGCGGCGCCTGCTTCCACCTCGTTATAGCACGCTGATTTTGATGAGTTTCGCTGTGGCATAGCGTGTGTGTGAGCGAATGAGTGCTTTTTTTGATTCATGCCCCCCCAGTAGAGTTAAATCATGTACAATTTAGGCTGGGCACCGTCCGCATTAATTCATGTAAGAGATACATTTTTATTGTATTAACAAAATTGGTTCCCCATTTTGCTTGTTTTCTCAAATGTTCAAATGTTTGTAAAGCTTATGGGACTTAACTACGGGGTCATCAGTCCCTAAACTTACAAACTACGTATGAACTACTTACGAACTAGGACGGCACAAATATCCATGCCCGAGGGGGGATTCGAACCCCCGACCGTAGTGGCCGTGCAGACCGTGGCTGAAGCGCCTCAGTCCCCTCGGCCACCACGGCCGCCTTGCTTGGTTTCTATCTGAATAAACAAGTCTAAGTTGAGCATAATCCGTAAGTTACCTATAAACTGTAGTTTTAGCGCACCTTCCCTCTTTTATTTACTATTGTTCTTCACAAGTGCCGAGAAGAAGCTCAGATACATTTTTCTTATGTCTAAATTCCGTTGCGCCATAAATGTTTTCTTAGCCACCTTTCTAAGATAACTTTAATTGTGGTGGCTTTCTTGTTAAAGTCTGTGTGTAATAACGTGTGAGCTGCTATGTATATTGACCACTGTAGTATTAACTTCCTGTTATTGAAGTAATTTGAAACGAGTCAGTTCTCAGTTTGGGCCAGGGAACAAGGCTTTGTAGCAGGGAGTAAGCAGTAGTTCACACGGACCTTATTTGCTAATTTTAGTGATAAAACAAGGCTCTTGTTTCGTACCGTGGTCGCCTTTTAACGTAAACATTTCAACACTCGCGCAGCGCTATCCCCAAGCTAAGCGACGCCGCCGCCTGCCCAACTCCCACTGTCGGTAGCCGCATGCCGATAAGCTGTGTGTCCATGCTGGCCCTGTCCATCTCGCCATAGTCAACCGATAAAACCACGTCGCTACCGATGCCTCTTCATCTGCACACGCAGTTCTTTCCTCCAGTGGTCTTCGTGATGTTGAAAGATTCGGTGCAGGATCCCCCGCTGTGCTAAGTTGGTATCCGGTGTCCCTATTGAGCAGATTTTAAGAGCAGCGATTTCACCGCATCTTTAATAACACTGTCCCTGTACGAGCACGTCGACGAAATTATTTTCTTGTTTTGGTAATCCATAGTCTGTACGGAGGCAGTGTTCAGCCACTGCAGATTTCTCTGGCTGGTCCATACGCGTGTGTCGTCGATGTTCAACACATCTGTCATCCACGGTGCGACATGTTTGTCCGATATAGGATTTCCCGCAGTTACAGGAAATCTACAATATTATTACCATCAGATATAGAATAGTAAATTTACTGGAAATTAATAAGAAGCTTTCAAACCTGGTAATAAAAAATAAAATAAAAAAAGAAAGATCGCAACTGTTCATCGTATACGAAACTTCTTAGAATCATTCCTTGTGCGCTATTGGGCACCGTTTTTGGCACGTTCACGAATGCGCATTCCCTTATTTGTATTCTCTAAATAGGAATTCGACGGCCATGGCCTAGCCGTGTGTCCATCGAACCTGAAGATGTCAGCCAGGTGCGCTGACGAAATATTGTGCAGTTTTGACAATAATATCCGACGTGTCGCTCGAGAACCATATTTAGAAGAAACCCGTCGGGAAGCCTCAAGCAACACATCTTGTACGGGGAGGATGATGAAAGAAGTGAATAAGTTTGATACATTTCAGAACAAGAAGTGCAGACGGCTGTGTGCCCTCGCATTTTTACTATGATGTCGAGATCATCGAATTATACCGATGTTCTGCAGCCGCCAGTAGAATTAAAAATCGTGCCAGCCAAGCCCTTGCGAAGGAGACCATTCATCATACTCGACCGAACTGGACTTTGTATCCAGAGAATTAATGGCACTTCACCTGAAGATTTCGTCAGAACTCTCGGAACGTTCATGGGCGTGGGTGGATAGCGCCACATGGGCGTTTTCAGACTGGAAGCGACAATTTGACACGAATCGTAAGACTGAAAAATTTCATCACCTCGGAAAATTTCGCCAGACGCAGCAGTTTCGGTCTGGGTGAATGGGCAGAACTTCACGCCCACCCCGAGAACGCCGCCCATTTTGGATATTATAAGTTCATCCTATCCAAACGGATGTACTTAAGCAAGATGATCCAGTTATTAGACGACTCTGCATATTGCCTTCTAAACAAGGATCCCACAAACAAGATACAATGGGAAGACTCTGCTGCTTACTAAGAACACCACGATACCTGCTGTTGTGGACAAGTGACTCCTCAACCAGGCAACGGTTCCTCCCAGATTGTACGAAGGGGTCCATGCCTCTTCGACCGATCGTCAGTAATATTGGGGCGTCTGCATACAACTTGGCGAAATACCTGACAGCACAACTGAGTTCTTTGGGTTGAGCATCACATCCGAAACTCTGAAGATTTCATCAGTCGCCTCAAGAACTTGCTGCTTTCACCATCTGATATTCTCGTCAATTTCGATGTGGTATCACTTTTCACCAGAGTGCCATTACAGGAATCATTGTCGCTCATTGGCGTGAAGTTCGAAGGGTAACTTGTTGATTTGTTTAAACATGTGCTCACCTCGGTTTACGTTTGGCCCACTTTAGGTTACGGTGGGCCTTTGTGATCGTCTTTTGACAGCTCGAAATTTATATGAAAATAACGGCTTAACTACTCATCTGAGACGAAAAGTGACTAGCCGAATTTGTAGAGGAGAAAATTCTCTACAACATTGCTCTCTTATGTTTTTTTTCATATCTTCTAGCGTTTCAAAGATATTTGCAAAAATAACGGCGATTTTGGGATGTCTGTCTGTCTGTCCGTCTGTCTATCTGTCCGCAATGTGTTCCCTGTTTTTAAGACGAACCGTTCAACCGATCAGCACCAAATTTTACACACATGATTGTAGGCCGCCAGAGACCAGAACCGCACTTTTTCAAATTTTTACGGTACTAATACAAAAAAGCCGTTTGTAATAAAATTGTAATTGCAAACGAAACGTTCATCTGACATGAAAATTGAATAACCTAATTAGTAGGGGAGAAAATTCTCTACAACTTAGCTCCTTTATGTTTTTTTTTCATATCTCGTATCGTTTGAGTCATATTTGCAAAAATAACGGAGACTTGACACCCTCCATTGAATTAACGAAAACCAGCCGTTCGGAGATGTCACGTGACATTCCTCGCGTATTTGATGATTTTCTTATTGTAACTTACACCTTGTTATTTCAAAGCAACGGCGCACTGAGGAATTAACAAAACACATCGTTCTTTGTACGATAAATGATAATCTAATGTCTACAAATGCCATATTAGCAGCAGTTAACAACGGCCATCAATAGTATGAAATTAAAGGATTCATCTTTTGATTGATAGCCGTAGCGTACCGGGCGCCGTGGCTCAGCGCGTCCGGTCAGGGAGCTCAACACCCTCTGTAATAAAAAAGCTGAGCCAAATATTCAACGAACAACCAAGAAAGAATTGAACCAACGACCGCAAAGAATAGATCTACCTGAAGAAAAAGGAAAAAAATAGCGCAGTGGGCAAGGTGTTGGACTATGACGCTGAAGGTCGGTAGTTCGGAACCCGCCACTACTTACATTTTTTCTTAAAAGGGTTCCAGACACTCTTATTAATTAATTTTTTATTGTTTAGATTATTATTTTGATCCAAAAAGTTTGCAAAATCTTATAAAATTACAGATCTAAAGTGGGCCGTAAAACAGGTCAGTGCGATTTTTTATTTAATGTCCAATATTTCGAACAGACCTACAGTGCCGCAATGAGTAGGCTCCTGTCGCCCATTGTGGCGAATCTTTTTGTGGAAGACTTCGAGGAGAGAGCACTTCATTCAACAGAATAGAAACGTACCTGTTTTTGGTGATATGTACATGATACGTTTGTAGTTTCGTCACACGGTACTGCATCGCTGGATTCATTTTTTAACCACCTACATTATCTTCATCGAAACGTCAAGTTTACTATGGAGACGGAAAGAAACAGCGAACTACTTTTCCTGGACGTTTTGGTACGGAAGAAAGAGGATGGCACCTGGGGTCACGCCGTGTACCGTAAATCAACACACACGGATATATACTTACAGGCCACCAGTTGTCACCATCCTGCACAACGAAGTGGTTTCCTTAGGACGTTCGTCCACAGGGCACGTGTCATATCAGACTCGAACAGCCTGTCTGATGAGTTACGCCACCTCCATATCGTTTTCTTAAAGAACGGATACTCTGAACGGGAGATTCGCCGTGCCTTACACCCCCGACCGTAGTGGCCGTGCAGACCGTGACTGGAGCGCCTCAGTCCCCTCGGCCACCGCGGCCGGCGAGCAGGAAGAAATCGAAGACCAAACAGGAATAGTTATCTTGCCATATGTCGGCGGTGTTCCTTCAAAAATAGGAAGATTACTTAAGAAAACGAAACGAAGAGCTCTTCCAGGAACTGTAAAGGATGATCATGGTCTGAGAAGGCCCGGTGTCTACAAGATTTCCTGTAGCTGTGGGAAATGTTATATAGGACAAACGTATCGCACCGTGGAGGACAGATGCGTTGAACATCAACGACACACGCGTCTGGATCAGCCAGAGAAATCTGCAGTGGCTGAACACTGCCTCCGTACAGGGCACAGTATGGATTACGAAAACACCAAAATTATTTCGTCGACGTGCTCGTACTGCGACAGTGTTATTAAAGTGGCAGCGCAAATTCGCAAGTCTTGAAATCTGCTCAACAGGGACACCGATTACCAACTCAGCATAGCTTTGGCTTTTTCTTTTTTTCCTTTATTGGATTTTATACAGCAGTACACCGGTAGACTGGCAGCAGCACTTTGGGCTGCTCTTCAGCCGAGAGTAAAAATACATATATGAGTGGAGAATTAAAATACATAATAGGAGATAAAATAACAGTGATAAAGTGACATAGACAAGGCGACAGTTTGGAGCACATGACAATAGACAGATGATTAAAACCACATATAGTTAGTTAAAAATGATGAGCCACGGTGACCTAAGAAAACAATGTAGGACGACAAGAACACAGGACGGCGAGTACACGGAGACACTAATTAAAATACACGGTGCGACACTTGTCTGGTTGCGGTGGACGCAGTTAAAAAACACACACTACACTGGAGCACAGCACACAACAATTGACGTAGCACTGTTAAAACTGTCGGTCCAGGACCTCGAGATGGGGGGGGGAGGGAAGCGTGGGGGAGAGGAAAAACGGCGGGGAGAGGGGGCGGCAGGGAGGAGCCGTAGGGACTCCAGGGCAGGGAGAGGGTAGCCTAGCGGGGGAGTGGAAGGGGAGGGGGGAGAGGGGGCACTTTATCCATGGGTGGGGGATCAGAGCTGGTAGGACGGGTATATGTCGGAACGGATAACGTCATCAGGGAGGGGGAGGCGGCGGAAATTACCCTGGGAGAGGACATGGAGGGTGTGGAGATGAAGGGAAGGGGGTATAACGCGGTACAGGCGTGGCAGAGGCCCAGGGTTGGTAAGGATGGGGTGGACCAGGGGGTTGCGGGAGTCTATTTTACAGGTGGTATAGAGGATACAGATATACTGGAGATATTCAAGGAGGTGGGGAAACGGGATCAGGTCATACAGGATCTGCGTGGGGGAAGGGAGCCGGATGCGGTAGGTGAGGCGGAGGGCGTGGTGCTCAAGGACTTGAAGGGTCTTATAGTTGGATGTGGGAGCGGAGATCCAGGTGGGATGGAAGCTGCAAAGAACAGGAGGAATGAGGGAGCGGTAGGTGTAGAGGATGGTGGAGGGGCTGAGACCCCACATCCGGCCACTGAGGAGTTTGAGGAGGTTAAGGCGGGAGAGGGCTTTCTGTCAGACAGTGTGGAGGTGGGGGATCCAGGAGAGGTTACGGTCGAGGGTGAGGCCAAGGTACTTCAGGGTGGGGGTGTGGCGGATAGGGCGGTTGTGGAGGGTGAGGTAGAAATCATGGGAACGGAAGGAGCGAGTGGTTCGACCTATGATAATTGCCAGAGATTTGTCAGGATTGACAGAGAGGAGCCACGGGTTACACCATGAGGTGAACTTGGTGAGGTGGGACTGGAGCAAAAACTAGGAGTGGGCCAGGGAGGGGGCAAGGGCTAGGAAGGCGGTGTCGTCAGCATATTGTAGAAGGTAAACGGAAGGCTCGGGTTGGGGCATGTCAGCAGAGTAGCTGAGATAAAGGAGAGGATAGAGGATGGTGCCTTGGGGCGCCCCGGCAGAGGGGTAGAACAAACGGGAGTCGGAGTTGCAGACAGTGACATAGGAGGGCCAGTGGGTGAGAAAGGAAGCAATGAGTCTGACGTAAATAATAGGAAGGGCGTAGAACTGGAGCTTGAAGAGGAGACCGGAATTCCATACACAGTCGTAGGCTTTTTGGATAAAGGGAGACAAAAATTGCGGAGTGACGGGAGTTGAGTTGGAGAGATAGGAGTTGTGTAAGGCGAAGGAGCTGGTCATTGGCAAAGAAGGAGGGTCAGAAGCCACATTGGGAAAGGGGGAGGAACTGTTGGCGATGGAGGTGCTGATGGATACGACGGGAGAGGATGGTTTCTAGGACCTTGCTGAACACGGAGGTAAGACTGATGGGACGGTAGGATGAGGTCTGGGATGGGGGCTTATCAGGATTTAGGAACATGAGAATATGGGAGGTCTTCCTCAGGTCAGGGTAAAAACCGGTGAAAAGGATGACATTAAATAAGGTAGCAAGAGCTTCATGGAAGGAGGGGGGACAGGCTCGGAGGTGGCGGTAGGTTAGCCGGTCGTGACCGGGGGCGGTGTTGTGTTTAGTGTGAAGAGTGTCAATGATGTCACGGGCGGTAATGGGTGTCTTCAGTTGTAAGGGGGCATGTGGTCCAAGTACTGGAAGTCGGGGACGAGTGGAGGAGTGGAGGTATCGATTCGCTCATGGACGTCTGGGAAGAGAGAATAGTCAAAGGGAGGATCATCAGGAATGGAGAAGACTTTGGAGTGGTAGGAAGCAAAGTGCTCTGCCTTACTGGCGTTTTCAGGAAAAGGACGGTCATCATGGAGAAGCGGGTAGTGGGGGAGGAGTGACTGCCAGTAAGGTGGCGGAAGGCATGCCAGTACTTGGAAGAGTTGACAGGGAGCGTGGAATTGAGGCAGGTGCATGTCTGGCGCCTGTCCCGGCGTTTTTCGCGGACAAGAGGTTTCGGATGTGGCATTGGATTTGCCGGTGGCGTTGGAGTGTGTCCCAGTCAAGGGTCCGGAGGAAGGAGCCGTACAGACGACGGGATTCGCGAAGGAGAAGGACGGCCTGTGGAGGAAGGGTAGGACGGTGAGGATAAATCGCCCGGGTGGGGATGTGGGCATGGACCGCATCAGCAACGGTCTGCTGGAGGAAGGAGGAGGCATGATCAATATCGTCGGGAGTGCGGAGGGGAAGTGGGTGGCTTGCGACCGAGGTGTCAATGGAGCGACGGTAGGCATCCCAGTCGGCACGGGAGTAGTCATGAACGAGTTTGGGAGGGGGCATAGGACGGGGAGTACGGGCAGGGTGGGGGCGGTGGTCAAGGGTAAGTAGGACAGGGGCGTGGTCAGTGCCTATAAGGTCGAGGACATCCGCCGTGATGTGCCCAAGGAGGTTGGGAGACGCCAGGACGACGTCGGGCGTGGTGTTGCTTTCGGGGCGGGTTGGGTGGGGAAGAGGAAGGACGTCGCCCCGGAATTCATCAGGCGGACGGGAAGAAAGGTTAAGGTCACCAGCGATCACATAAGTCGTGAAGGAGCGATCTATGTGGGAGAGGAAGGCATAGGGGAGGGGAGCAGTGCTGTGGATATAGATGCTAGCGAGGGTGAGGTGTGGGGGGCCATCGGTACGGTGGAGGACGTAGGGAGCAGTGCTGACAGGACGGCGGGGTTGAAGGGTCTCGTTCAGGAGGAAGGAATACACGCGGTGGTGTTTATTGGCAGGAAGAGAGCGGACATTATGATAGAGGTAAGTATAGGAAGGGCTTGCCATAGGGGTCGAAAGAGAAGGCCGAGAGGAGGGAGAGGGGGCGACGGGAAAAGAGGGTACGGTGTGTCTAGACTAGGGTAACTTGCCGGGAGAAGGTGAAGTGGGAATCTGCACGGGAGAGGGTGGCGAAGGTTTCGAGATGAAAGACGGAACGGGCGGCAAGGGCGATCTGCTGGAGGGTATGGGGACGCTGGAAGGGATGGATGTTCTGGAGGACGGTCGTGACAAATCGGATTACGTCCTCTACGGTTGGAGGAGGGCAGAGGAAGTTGTTGGGATGGAGAGGGGGATCGACAGGAAGAACAGGGACGGTAAGTTCGGGAGTGGTGGGGGCGGGGACGGATTTGCATTTATAGGAGTAGGTGGGATGGGGGCCACCACAGGTGTTGCAGACAGGAGCTTGGGCTCCTGCAATGGATCTTTTAACATCACGAAGACCACCGGAGGAAACGACTGCATGTGCAGATGAACAGGCATCTGTAACGACGCAGTTTTATCGGTTGGCCATGGCGAGAGGGACACAGGCCAGCATAGACACAGAGTATGCGGCAACCAACAGTGGACATTGGGGCAGTCGGCGGCGGCGCGTAACTTGTGGACTGTTCTGCGTGAGTGTCGAAATGTTTACCTCACAGTCTAACAGATGGCGCACCTGGCTGTTTCGTTTATGGATGCAGTACGGAAAATCTATAATTAGGGTTACCATACGTCCACTTTTCCCGGACACAGTCTTTTTGAGGCATATTTAATTTATAAAATTTCCTCGTTTTGTTCTTTCTTTTCGGGTTCCGAAAAAAGAAAATTTATTTTTGTGTCATTGGCTACAACGGACTCGGTCGCGCTGCAAGTCCAAACTATTCGCAACTATCACGCTCAGTCTCAGAGAGAAATTGCCGTTCACAATTTCATGGATCTGACAGCTGCAAACCATTCGAAACTTCTCTGCGAAGAAACCCAATTGTCTATCATTCTGTGTTCTGCATTCTGTACTTTGACGTTGCTTTTGATATACTTCGTGGTTTAGGTTAAAGCTGTATTGTGTGTTCGAGATCGTAGATAGGCTTTTGCTTCAAAATAAATTACGAACTTAAATACCAATATAAAATGCCGAAAAGAACGTCAGTGTTGAAAGATGTGCTCTTGGAGAAATACAAGTACATATTCGTTGTAAACAAAGGTAAGAAGTATCGGAAGGTTTAGTACTGTATAGTAAATATAGTTGATTCAAAAGTGAAAAAGACAAGAATGAGACATTTGCATCTAGTGATGATTAAACTGTCAAGGTTCGTAATATCTTGTTTACAATAACCACACAAGGTTACTGATTTAGTTTGTAGTAGTTTTACGTGGTTTATTAATTGAGTTGTAAATTACAGTATGTTAACAATAAAGTATCATCTGTTTTATATGAATTTTTTTATAACGAACACATGGTAACCCTATCTATTTAATATTATTACCACAAGATATAGAATAGTAAGTTAAATGAAATTGCTAAGAAGCTTTTAAACATGTTAATAAGAAACAAAAGAAATATAAAGAAAGAAATATCGCAACTATTCACTGTAAACGAAACTTCCCAAAATCATTCCTTGTGCGCTAGTGGCCACCGTTTTTGGCGCATTCACGCATGCGCATTCCCTTCTTTGAATGCTCTAAATATAAATTCGTCGGTCACGGCCAAGCAGTGTCTCCATCGCACCTGAAGATGTCAGCCAGGTGTGCTGACGAAATATTGTGCAATTTTGACAATAACATCCTACGTCTCGCCCGATAACCATATTTAGAAGAAATCCGTCAGAAAGCCTCAAGCAACACATAAAAATTGCACATTTTAATTCTTTAACTTGCTATTACTGACAGAAAATTTGGAGATGATATTTTTGCAAGGCAAGTATTTAACTACTCCATAGTAATAGTAAAGATCATTTTCTTACGTAAAGACTGCTAGTTCAATCATATTATTAAATTTTTAAATACGCGACATTCAAAATGTTCAAATGTTTGTAAATCTATCGGACCAAACTGCGTGGTCATCAGTCCGTAGCTTACAAACTACTTAAACCTAGGTAAACTAACCTAAGGACAAACACACGCACCCATGCCCCAGGGAGGACTGGAACCTCCACGGCGAGCAACCGCGCGCTCCGCAGCGAGGTGCTTTATACCGCTAGGCTACTCCACCGCGGCTACGCGTCATTAATGCAAATTCCCCTACAAAATATGGCGGACGTAGGTATCAAATTTGTGACGACCTTATAATTGTAGTTAGTTTTACCTATGCGTTGACAACAATGTGTCGACAAAATGTTTGAAAAACAAAGACTGTTGTACGCATTGGAATTGACTGGATAGTATTTAGGTGTAGGAAATGCTTTGTACAAAGATCATTTGATATTCATAGAATATATGACATCAACTGCGATTGGGCAAAGCTGAAAATGTGTACCCAGCCGGGATTCGAACCCGGGTCTCCTGCTTTCTAGGCAGTTGCGCTGACCCCTACACCAGCAGATTTGCCCAATCGCAGTTGATGTCATATATTCTATGAATATTAAATAATAACAACTGCAGGATCAGAAGTGACGTCTGTTCTCTCGGAACAGATGCCACATGTATATATAAAGATCATTTGCCTCCTAGAAAATATCTGGGACAAATTCACAACTCGATCAAGCCAATGGTGATGCAACGGAGAGACGTACGGAGAACATAAGACTACTGAAAGTTCGCTTTCGGAATGAAAGTCCGTTAGAAAGGGTTCCATTTCCACTCCTCAAATATTTGTTCGTCTTTTTAAATTTTTCTCTGCCACAAATTTGCACGGTAATAAAGCAACACCAGGTTACGAGCTCGTTTATTAGAGAAATTTTCCCTCACCCAATAATCTGCCGTAAACGTTCCATTCTAGACGTTATATCAGGCGCTGACTTGCCATAATTACTACCGATCGGTCCGTCAGCGCTATTGCGTTAATAAGTCAATAACTCTCTAATGGCCTGAATGCACACATCGTATCAGCTTATATTGCTGCCCGTTGCTTACCTTGCAGTTTTGTTGCCTGATGCCCAATTAACGTCTTCATCAGATGAAGTACTCTCTCGCAGCCGAGCAATCCGCATTACTTTATGATTCTCAATCAGCTGAATTGACGCCCTCTGTATCAAATGTGAATGAACACCGAAAGTCGTTACTTTGCTGTTTGGTCCACGTAAGTAGTGTGAGTTTGACATGGTTGTATCATCCATCCACAATTGTACAAAGGTCAGGCAGTTCTTTCTTATTCCTCGCGTTTATATTTTCGTATGTTTCTAGCTTCTATCGTGATATTGCAGTGGTACGATTTTCTCAAATACTACGTAAGTTAACTACCGTTATTTCCTGGCGTTGCTCAAATGTCTATTAATTCAATTCGTATGTCAGACCATCACTTTTTCCCTACTCTGACCATCGGCTTCTACCGCACTACGTGTTCTTCTTGCAACGTTTCTGGTTTTTTTTTTATTTTTTTTTTATTATTATTATTAAACGGGCTTCTTCTGTATTATATTGATTTTTGTTTTATGTGGCCAATTTTCGAATTGGATCACTTCTTTGGTTTAAATTTGTATTAGTTTTACAATGGCTTGACTTCCTCTTGCATTTAGTTATGCAAATTCACTATCGTTGAATTGCCTCGAACTTTTACTTGGCTTTCCTGTAGGTTGATATGACTGATGCTCTTTTCGTAATAAAATTCTGTTTTACTTAGCTTGAAGTTCTGCGTCATAATTATTGTTACTAAGCCTATGTGTTAATTAAAAAATAAAACATTTTTTTAGTGATGATCCAAAATGAAATTCTTCTAATTAAAAAGAATAGAATTTGAGAGTCTTTTGTTTCTTTTTAAAACCCGATAGTTTATTTATGTCGAAGCCACTTACAAAAACATATTGTCTATGCCTGATTTTTACTATTAATTGTCCTTTGGTAGGTTTTATTTAAAGTTCCTTTCAAAAATAACAGCTAAATTATTTATGACACACACTTATCTCAGCGATCATTTAGAAGACAGAGATATTCACCTATGAGTACTTTTCATAATAACCATAGTTTAGATGAGGGATCTAAATACTTGATGCTTAAGACACTTCCTAAGATTTCACTGATTCCATATTCTCAAATTAACACAATTACAAGAAAGAGATTTAAAGATATAGGAGACTAGACACAGAGAGCGAGTAATCCGAACGTGGGTACTATTTATACTGGAATCAGACCAAATATGAGTGAAATATACTCTATGGACATTACTATTCTGAATTAAATGCTACTTATTTTAATTAAAATTTTGAAGAATTTTGACTTTCACCTCGAAAAAAAATGGAAAATGGCGATTCCAATACCATGACCGCGATGTAGTGTTACAACTTATTCAGGTCGATGACCGAACCTCTTCCAAACTTCACTTTTCCCTAGCAGTATATCGCTCAGAACTTCCTTCCACTGCAGTCCTCTTCGGTTCACATCACCTTCCTCGTGGTCTCTCCAACATTTTCGTGGTCCATTAATTGCTCTCCGACTGGATTCTTCCCATTCTAGGGCTCTTCTAGGAAGTCTTTGTGATCTTTTTTCAATAATGCTCCCAAACCATTGAAACCTAAAGACGTCATATTTCAGAATAAATTGTCCTACAAAAATATTATTTTCAGGTACGTAGAACGAATGCAGTTGTTAGTATATATGTATTGAATAACAACCTCTTTTAGTGCTATATATACCGTATATCTTACCGGCAAAATATGGTGCGAATGTAGTTGATAGTAAAGACCTAAAATAAAACGAAAAGTAATGCGTGATGGGGCAGTGTTTAACGAACCAAGTCGATTATGACATCATCAACTACACTTCGTGCTACGATATAGTTTCGGAGGTACCTTCTCTGATATGACTGTATACTGTCTGTGAAATGTCTCCCGATTACGAATAGTAGTTTAGAAGCAAGCAACTGTAACGTCATGCCGAAAAGACGTAATTTAACTGCATGACCAAAGGACAAGTAGAACGCGATAATCTTCGTTAGGGTTGGGGTTGCCAGCGAGAAAATGTTTCGTAAGTGTCTGAATTTCTTTGTAAGCTTTTTCGCAACATGCAAATCATCGAAAATTTCAAACATTGAAAGAATAAAAATCTCGTTATTCTTGCATCGCATGATGCAGTTTTTGTTTAATGTTATTTTTATGACGTCATATGTCCTGACTATGTTCCTACTACCCCAACAGTGTTTGTTGTCTGATAGAAAGGAATATGCGGGCCATGTTTGGTTCAAATATGTCTAATCGATTATTAGTTTCGGAGAAGAAATGGGCATAGACAAAATCTTCTTGTAACTGGCTTCGACATATATGAACTACCGGGACTTCAAAAAAATATTTCAAATTTTATTTTATTAAATTAGAAGCCTCTACATATATTTTTATATGTTGACATAACCAACAGAAAGGTAACAATAAAATGGACACTAGCTAGACATATGACATTTCATTAGTTTTGAACTTTCGTGAGAAATGTACAGTGAATTCTGCTGCTTATCGTATGATTTAATGATGCAAATAAAAGTCAAAAATATTCATTAACACAGGAAAATATGTACATGCATATTATCACGTCATCAAGTTGTACACAACAAAGTTTCACGTACTTACGTTTGGAATTGGACAAAAAAATACGATATAATAGATGTCGTATTGACAAAAGCTATAGCTCCTATTATGGTGCCAAATTTAAAGTCCTAGAGTTGGTAACACAGATCATTTGTGTTGGTCATTCATTAAATATCTGTCAAAAGGCAGTATACTCATCCAAATACAAAATTATGAGTTGTGTATACCAGCAAAGAGCATATAACGCTTTGAAGGTGAACGAACACACATTTGTTGTTAAACACTTTTGAACCTCATGAACCTTTTTGTGGTGCTAAATAAATAATAAAATCAACGATTGCTGATTAAAAGTATTATCCACTGTGTCATACGCTCGAATCAAATAATCTTTAAGACCTTGTTATATTGCACAATGTCTGATAAAATAAAATTTTTGAAATATATTTCTCAGGTATAACTAATACCCTACTACAACGACGATTAAATTCAGACATTCAAATACATGAATAACAAACGGATGATGATCTAGGAGTACGCTCTTGAAGTATAAATTCATGAAAGTTATCGTATAGAGCAATAAAAAATGTTCAAATGTTTGTAAAGTCTATGGGCCTTAACTGCTGGGTTATCAGTCCCTAAACTTACAAACTACTTATGAACTAGCTTATACTAAAGACGGCACAAACATCCATGCCCAAGGGGGGATTCGAACCCCCGACGGGAAACGGCCTCGCGCATCGTAGCATAGCGCCTAAATGCAATAACGCTACCAATAAATATAGTAGTAAGTAATTGAGATTTTCTATGACATGATGCTGTAAATAAATCTTAAAAATATTCTGTTGCTCTCTTCTTGATTTGGAATGTGAGATTACTCATGTGTTGAATAGAACTTTACAAAGAATATTAGTGGTGACATACGGAAATCATACGTTCAGCAGGAAAGGTAGCAAGCCATAACAAACCATTTAATACATCTACAGATGTAGTTTTAGGTAATTAACAATGTGAAGAATACTCCTGTCTCAGCACAAGAAAGTCAAGTATGTTCTTGATCGAAAATCTCAGAAAAGTGGGAAAGTAACTGCCTCTGTCCTATTCCCGACTTAAGTTTTTGGCATTCGAGCATATTCGCGCTTTGAATACAAAACGCGCTAGGTCCTCTTACTCAGTCTCTCCCTCGTACTGGTTTTTATTCACAAAATCTCCCTTCCACTGCCACTATATTGTCTTCACTGTCTCATTTTCGTCCTATGTATAGTGTTGTGAACAGCACTGTAAAGCATGTCCGGAGTTATGGTGAGGCATTGGCGTCGGATTTTGTCTTTCAGCATCCGTAGAGATGTCGGTCGATCACGATACACATGCGATTTCAGGTAACCCCAAAGCCAATAATCGCACGGACTGAGGTCTGGGGACCTGGGAGGCCTAGCATGACGAAAGTGGCGGCTGAGCACACGATCATCACCAAACGACGCGCGCAAGATATCTTTCACTCGTGTAGCAATATGGGGTGGAGCGCCATCCGGCATAAAAATCGTATGTTCCAGCAGGTGTTTATCAGCCAGGCTGGAGAAGATGCGATTCTGTAACATATTGGCGTACCTCTCACCCGTCACGGTAGCAGTTACAAAACCAGAATCACGCGCCATCTGTCGGATATTTTAAGAATTATACTTTACTTTATATTTCTTTTATTTTTATTTTTTATTTTTTTTCTAATAAAACCACATGTCATTCCAGGTATGTGTGTCTTTTTTACCTCTGTATCTACATTTCCTCGAAGAAAAAAGGCCCGATATCAGTAGACGTGGTAAATCCAACCCATACCGTGACTTTCTCGTCGTGCAATGGAGTTCCCACGACAGTTCTAGGATTTTCGGTAGCCCAAATTCTGCAGTTGTGGGCGTTGACAGACCTTCGGAGCGTGAAATGAGTTTCGTCGGTCCACAACACGTTACTCAACCAATCGTTACCCTCCGCCATCTTTTGAAACGCTTCTCTCTCTCTCTCTCTTTTTTTTTATTTTTATATATTTTTTTTATTATTATTGGATTTTAATGCCCTAATACAGGCAGGCTGGCAGAACCCGATGATGCTGCTCTACATCCGAGCGAATGGAAACAATGGACAAATCGAATATAAAATTAAAGGTGATAAAATGACGCATTTACAATTACAAGATGAAAATATGGGAGAATGTTAAAAGACAACATGACAGCGGACAGAACATACATGGTTGTTAAAACAAGACATTGCCACGGTGGCTAAAAAACTCTCACTGCAGACGACGAGACATAACATGACGGCGACGTTGAGGTAAAAAAAAAAAAAAAAAAAAAAAAAAAAAAAACACACACACTGAACACTGGTGTATGCAACGTTAAAAACCATGGGCGACGAAACACTATACACACGAAGCACTGAACACTTTAAAACACTAGCACTTTATTGGCCCTGCAGGGGGAGGGGGGGAGAGAGGATGGAGAAAGCGCGAGGGAAGGGGAAGGAGATGGGGGAGGGGAGAATGGGGGAGACCGGAAGGAACTCCCGGGGAGGTGGAGAAAGGAGGGGGTGAGCCAAGCGGGGGACGGGAGTGGGAGGGGGAGGGAGGAGGCGGCGACAATCTACAGAGAAAGGTCAAAGTTGGAAGGAGGGATAGATGTCGGGACGGTTGTGGAGAACGTTGTCAGGGAGAGGTAGGTGGCGGAAGCCACCCTCAGAGAGGACGTACAGGGTGTGGAGGTGAAGGGAGGGAGGGATGTGGCGGTAAAGACGTAGCAGGTGCCCGGAATCCAGGAGGAGAGGGGATACCAGTGGGTTATGGGACTTTCGGTGGATGTACTTGAGGCGGATGTGTTGAAGGACTTGGACCAGGTGTGGGAATGGGATGAAGTCGTAAAGGATCCGTGTGGGGGAGGGGAGGCGGATGCTGTAGGCGAGGCGAAGGGCGTGGCGTTCGAGGATTTTGAGGGAAAACGCTTCTCTCATTACAGCTCCTTTTATACACGATTTTCACGCGTAGTCACTGACGTTTTGCTGCCCAGCGCCATCTGTCGGACATTTTTTGAACTTTGTTATTTTGTTGGTTCTAAGAAAACCCCATGTCATTCCAAGCACGTGTGTTAATTTTTACCTCTCTATCTACATTATTCCGTGATTTATTAAGTTTTCAAATTTATACTGACTCTTGCATCACCCGTTATTTCTACTATTTCTCTTGTGTCACGTTACCACTAATTCATTTCCCTCAACTTCAGTCACCATTGCCTTTGTTCTAGATATTGTTGATATTTCGAATAAGCGAGTATGAGAGAAAAGGGTGGGGGGAGTACGCCTATCTAAGGGATGGGTATGGTCTCCACACATCTCACTTCATCATTACCACTGTCTCGTCTCAGATTTGTAACCACTAGCTCTATTCATTTATATTTTTCACTGGCACTGTGTCTCTACCACCCACTTTCTCCCCCGATCGCATGACAGAATGTTTTCTGTGGAAAGGGAAGTGAAGAGTCAGGCATCTCGTTCTCACTTATCTGTCAGAGTCATTTAGACTGGCGCTGTTTTCTCGTTTTTTGTGGATTTTGAGCATTTCTCAGCTGCTTCGTCTCTTTTCTAAGCTACAGTAGGATATGCTGATTAAAAAAGACAAATTACATACATATGTAACGACTTAACGACACTTCGACGCATTTAGGCACAGAGTATGGTCTGCAAAAAACATTTTTTATTTGTTAACAGAAGATATCAGACTGAACAATGTACCAAATATTTTTTCATTGAATAATTTTCCTTAAAAAATAGAACAGCAAAATATTCGTAACGGTTGCCAAGTCTGCTGGGCAAAAGGAAGCACACGGTGCGGATTCGTCCGCCGGATATGAAATCAATATCTCGAGAATTCAGTGAGATACTGCCATGCTTTCAATTTTAAATGAAATTTCTATATCTCATTTGGATTTCATAGGCTGTTTGGTATGAGCTACAATCGACAATACGCAGAATCTACGCAAACTGTTCATTTCTCTGCAAATGCTTTAAAATATATTACTATGCCTTATTTTATCATCCAAAGTAACTGTAAATAATAACGAAAACAAAATCAGTCTTTAATGGAGCAAAGATCTCAAACTGCAAGATGTGCAAGAAAATCAAATTTTTTCGCCGAGCAGATTTCGTATAGTAGGTTTTTAATTTACATAGCGGCCATAACGTCTTCTCTTAGCGCAATTGGCATTTTTTATCCAAATATCATGGTATGATGTTTGTATCTTGATAACCGATTCACATATTCTGAAAGGGAAAGTGACATTTCTAAATAAATGTGTTCAAGCATATACATTTAAAATTTGAACCATTTCCATTGCGCTCCACGACTAAACACTGGTTTTATGCTTACGTTCGGAAACTTGGAACCTCTAGGTGGCAGTAACGGGTGAAGATATCGGATAAGCTTGGAAAAGTAATTTGAGCTTATCATAGTAGGAATGATTGGTAAAAGCATTCGACGGTTATTAATTATTAGAAAGTACAGAAGCGGCCATCCCCACAAATCATTGATTTGATACAGAAAAGTTATGGTTTTTCTGGTTTTCTCGGGCTGTCGATTCATCATTTCAACAGCAAGGGAGACGAAAACTTTATTGCGATGGGACACTGGAACTCGATAGTAGGAAAAGGAAGAGAAGCAAATGTTGTAGGTGAATATGGACTGGGGAAAAGAAAGAGGATATCGCTTGGCACAATTTTGTACAGAGCACAATTTAATGATCACCAACACTTGGTTTAAACATCATGATAGATGTCTGTATACGTGGAAGAGATCAGGAGACACTGGACGGTACCAAATTGACTTTATAATGGTAGATTTGTAAATCAGGTTGTAAACTGTAAGACATACCCAGGAGCAGATATTGACTCTGACCATAACTTATTGGTAATGAACTGTAGTTTAAATCTGAAGGCACTGCAGAAAAGTAAGGAGATGGAAGCTGGATGTGTAGATCCCGTAACTAATGAGAAGGTGCTTAACCGAACTGGGAAGAAAAGGAGTTTCTGGCATATCCTAAGACAAGGGATAGATTGGCGGGACACATTCTGAGACATCAAGGAATCGTCAACTTATCATTAGAGGGAAGTGTGTGGGGTAAAAATCGTAGAGGGAGACCGAGGGACGAATACAGTAAGCAGATTCAAAAGGATTTAGGTTGCTGAACTTATTTGCAGATGAAGAGACTTGCAAGTACAGGGTAGCGTGGAGAGCTACATCAGACAAGTCTGCGCACTGAAGACCACAACAAGAAACAACGACAACAATAGCCTAGTAAGCATGATTTCGATTCCCGGCCGCCTCACAAATTTAAATCAATGTTCACCTTTATCTTTAATACTTCGTGGTTTTAAAAGAATTTGGTACTGGATGATTGCAATATTCGCAAGGTAAGACGCTATTCTACAGTTATGTATCTGATACGATATATATATTCACAATCGATTTCTAACATTAGCCTTTTTAAGGCAGCCTTGTTTCATTTTTTGATGCTACAGAATATCTAAATATTGGATAATAAATACAGCAGGCTCTCAAGCAAATACGTAAAGTGTTACGAAATTCTTCTGAAATTAATGTTTGTAGAAACGTTTCATCATCTTAAAATATACTGAGATAAAGTCACTATATCGTGTCTGACGATAAATTCCGTTTATACGCTGCACTTAGAACGCTAAAAAAACTAAATGTTATAATTCGGTTTAGTTAGGAAGACGAAATGCTACTGGCCGATTTCTACAACGTAAATAAACACAACGTGTAATAAATTTACACACAACCGTTAGTTGGTGTATATTCAAGCTATTTTGCAGTTATATATTTAAATGAGACATACTTTCCGTGTCCTAAGTCGAATGAATACACACTTTAATCAATAGAGTCTTACGCACATTTAAATTTCGCGCGGAAATTTGCCACAGCCGGCCGCGGTGGCCGTGGAGACTGAGGCGCTTCGGTCACGGTCTTCACGGTCACTACGGTCGGGGGTTAGAATCCCCCCCCCCTCGGGCATAGATATTTGTGCCGTCCTTAGTATTAGCTAGTTCATAAGTAGTTTGTAGGTTTAGGGACTGATGACCCTGTAGTTAAGTGCCCTAAGCTTAACAAACATTTGAACATTTTTTTGCCACCATAATGGCCGCCGAGGCGCTCTTCAATTTGCCCGCTGCCGCTTAAGGGATTATGGGGGCCGTCCGACCCGATGTTTGTTTTCACATCTCAAAACACAGTGGTAGTAACACGAAGCATTTGTAACCAATTGTGTCTCATCGTTCATCATCCTGTGTCCCTCTGGGGTGCAGCCTTCAGCCATCGTGGATTTATCAACCTGCAACAATCGCGTATGCCGGTAATGTCATTGTAGGTACGAATAGTTTATCCAATGTGAAACCTAACTTTTCCCGGCGTAATGAATGTTCAAATAACTTACGGGTATGCTGCCTGGTGACGTCGTTGACCATCGCCGATATTTGTACAGGGGCACACCCTGCCATTCTCAAGACACAACGGCAGTATACACGTAAGTTGTTTGAGCAGTATGTCAAATGTATGTTTCACAGCAGTCAGACGATATTTTGTAAAAACTAGGCTTCCTCAGACCTAAATCGTCTTTAAAAAGAGGCAAGAAGTGTTGTATTCTTAGTTGGGGGTCGAAAAACACATCTTACTTCATTTTTCGTGAAGGTCATACTTATTGTGATTGACATGTTTCCAGGCATATTGTAGAAAAGCCAAAGAAAATGTGTCTTCAGGTGTTATAGGTAGTGGTCCAAACTCAAAAGTTCGTCGAATTCGACTACCCGTAAGACGTTATGATTTAACATATACCACTCTTACATATGTACAGCTCAAGCCCTAAAACACTTCAAATATGTGACGGCTGAAAGCTGGTTTGTGTGTTTGGTATTGTACAGAAGAGAGATGAATAATTTACGGCCTTAAGACATTGTTTTTGAAGCAGGAAAAATCCCAAAAGTAGCCTACGGTTGCAACGTGGATTCCGAAATAAGAAGTGATTAGTGATTTTCACATACACAAATCTTTCGCAGGTGTCATAGAAATAATGAAACCGCTGAATTTTGGTTTGTTATCATAGGCCCGTTCACTATAATCTATATTTCAGGCGTTCCAGTAAACTGTTTATTATCTATACTGTTTCGGTCCTACTCGAAATTGTCAGTAGCTCATATATATTTTTTAGCCGATGGCTGTATCCTGTGGTAAATTCATTGCTATCGTAACAATCTACCAAGAAATATCTGCAGCTCCCTGGCAGTCACTAGCCTTTCTGAACTGTTACAATCAGAAACGGTATATTTGGCTCCAACATTTACATAAATAAAATCTAGTCCAATGTAAGAACTGTAAACTTAGCTGGGCTCTTTATGGGCAACTTGGCAAATACGATCAGAACCATCTAAACAAAATGACACTCGAAAGCGAAGGAAATGGATTAGTTCGTGGTTACCATCGGTGTTTTATTTGACAAAAATAAATAAATAAATAAATAAATAAATAAATTGAAATTGCTAGAAGCGTGAACGATTTTTTGCGCGCGTCATTTGGTGATGATCGTGTGCTCAGCCGCCACTTTCGTCATGCTTGGCTTCCCAGGTCCCCAGACTTCAGTCCGTGCGATTATTGTCTTTGGGGTTAGCTGAAGTCGCACGTGTATCGTGATCGACCGACACTTCAAGGGATGCTAAAAGACGACATCCGACGCCAATGCCTCACCATAACCCCGGACATGCTTTATAGTGCTATTCACAACATTATTCCTCGACTACAGCTATTGTTGAGGAATGATGGTAAACATATTGAGCATTATCTGTTAAGGAGATCATCTTAGCTTTGTGTTAATTTGTTATGCTAATTATTGCTTTTCTGATCAGATGAAACGCCACCTGTCGGACATTTTTTAAACTTTTTTTTGTTCCAATAAAACCACATGTCATTCCAAGCATGTGTGTCAATTTTTACCTGTCTATCTACATTATTCCGTGATTTGTTACGTTTTCAAATTTATACTGACTTTTTTTTTTTGATCATCCGGTATATTATCAACGATCCTCAGCAGTAGCGGACTTCCCAAAAAATGGTGAGCAGCTGGATCGCCGAAATATTGAATCACATTGAATTTAAATTCCAGCAGGAGACACGCATAGACTATGCATATATGTGTTGGAGAGTCGCCCTAAAAGTAACAGAAAACTTTTTTAAAGTATAGAAACGGTCTAAAGCACAAAACTGAATTTTTCTTATAGACTAGTTTCGAAATTGAATTTGTATTATAGACTAGTTTCGCCCTAGAGTTGGGCCATCTTTACGAGTTGCTCTGAGATGGTGTGGGGCGCAGTATGAGCTGTGAGTTCCTCAGGCGCTGTTACTGCTAGGGACAATATAATGTCCGTTTTGCGCTCTAGATTGGTTTTATATAAAAAAAATTATCATAAGGATGATGTTTTTCGAAAGGAAATTAAAAGTTCCCAAAAATATTTAACGTAAAACTGATTCCCCAATACCTACTACCGCTATTGTTTATTAATAAAATTAGTGTCTTCATATTCGACCACCAACAAGAGAATTCTAAAGACCCTCTATCATCTCTTGTTTATTGTAATGTCTTATTTTATGCACAACTGTGAAGAGTGACAGTCAAATTTTAACCATTGTGGCCTAGTTGGCTAACGTTCTAGGAGGCGACCCAATTATGATATTGTAGAAAGATGTAAAAAAGCCAAGATCGCTGATCATCAATTTTTATTTAAGACGACCGGTTTCGCTGAACTATGTCAGCATCATCTGGTCAAATAAAATATTTTACAAGGCCATAATCTTGTGATGTCAATCAGTTGTTATATAACAATTTACAGTGCATAGGTGCACTTTGTCATTATAATAAAACATAATTATCACAGTGAGTGACAATAGCCAATGTTTTATTATAATGACATAGTGCACCTATGCACTGTAAATTGTTATATAACAACTGATTGACATTACAAGATTATGGCCTTGTAAAATATATTTGACCAGATGATACTGACATAGTTCTGCGAAACCGTTCGTCGTAAATAAAAATTGATGATCAGCGATCTTGGCTTTTTTATAACTTTCTACAATATCATTGTGACCTAGTTTATTTCCTTGCAATGAAACCTAAGCGTTTACCACGTGACCAGAGTACCTACGGAACTGGTACCATTGAATGTACCAGTATTCGTCACTTCACTTGGTTTAGGATAGAAGTTCTGTGAAGACGCCTTGAAACGTATGCGGCCACAATGATTAACAATGTCAATGTCTTATGATACCTTGCTTTCCGTCGATAAGCAGAATTAAATGTATTTACAAATATACAGGCGTCTCATTAACTATCTACAGCCGGCCGCGGTGGTCGAGGGGACTGAGGCGCTTCAGTCACGGTCTGCACGGCCACTACGGTCGGGGGTTCGAATCCCCCCTAGGGCATGGATATTTGTGCCGTCCTTAGTTGTAGGTAGTTCATAAGTAGTTTGTAAGTTTCGGGACTGATGACCCCGTGGTTCAGTCCCTTAAGCTTAACAAACATTTGAACATTTTTGAACTATCTACAAACTTTGGGGAGACCTTCCTAACTACAAAACAAGACTCTATAGAGCTAGTAAACATGTGCTTTAAAATGCTTACGTAACTGCTGGCACATTTTCAATAGAAGAGATGTTTGTTGCTGTATGGAAGATGAATAAGATGCTCTTCAGATATTCATTTTAGAGCACATATTTATTAGACTTTTTTCTTGTTTGGTGTAAGGAACCTTTCCCCAAACTCGGTTGTGTATATTGATGAACTTTCTGTCCATTCACATTCTGACCATTTCACACCCGTTCCCGTGCTGCTTCCTGTGTGTGCGAAGCTTGGTGGAGACTTTGGGGGCCATAACGTGGATGTGTGCCAAGTCGGTCGGCGGCAAAGTTTTCTGGCCAGCGACCACACTCTACGCCTCGAAGAAAGCGGTACAGAGAGGTACTATACATCTTATCTAATGCTCTTCTGACTGGTACAGAAAATACGGGTGAATAAATATGTAAGAATAGAGAAAAGTATTAAAACTTTACTTTATTTCGAGGGGTGATTACGGAACAATTTTGATAAATTGCTCTCCGCAGCTGTGGGTGAATACGTTGAGATATTGATACCGTGATTAACATCATCTGCGTGTCAGTGGTACACTATTGTTACAGCGTGATTAAGCACCAACTTCCATACATACTACCTTTAATTTCTGAGTGTAAGTAATACTGTGCAAAACCATCAATACATTAATGTTGGGTGCATGAAAGTTTAATAACTGATTTTGACGGACCTGTCACAGTGATGTACCTTTGACGCACACACATGAATTTCAACATTGAGCCTAAAGGTAGTCATGATAATGGAAACTGACAGTGATTAATCTCTGTCGTTACGCAACTACAGGAGCTAGATACATCACTGTTAGATTTTATTGCCTTCTAGCAGTTATGATAAATGAAACGGCAATATGCGCATTCCCAGCTCAGTGATGTACCTTTGACGCACACACATGAATTTCAACATTGAGCCTAAAGGTAGTCATGATAATGGAAACTGACAGTGATTAATCTCTGTCGTTACGCAACTACAGGAGCTAGAAACATCACTGTTAGATTTTATTGCCTTCTAGCAGTTATGATAAATGAAACGGCAATATGCGCATTCCCAGCTCAGTGCTATATGGGTGCCATTCGTCTGATAATCCTTTTGCTGCCGCTAAAAGCGTATACCGAATAAAAGCAAGGCAATGATGCTCTTATAGAAATCATAAAAATGATGTATAAGATTTTTCTTGAAAATCTGTGCCCTCTATATCTATAAATGTGAATGCCTGTTCGGTGTACGTTTATCACGTCTGAACCACAAGACATAAAGAGCTTAAAATTTGTACAGTTACTAATGTCTACCCGGGGAAGGCTTTAGGCACGGCTTTATGGCGATCGGATAGCTATTTATCTATATATGTTAATGTAAATGTCTGTTCGGTGTACGCTTATCACGTCTGAACTACAAGGCGCAAAGACTTAAATATTTGTACAGTTACTAATTTTTACCTGAGGAAGGTTTATGGCTCGGTTTTATAGCAATTTATTAGATATTTTGTAATTTGAAGAATATAACGCGAAATGCGGAACAATAATTACGCTTTCAAAATAGTTTTATTAGTTGCATCGTTGCTTGAGGGCTGATAATGATAAAAGGGTGCAGTATATTGGGATGGAAAGTTATCCGTGTAGGCTATATAAAATTCTACTGTGTGTGTGTGTGTGTGTGTGTGTGTGTGTGTGTGTGTGTGGGTGTGTTAATATTTCGCTCTGCAGCGAAAACTACAGAACGCAAACGAATGGTCTGTGTGTAATTGTTATCCAAGTCTCCCGTTGTACACTATAGCAGTTCCAAGTCGTCAAGTTATAAAAAAATTCTGACTGCAGGCCAGCGATGACGTTTGCGACTCTATAGCAAGGAGGTTACATACAGTGAAATGTAATGCCACATATCATATCTTTGGTCTATGCGTGTTAAATTGTCTTCAGCTCTTTCCCTGTAAGGATAAGCATGCGAATAAGAAACTAAAAGAATAAATAAATAAATCAGTAAACAAGAAATTTCTTTTAATACATCTCTTTAAAAAATCGATTTGACGTTTAGCGCATTACATCAGGTGACCGATCTGTAATATTATTGCAATCACTATTGTTGAATTTTGTGATTGGATTCTTCGAAACGAGTGCATTTTTACGTGTGATTTGTTATTTCTCATATATTCTCTGATAAATGTAACATGTTTTTAGATAAAAAAAAAAAAAAAAGATATTGAAAGAGAGAGAGAGAGAGAGAGAGAGAGAGAGTGGATAGTAAAAGTACTAACTCAGGGCAACGCCGGGTTCTCAGCTAATATAGATATATAGATATATATATATATATATATATATATATATATATATATATATATATATATATATATATATATATATTAGAGCTCTTTCTATGACAGTCTTTATGCCACTTTCAAGTAAAACTTGCGGTTGTTATGTTTACCGAAGTGAGAATGTCGGAGAGTTATCAGATGTAGAATGAAAAGCACAGAAACACTAACTTACACTTTCATTTAATAACACGATGTCTTTATGGGCGATAACGAGTTCCTAGAAATTTCTCCAGTACTACACCTTGAAAAAACATACCACATGCATTAGATATTAATGTAATCTGACTATACAAACTGAATAACCAATGTTTTATTTTACTATATGCATTTCGCCTTTATTTGTAAGGCATATTCAGTGGCAATTTTTGGCGGATGCTAGTCTACATTTGGTACTGATTGGTGACTTTAGGCCGTTTTGTTAACAAATTAAGACATGTAGACCATCATCGACCAAAACTTGCCCCTGAAAATGCCTCATAAATTAAGGGGAAATGGATATCGCATAATGAAACTTATTATTCAGCTACATAGACGGATTACATAAATAATTACATTATCGTAAAAAAAAGCAACTGTGGGAAGACAGTAAAAAAGCAACTAACAATGATACCATATCCATTTTATAATTTGTAAATGCTTGCTGCCAGTTTACGTCTAAAATATGACGACAAGGAGAAAAAAATTAAGTTGACAGTGTTGAATTCTTGGAATTACAGCCTAATAATAAATGTAACTGGAAGGATCATACCGCACACTTGCTGAAGTGTGTAGTACAATCTCTATGTGCCACGCGAATGTTGTCAGACATAGGTGATATAAATATTAAATAAAATTGTGTATTATGCTTACTTTCATTCCGTATTGTCGTACGGGGTTATATTCTAGGCTCACTGGGCATTTGGCAAACCAAACTAAGTATGAATGGTAGTGATTTTCCGTCTTTTGCAACTACAATAAAATGCGATTTTTTCACACCAGACGCGTTTCGTTTTATTGACTGTAAAACATCATCAGTGGTCTGAAATAGTAGAAATCTACAGTTTGGTTTTTGTTTAGATCGAAAACAGTTCTTAAATGGACCCTGAAAAGTAGGCCTAATGTTTGGTACTTACGGAAATTTTGTCTTCTTTTCGCTTCGCATCATGGAATGCCGGTCTGTTTAGTGCAATACCGCCGGTTCTTCATGTTGTGTCGTTTTCTCACTACTTTCACTGTCACTGTTTCACTGTTTATGGTTGTTTTTCACAGATCAGAAGTGTTTGTTTTTGTTTTTACTGATTCTGCTCAGTGTGTTATTGGAGTGTTGCCAACCTCACAAATGTAGTTCTTTCTCTGTTTTATAATAAATTATGTTTCGATGTATTTAGTTTTGATGTAAGCAGATTGGAATAGTGGCAGAATAATACATGTATATATTTAATGGGAACATTATTATTATTTTATTTAATTTTTTTAATTACTATTATATTATTATAATTGTTGTTATTATTGGTGGGGGGTTTAGTAGTAGGGAAAGATGACTGAATGGTGGTTGGATGTGGTAAGGTGTGATGTGAAGTGAGATGGAGGACAAAAGTGATGGATATGAGGTGTGGTGCACTAATATTAAACTCCTGGGTGGTGGTAATGCAAGTAGTGTGCATGTGTGTGATGTGTGTGTGTTTGGGGGGGGGGGGGTTGTGTTTTTTGTTGAATCTGGTATGTGATGTAGGGTAACAGTGATGGGAACGAGGTTGAGTGTTTGTTAGCAGGGAGCGAAAAAGTTTGGGAGTTTTATATCAATATGTGTGACACGTTTGGAGGGTCTCGTGTTTAGCGGAGAGATGGCTATGTGCTTTTATTTTACCTTAGCTGTGGTGTGTTGGTAGTGGTATCTGGAATGGGATGTGGAAGT
This sequence comes from Locusta migratoria, assembly GCA_026315105.1. Taxonomy (NCBI): domain Eukaryota; kingdom Metazoa; phylum Arthropoda; class Insecta; order Orthoptera; family Acrididae; genus Locusta; species Locusta migratoria. The sequence continues at coordinate 111,946,559 of CM048744.1, read as the reverse complement.
AGTCTGAGATAGCAACGGGCATGACAGGGAATGTTTTATGTGATTTCATCAATTATTTTATACAACGTTTGTTTTCCAATATTTATTTGGTCATTTAGTAGTTGTTTGTTGTGTGATAGTGCTTTGTGTATGTGGAGGTTTTCTTGGAAGGGGAGTAGGTGTCTGTCTCTACTAGTCTGTATGATTTCCATATCTTTTTCTATAGTGCTGGGCCTATGGTGTTCTTGTTTCAGGTGGTCGGCAAATGTTGAATGGTTTGTGCCATACTTCCAGGCTCTGATGTGCTCTTTGTATCTGGTATCAAATGTTCTGCCAGTCATCCCAATATATATATTATCACAGTCTCTGCATTTGAGCTGATAAATACCAAATTGTTGGTATTTGTCTCTTCTTGGTTTTAGTTTGGGGATGTGTTTTTGAATTGGGTTGCTTGTTTTGTAACAATGTTTATGCCTTGTTTCCTGAATATATTACCCATGTTGTATGTGAATTTGTTGTGGTAGGTTAGTGTATGCCATTTGTTATTGTGTGTGCTGTTTGCCTGTGTCAATGTGGTTTGTGTTGGTTTTTTCTTCAACTGTGTTTTTATTTTCCTGTTTAGTTTGTCTACAAGGGTTTCTTCGTAGCCATTTTTAGTGCAATTTGTTTTATAATAGTTAGCTCCTTTTGGTAATTAGAAGTGTTTAGGGGGATCCTATTGAGTCTGTTGAGCATGTACCTAATTGCAGCTTGTTTGTGACTTTGTGGATTGTTTGAAGTGGCATGTATAATGATGTCTGAGGTGGTGAGTTTTCTAAATATGTCAAATGTGTGTGTGTGGTTTTCTTTTGTTATTGTTATGTCTAGGAAATTGAGTGTGTCCTTTTGTTCTTCCTCTATTGTAAACTTTATGTTTTTGTGTATGGTATTTATATCTTTATGTAGTTGTTGTATTCTGTTTTTAGGTTCATCCACCATACATATTATATCATCCATGTATCGGTACCAGTAGATGATGTTGTAATTCTGCTTTGTTACTATATCTTCAAATATTATTTTCTGTATATGATTCATGAAAATGTTTGCTAGTGTTCCTGAAATTGGTGAATCCATGGGTAGCCCATCTTCTTGTATGTAGTAGTCCCCATTGAATTCAAAATAGTTTTGTTTTGTTATTAGTTCTACCAATTTTATTATTTCATTTATTTGTTCTAGAGGTAGCTGGCTGTGTGTTTTTAGATTATCTTCTATTAGCCTGATAGTTTCATTTACAGGGATGCAGCTATACATGCTTTCTACATCAAAAGAGAGCAGTGTTGCTGTGTTAGGGATGTTTATGTTTCTGATGTTCTGTATTAATTGAGTGGTGTTTTTCACTGTTCTGTCATTTTCAATTGTGTAGTAATGTGTGAGCTGGGACTGCATTTCTTTTGATAGCAGGTATGTGGGAGCTGTTCTGAAATTTACTATCGGACGGAGAGGGGTAAGATTTTTATGGACCTTTGGTTGGCATCTCATGTTGGGTGATGTTGGGTGCTTGAGGATTTTTTTGCACAATTCTCTGTTTTTATCTGCCTGAAAGTGTGTATTCTATGTTTTTGAGTGTGTTTTTGACCTGGGTTTGGAATCTGTTGGTTGGGTTTGATTTTAGCTTTTTTATGTTGTTTTTGGTGATGAAATCTTCAGTTTTTTCTATGTACTCTTTTGTTTCCATGAGAACAACACTATTGCCTTTGTCTGATTTGGTTATGATAATGTTTTCTGCCTGCAATTTCTTCTTTAGATTTTTAAGTTTTGTTTCATCACTGCTATTATTAAAAGTATTAGAATCTTTTTTAATTTGTGTTGCTATGTTTTTAATTTCCTCTTTTATTAATTCCCTAGTAAGCCCTGTATTTACAGTACTGTTTTCGTTTTTTTCTTCTGTAGTGAGGATGTACTCAGCTTCTACAATGAGATTTTCTATTTGACTTTCATTTGCTGGCGAGTCAACATTGTGTTTTATACCTTTTTCTAGGAGTTGTTGTTCGTCTTTATTTGATGTAACATTAGTGAGGTTGATAACTCTTGGGTAGAAGTTGTGTGTGTATGTGTGACTGTTGGTTTTAGGTTTTGTGTGCTGTAGTTTGAGACTTTTTATTTTCTTTTGATGTTTTAGGCGCATATTATCTACTGCTCTGCATGTGCAACATTCGACTTTTTCCATGATGGAAGCGAAAATAGCAGGATTGTTTAATTTTTGCGCTATCTGAAGGTGGATTTCGTATAGCTTTTCATTAAGTGTTTGTTTTTTCTCGTATAATGATTTTAACTCATGCCTTAGCCATGAATTTTGGACAGATTGTCTGGCTGCTTTTGCTGCTTTCGAACTGTTTTTGATCTCTACATTTAGAAAACTCACCACCTCAGACATCATTATACATGCCACTTCAAACAATCCACAAAGTCACAAACAAGCTGCAATTAGGTACATGCTCAACAGACTCAATAGGATCCCCCTAAACACTTCTAATTACCAAAATGAGCTAACTATTATAAAACAAATTGCACTAAAAATGGCTACGAAGAAACCCTTGTAGACAAACTAAACAGGAAAATAAAAACACAGTTAAAGAAAAAACCAACACAAACCACATTGACACAGGCAAACAGCACACACAATAACAAATGGCATACACTAACCTACCACAACAAATTCATATACAACATAGGTAATATATTCAAGAAACAAGGCATAAACATTGCCTACAAAACAAGCAACCTAATTCAAAAACACATCACCAAACTAAAACCTAGAAGAGACAAATACCAACAATCTGGTATTTATCAGCTCAAATGCAGAGACTGTGATAATATATATATTGGGATGACTGGCAGAACATTTGATACCAGATACAAAGAGCACATCAGAGCCTGGAAGTATGGCACAAACCATTCAACATTTGCCGACCACCTGAAACAAGAACACCATAGGCCCAGCACTATAGAAAAAGATATGGAAATCATACAGACTAGTAGAGACAGACACCTACTCCCCTTCCAAGAAAACCTCCACATACACAAAGCACTATCACTCAACAAACAACTACTAAATGACCAAATAAATATTGGCAAACAAACATTGTATAAAATAATTGATAAAATCACATAATTGATAAAATCACATAAAACATTCCCTGTCATGCCCGTTGCTATCTCAGACTACTTCCACATCCCATTCCAGATGCCACTATCAACACACCACAGCTAAGGTAAAATAAAAGCACATAGCCATCTCTCCGCTAAACACGAGACCCTCCAAACGTGTCACACATATTGATATAAAACTCCCAAACTTTTTCGCTCCCTGCTAACAAACACTCAACCTCGTTCCCATCACTGTTACCCTACATCACATACCAGATTCAACAAAAAACACAACCCCCCTCCCAAACACACACACATCACACACATGCACACTACTTGCATTACCACCACCCAGGAGTTTAATATTAGTGCACCACACCTCATATCCATCACTTTTGTCCTCCATCTCACTTCACATCACACCTTACCACATCCAACCACCATTCAGTCATCTTTCCCTACTACTAAACCCCCCACCAATAATAACAACAATTATAATAATATAATAGTAATTAAAAAAATTAAATAAAATAATAATAATGTTCCCATTAAATATATACATGTATTATTCTGCCACTATTCCAATCTGCTTACATCAAAACTAAATACATCGAAACATAATTTATTATAAAACAGAGAAAGAACTACATTTGTGAGGTTGGCAACACTCCAATAACACACTGAGCAGAATCAGTAAAAACAAAAACAAACACTTCTGATCTGTGAAAAACAACCATAAACAGTGAAACAGTGACAGTGAAAGTAGTGAGAAAACGACACAACATGAAGAACCGGCGGTATTGCACTAAACAGACCGGCATTCCATGATGTGAAGCGAAAAGAAGACAAAATTTCCGTAAGTACCAAACATTAGGCCTACTTTTCAGGGTCCATTTAAGAACTGTTTTCGATCTAAACAAAAACCAAACTGTAGATTTCTACTATTTCAGACCACTGATGATGTTTTACAGTCAATAAAACGAAACGCGTCTGGTGTGAAAAAATCGCATTTTATTGTAGTTGCAAAAGACGGAAAATCACTACCATTCATAGTTATGAAAGCAACTACGGACATTATGGCCACACAAACGAAGAATCAAACTAAGTATACCGAGTCGAAAAACTTTCTAAATGATATTTGTCATTAAAATACATCTATTTATCAAACAAAAATCAAATGTTCAAATGTTTGTAGAGCTTATGGGACCCAACTACGGGGTCTTCAGTTACTAAACTTACAAACTTATTATGAACTAGCTAAAACTAAGGGCGGCACAAATATTCATGCCCGAGGGGGAGATTCGAACCCCCGACCGTAGTGGCCGTGCAGACCGTGACTGGAGCGCCTCAGTCCCCTCGGCCACCGCTCAGGACATGGATTCAGTATTATGAATAATAACTTTCACAAATATTTGACGTCACTAATTTTGGTCAATGGAAGAACTAATTTCAGACGTGACAAAGTCTTGCAGGGCGTTTATCATGATAACCTTAGGGTGATCGCAATTTATGAATAGCACACATATTTTAGTAATTTCTTCCCCTTCTTAAATGTAAGAATGCCATCCTAATCTTCCGCGCTCCATTCGCGTCGTGCTATAGGTCACCGTCGTACGTATGTGCTTCTGTGGAAGCAGTATGAAATAATAATTATTCATTTATTTATTTATTTTATTTATTTGTTTTTTCTGTTCCATAGGACCCACTTCAGGAGTAAGACTCCATGGTCATGGAACAAGTCAATACATTGTTACACAAGAATGGTAATAGAAAAATTTTAAGTAGTCCTTTGCACACGACTATCTTAAGGCAAAGTGAAAAGAATCAATAAAGAAAAAATGAATTAGCTTAATTGTTTAACTTTTCTAGGAGTTCCTCGACAGAATAAAAGGAGTGAGCCACGAGGTAACTCTTCAATTTAGATTTGAAAGCATGTGGATTAGTGCTAAGATTCTTAAGTTCTTGTGGCAGCTTATTGAAAATGGATGCCGCAGAATACTGCACCCCTTTCTGCACAAGTGTTAAGGTGGTGTGGTGCAAATGTAGATTAGACATCTGTCTAGTATTCACCGAGTGAAAGCTACTAACTCGTGGGAATAAGCTGATATTATTAACAACAAACGACATTAAAGAAAAAACGTATTGTGACGCCAGAGTCAAAATTCCCAGACTACTGAAAAGGGGTCGACATGACGTTCGCGAACTTACACCAGATATTGCTCGAACCGCCCTTTTTTGAGCCAGAAATATCCTTTTTGCATCAGGCGAGTTACCCCAAAAAACAATGCCGTACGTCATAAGTGAGTGAAAGTAAGCGAAATAGACTACTTTTCGTGTTGAAAAATCACTTATCTTAGATATTGTTCTAATGGTAAATATAGCAGAATTTAGTTTTGGAACAAGATCCTGAACATGGGCTTTCCATGACAGCTTACTGTCTATATGAACACCTAGAAATTTGAACTGTTCAGTCTCACTTATCACATGCCCATTATGTGTAATCATAATGTCAGATTTCGTCAAATTATGTGTTAGAAATTGTAAAAACTGAGTTTTACTGTGATTTAACATCAACTTGTTTTCTATTAGCCATGAACTTATCTCTTGAACTGCATTATTTGATACTGTGTCAATATTACGAGCAACATCCTTCACTACCAAGCTGGTATCATCAGCAAACAAAAATATTTTACAATCACCTGTTATACTCGAAGGCATATCATTTATATAAATAAGAAACAGCAATGGTCCCAAAACAGACCCCTGGGGCACCCCATACTTAATTGTGCCCCATTGGGATTGCACGTCATAGCCATTTTCTACACTGCGGAGAATTACCTTCTGTTGTCTATTATTAAAGTAAGAGGTGAACCAGTTGTGGGCTACTCCCCGTATTCCATAATGTTCCAACTTGTGCAACAATATTTTGTGATCAACACAATCAAACGCTTTTGTTAAATCAAAGAAGACGCCTAATGTCCGTAGCCTCTTATTTAACCCATCAAGTGCCTCACAGAGAAACGAAAATATAGCGTTTTCGGTCGTTAAACCACTTCTAAAACCAAACTGTACGTTTGACAGGAAATTATGTGAACTGAAATGATCAATTAATCTTGAATATACAGCCTTTTCAATAACTTTGGAAAAAACCGATGGCATAGAAATAGGTCTATAGTTGTCTACATTATCCCTTTCTCCTTTTTTATAAAGCGGTTTCACTACTGAGTACTTTAATCTGTTAGGAAACTGACCATTCTGAAAGGAAAAATTACAAATATGGCTTAGTACTGGGCTAACATATGGAGAACAGTACTTTAGAATTCTGCTAGATACCCCATCATATGCACAAGAGTCCTTAGTCTTTAGTGATTTAATTATTGACTCAATCTCACCTATGGAAGTATCATGAAGGATCATTTCAGGTAACAGCCTCGGAAACGCTTTTTCTAAAAACGTTATATGATTACCTGTAGAAACTAGAGTTTTGTTCAGTTCCTCTACTATATTCAGAAAGTGATTATTGAATATTGCACATATATCTAACTTGTCAGTAACAGAAACATTCCTACTACGCACTGACGTTATATCTTCTACCTGCTGCTCCTGACCAGACACTTCCTTCACGACTGACCAGATAGTTTTAATTTTATCCCGAGAGTTTGCTATTCTTTTTGCGTACCACATACTTTTTGCATTCTTAATGACGTTTTTCAGAACCTTACAGTACTGTTTGTAATGAGCTACTGCATCTTCATTCTGACTGCTTCTAACATTTTGATACAACTCCCGCTTAGTTCTACATGATACTCTTATCCCCTTTGTCAGCCACCCTGGCTGTCTGTTGCTGAAAGTACCCTGTTTTGAGCGTTCTAGCGGAAAGCAACTTTCAAACAGCATAATAAATGTGTTCAGAAAAGCATTATATTTATCATCTGCATTATCAGCACTATAAACATCCTGCCATTCTTGTTCCTTAATTAGGCTTAAAAAGGTCTCAATTGCAACTGGATTAACTTTTCTGTGTAGTTGATATTTATGTTTAACATTTGTTTGAGAACAAATACTTTTTAGAATTAAAAGTTGGGCATCGTGGTCTGATAGGCCATTTACTATTCTGCTGACAGAGTGCCCCTCTAATAATGAAGAATGAACAAAAATATTGTCAATGGTAGAACTGCTATTTCCTTGCACTCTCGTTGGAAAAAATACTGTTTGCATCATGTTATAGGAATTAAATAGATCTAACAGCTGACTTTTCCTTGAGCTATCACCTACACAATTAATGTTGAAGTCTCCACACACAATTAAATTTTTATACTTCCTATACAGTGAACCCAGAACCAATTCCAGCTTGGGCAGAAACGTTTTAAAATCTGAGTCAGGGGATCTATAAATAACAACTATTACTAGTTTAGTTCCATTAACATTAACAACTCCTGCACAACATTCAAATATCTGTTCTGGGCAGTGTTTAGAAAAATCGATTGACTCCGATGAAAAATCGTTTTTTACATACATGGCCACTCCCCCACACTGCAAGGAACTCCTAGAGTAGAAGGCAGCTAACCTGTATCCTGGCAAAGGAAGTCTCTTAATTGTCACACCACTTAAAAAGTGCTCTGAAATTCCAATAATGTCAGAATCAGTATCAATAAGCATTTCATTAACTTTATCTCTGATACCCTGTATATTTTGATGAAAAACAGTAATTCCCTTATTACTTATATTCTTAGACTTTGTCAAAGGTGGTTCAATTCTTAGAGGGACTTCCTTTAAGCAGGAATATCTATCAGCTGTCTTCAGTCTAAAAAAGGTGCAGCCCTAGCACCAACTACTACAGGAATTTTTCCATTTTCTCTGTATTCCTTTTTTAATTGATGCCAGATGTTAACAAGTTTTTTTTATTATTTTTATGTGATTGCTACATGCATGTTAGTACAGGTAACTGGCGGCGTCTTTCCTAGATCTACATCAACATGGATACTCTGCAAGTCACTCTGCAGAGGGTTGATCGATCCTCTCCCCATTCTCTAACAGCTCGAGGGAAAAAGGAACACCTAAATCTTTCTCTTTTAGATCTGATTTCTCGTATTTTATTACGGTAATCACGTCTCCCTATGAAGGTCGGTGCTAATAATATATGTTTGCATTCGGAAGAGAAAGTTGGGGAAAGAAATTTCACAAATAGATCTCGCCGCAACTAATAACGCCTTTCTTTTAGTGATTCCGACCCTAGCTCGTGCAACATTTCCGTGTTACTTTCTCCCCTATACCGCGATAATACTAAACGAGCTGCCCTTCTCTGAACTTTCTCTAAATCGTCCGTCAGTCCCACCTTGTCTGGAGTGTGGACCCCAGAATGAGCAGCACTTCTCCAAAATAGGACGCACTAGTGTAGACAGTTTTTTTCATAGGACTGTTGCATCTTCTAAGCGTTCTTCCAATGAAACGTTGTCTCTGATTCGCCTTCCCTACAATATTTTCTACGTCATCTTTGCAATTTAAGTTTTTCGTAATTGTTTGTTGAATTTACAGCCTCGACGAGGCTGTCTGCTACCTTAGTGTAGTTTAGCTGGGTCAAGGCACTGTACACTTAAGTATGAAGTTTTACTCCATGCCTGGGTATGTAATTAACCCATTTCTTCCCAAAAATAGAAATTGTGAAAAAGTGTTATATTTAGTCATCAGGTTCTCATTAAAATAATTGAAATAACATTACAAATATTACAAACTAGCAGTATGTGTTGTAATTTGAACCACCCATCACATTCTTCTATTTGTTCAAACTGTGCAATATTGTCTATTATTTTTCATTTAAAACTTCCGGGCTGATAAGCCGTGGTCGATTTATAAAACTTTCCCCTAACGTTTCATCTTCGGCTGCGGAAGACATCTTCAGAGGTAGAGTGGCGAACTGCGATGAGAACTTGAGGGAGCGCCGTATATATAGGCAATGTAGAGGGCACCACGAGACATCACGTGATGTCGGCTACGACACTATCTCTGGTATTGCCAACATTCTTGGCAGAGAAGAATCGATTGTCACTCCGCTGGTGGTCCATCGTAAATTGTATTTTGGGGTTGATACCACTAAGATGCGTTAAGAAGGCATCTAAGAGGACTATCATAACAAGATTAAGGATATTTTGGACCCTGCCAACTATAAAAAACTGCAGAAAGGGAGAGCAACGGACAGCTGAATTTTCTCGATGTGTCTGTAATTAAGCACGTGGACGGGACGTTGGGCCACAAGGTCTACAGGAAGGCTACTCATACCGACCGTTACCTACAAAAAGACTCTAACCACCATCCCAGACAAAAAAGAGGTGTGGTTAAAACATTGGTTGACAGGGCGCATAAAATTTGTGAACCTACTTATTTAAAAGATGAGTTGGAACATTTACGATCTACCTTCCAGAAGAACGGTAGTCTACCAAAGAAATAGAGAGCCCTTCGTCCCAGGAAGAAAGTTAACATCAACAAGGAACAACAACCGCCCAAGGGGAAAGTTTTTCTTCCGTTCATAAATAAGGTTACAGACCGTATTGGAAAAGTGCTGGACAAGTATGGGGTAGAAACCATTTTCAGACCTACAAGGAAGATAAAAGAATATTTAAGATCTGCTAAAGACGTACGACATCCGCTGAATACACCAGGTGTATATAAAATTCCCTGCAGCTGTGGTTCAGTCTACATTGGAACTACTAAAAGAAGCGTCAGTACTCGTCTGGTCGAACATAAAAGGAATTGCCGCCTTGGGCACACGGAGAAATCGGCCGTAGCGGAACATGTATACCGAGAAGGCAACCATGAAATTAAATTTAATGAGACTAGTGTCATCTCAAAAACTTCACACTATCATGCGCGCACATATAGAGAAGCAATCGAGATATATAAACATCGCAATAATTTTAACAGGAAAGAGGAAGCTGTTAAATTAGACAGAATTTGGACTACTGCTTTACACCAGCGGAGTGACAATCGATTCTTCTCTGCCAAGAATGTTGGCAATACCAGAGATAGTGTCGTAGCCGACATCACGTGATGTCTTGTGGTGCCCTCTACATTGCCTATATATACGGCGCTCCCTCAAGTTTTCATCTCAGTTCGCCACTCTACCTCTGAAGATGTCTTCCGCAGCCGAAGATGAAACGTTAGGGGAAAGTTTTATAAATCGACCACGGCTTATCAGCCCGGAAGTTTTAAATGAAGTTGACGCCGGCCGTGAAAGTTTGCATTGTATGATTGTCTATTATATAATGACTCTGACTTACATTGATGGTATCACTCATGAAATATTGAAAAACACTGTGTGTGAAGCTGAACTTGACATTTCTTGTGTATGTAGATCGTCTGACGTTTGTAAATCTTGCATCTTCTTACGAAGTGTTAAAGGTAATTGTGAAACATTAACACAGGTACAGAGAGCTCGTGAATGCCTTTTAACACATGTGTGCTGAGTTTTGTATAGTATGTCCATTTCGACTGCATTTTGTAAGGCTAAATTTTGTGTTGCGCCTACGCAACACTGGGAAGAAATGGGTTAAGACTTTGTATGTAGTACGTATTCTGTCAGCTTCTAAATCCTTCTTTTGTAACATTGTGCTGCCTGAAGTTTAAATTCACGTGCAAGGTGGCATTATTAGAATAGCAACGCGTCAACTATAACTTTGTGTGAATCTGAAGAAAATCATTGCAGAGCAATGCATACGGTGATGCGCGTTTAAGCCATACTCGGTGATAGTAATGGTTCAAGCTCTTTGAAAATGGCCGGACTGAAGTTAAAAAAGACCCTAGTTCAGGACTCCCTTCTTCATCGACCGACAACATTTCTTTGACGCTGAAGTGTTAGTTCATCATTAATTCAAAGAGGAACTGTTAATCGACGGCAATATCGGAACGTGTTGCGACGTCCGCGTGAGAATATGGTAAGGAAGTGGCTTGAAATGCGACGTCATAGTTGATTGCTCTTGCATCGGCACAACGCACCCGTTGATCCCTCTTAGCGCCTGTCTGTTGCACGATAAAAGAAATCACTGCACTGCCTCATTTTCGCTGCTCTTCACACCAGATCGCCGAAACTGGGCGGGGAACATCAGGAGTAACGAATGACGCCGGGCTCTGTTCACAGATAAGATTTAGTATTAAGCCGGACAATCGTCGTTACCTCATGTGGAGGGAACGTGGAAATCGGAACAATCCTGTTTATGTGCAGGGAGTATCACCACACCATGGTGCTGGACGAATCGAGTGCTCAGGAGTCAGTATTGGCGGACGTACAGTGCTCTATGTCGTTCAGAATGATGCCTTGACTGCTCAGAGGCGTAGAGATTGTTGTGCCCTATGCTGGTGCTATGGGAGATGGGTTCATTCTGATGGACGATAACGCTCATCGTCACAGAGCTGCACTGATGGACAACATGCTTGATGCTGAGGGAATTGTACAAAAGGTGTTGCCAGATTGTGCACCGGACTTTAACCTGACTATGTCTGTGATGCACTTGGCAGAAGAATTGCAGTCAGGCCAGCACCTACCACAACGACTGCAGAGCTGGATACTTCACTCATGGAAGAGAGGCCAAGTATCCCTCAAGAGCTGACTGTTAACCTCATACTGTCCATGCCACAAAGGTATGCAACTGTACCGGCTGTCCGAGGTCGTCACACACCTTATTTGAGGACAACGAGAATGACTTTCTCACTGTTATGGTAGCCCCATGGTGCCTCGCTCGTATCCCCTGACTAATATATATATATATATATATATATATATATATATATATATATATATATATATATAGGGTGTGTCACTAAGTGTGTTTGCCTCTGTAACTTATAAAATAATAGGTGACGGGAAATTTTAATGCGGTAGGTCAACACAAGAAATGTTACACTTTCTCCGGAGCTATGAACATAGTTTATTGTATCATTTTCCAAAGAGTTACACCACAAAGATACATTTTTAAATGGAACAATAGTTTTTTTTTCTATCGTGTATTGGATTCGTTTAAACCAGCTGCGTCCAAATCAATTTAAACTACATTCCTATCATTTTTAGTTTCGGAGCTACAACCCTTCAAAGTTCCGGGGGCGGATGCTGAGATAGCGTAGCTCACTGGCCGAGTGGCTATCCCCTGGGGCACGGCCCACTGTCTCATGACAGCCAGCCAGCCAGGTGAATGTAAGGACGATCAAAAGACTTTTCGCACGAAATCATCATTAGTATACTCCATTTAGGTCGTTGCTGTTAGACGTGTTCTTGGCTCAACTTTATTACTGCAGAGGTCGGGCGGCAGCCCTGTGGTCGAGCGCGCTAAGCCACAGCACCCGGCTTGATCAAGCACCTTGCCAGTAACCCAAACTTCGATTTCTTTGTCAGCCACAGTTATTCACTACTTACCGAACCTCGATAAAAACATTTTGTTTGCAATAAAAATAATATTTAACGTATTGAGATAAAAGATCATTTCAGTAGTGGTCAGACATTGTGACTCACATACACACCAAATATACAAAGTGAGACACTCAAAGCTATTTTTCGTAATATTTGCAAAAATACAAATCGGATTAAAAATAAGTTGTAATAAAAGTTGTTAACCTCGAAGGGATACATCCTTTAACACAATGTTCGATCCATTGCAGTTCCTCCACCGTAGGGTGGAAGGGGTGTGACCTTGAAATCTGATTAGATTTATTGCAGATTTGGATTTACTATGAAAATATATGTAAATTTTGTATGATTTATTTTTTCCTTTCATGATAGCTGGCGCTGTAATCAACAAAAATGTTGATTTGAAAAATGTTGAAAATGCGGTAACACCTCAATTTGAATCAGAATGGGAATATTTTTGATAATACTATCATGCGACACCTTCCACAATCGACTGTTAATTGTACATCAATGATTGAAACGGTACAAATCTTTATGCAATTAGTCCACAATTTTAACGATTGCATAGGGAGAGTCGATATTATTCACTAGTCCAGTGAGGCTCTTTAAAATATTGACGCTCGTCATAGCTGTGCTAATCTGTCCCGTGAAAGGAATGTTTCTACTGCAACTTTTCCCAGTATTGTTCAAGTGTGAACCGAAACAGGATGTGTTAAACCTAGGGACAGAGTCCCATGTGTATTTCTTTGTCGTATTACCGTTTTTCAACAATTTTCAGCCTTTATTATGTATGGCTATTAGAGCGCCATCTTTCATGAAACGAAAAATAAAAAATTCATACAAAAGCTACATATTTTTTCACGTGAAATACAAATCCCCAATAAAAATAGGTGTTTCTCCCAAAGAGGATGGTGCAGGGGTTCCACCTTCATGTTAATGAATTTACCTCTTCAAGGTGAACAACATTTATTGCAATTTTCTTTAATCAGATTTATATTTTCCAAATATTCCCTGCATATAAAATCTGTAAAACGCAATACCTAAGGACACCAAGGTAAATATTTCCAGGATTGTGTAAATTATTTCTCAATCACTTCAACTAACAAGTTTTACTTCATTTACTAATGTAAACATTCGAATTTTTTCAAGTACCTAAATTGATGCATTATACACTGCATACATTAGTATTCCACATGAAGGACGTCTTAACCCAAAATACACATTTCATGGGTTTTAACAGATTTTGCACACGTTCCCTTGGTCTATCACGCAGTTAACGTCTTTGCTTATTCAACAATTTATAATTTTCATAAATAAGAACAAGAACGTTATGTAAGCTAGCAGTGCCTGCTTCTCTCTGACTTATAATACGGGCCAATTAGTAGTCCCAGACAGTCATCCTGTGCGTATCAGACATTTCCCATTTCTGCCGCGTGACGATGAACACTGCCAGCGAAGCCACTCCGTTCCGTCACGAAATTGCATGCACGATTTACATGCATATCAGCTTCTACATGATAACAGCCTCACTGCACCTCGAGAGAGCCCAAATTGCGGTAATAGTCCACCGAGAGTAATAAATATCTTCCTCCCGCTCACGATGTAGTCAGTGCTCGCTCTTCACTGAGCATAAAGGGTACTGTGTCAGATCCCGTATTTCAAAATCCCTCTCGGCCTCCGTCAAAGATAGATAAATAAAAATTTAACCAGTACTAAATGCTTAACCAAATGAGATACGAAATGAGAATTTAGAAGTGATGAAAATGTCGTTGTAATTGTTCTTGCGAATAAAGCAATGTTGTTGTTATTGTGGTCTTCAGTCCATAGACTGGTTTGATGCAGCTCTCCCCGCTACCCTGTCCTGTGCAAGTCTCTTCATCCGAGAATACGTTCGGCAACCTACATCCTTTTGAATCTGCTTACTATATTCCTCCCTCGGTCTCCCTCTACGATTTTTACCCCACACACTTCCTTGTAATGCTAAGCTGACAACTCCTTGACTTTTTCAGAATGTGTCCAACCAATTTAACCCTTCTCCTAGTCAGGATATGTCACAAACTCCTTTTCTCCCCGATTCGGTTAAGCACCTCCTCATTAGTTACGTGATCTACCCATCTAATTTTCATCATTCGTCCATAGCACCACATTTCAAAAGCTTCTATCATATTTTTATCGGAACTCCTAATCGTCCACGTCTCCCTCCTATACAGTGCTACACTCCAGACAAATGCTTTCAGAAAGGACTTCTTTACATTTAAATTAATATTGGATGTTAACAAGTTTCGTTTCTTTAGATACGCTTTTCTTCCCATAGCCATTCTGCATTTTATATCTTCTTTACTTCGTTAGCTTGATACCCAAATAACAAAATTCATCTACTACTTTTATTGTCTCATTACCTAATCTAATTCCTTCGGCATCAACTGATTTTCTTACATTGTATTCCATTACCTTCATTTTACTCTTGTTAATGTTCATCTTATATCTTCCTTTCAAGACACGGTCCATTCCATTCAATTGCTCTTCCAGATCTTTTGCGGTCTCTGACACAATTATTATGTCATCGGCAAACCGCAATGCTTTTATTTCTTCTCCCTGCACTTATAATGCCCTCTTCAAATTTCTCCTTCCATTCCTTCACTGCCTGCTCAATGTACAGATTGAACAACAATGGGGAAAGTCTACAACCCTATCTTACTCCCTTCCTAACCTCTGCGTCTCTTTCTTGCCCTTCGACTCTAATAACCACTGTTTGGTTTTGTATAGGCTGAATATAACTCTTCGTTCCATATATTTTACCCCTGATACCTTCATAATTTGGAAGAGTGTATTCCAATCGACGTTGTCAAAAGCTTTCTCCAAATCGACAAACGCTAAAAACGTAGGTTTCGCTTTCCTTAGCCTATCTTCTAAGATAAGTCGTAATGAGAGTATTGCCTCCCGTGTTCCTATATTTCTAAATCAAAACTGATCTTCCCCGAGTTCGGATTCACAAGTTTTTCCATTCGTCTGTAAATAATTCGAGTTAGTATTTGCAACCATGACTTATTAAACTAATGGTTCTGTAATTTTCACAGTTGTCCGCACTTGCTTTCTTTGGAATTGGAATTACAAAATTCTTCTTGAAGTCGGAGGGTATTTTCCCTGTCTCACACATCTTACATAAAGGTGATACAATTTTTTCACGACTGGCTCTGCTAACGACATCAGCAGTTCAGACGGAATATCATCTACTCTAGGGGCCTTGTTTCGACTGAAGTCCTTTAGCGCTCTGTCAAATTCTTCTTGCAGTATCATATCTCCTATCTCATCTTCCTCCACTTCCACATAACAAACTCGGAAAATGCGAAGTCCATATGAGACCTGAATTAAAATATAGTAACATTCTGAAAAAATTAACTCAACAAAGAAGCAATAATAAAGGATGTTTGGAGTATCTACGAGGAATAGTCTACATGTTTCAGGAAACCCATGCAACATGCATTTATGACTGTAAGGAAAAATCAATCAGAAGATATTGCAAGCAATGTATGGTGGAATGTGAACTTCATTCTTTCATTTCTTCATGAACTCTTAATATTAATTAGAAAATCCAGAAGAAATATCAATTCTTGATCTGAAAAATAGTGTTCGCTTATATATATTAAACGATACCCTAGTTCCATCCAGGAAAGTACCCATGGATGAACAATATTGGATCTAATAGATCCAAGTACTTCAATTAACACTAGGAAAACACAAATGACTCTGTTATTCAGAAAACTTGTTTAGACGCAAACTGCCTAACTCTTGGCAAATACTGAGAATATAGCCTAATTCAAAATAAACGTAACTTAGGTACTGTTTTCTATGCACCATACCACGTTTTGTGTAGTATAAAATTTACTCCATGAAAATACATTTATATGCCAAAAATATGGTGGTTATCTGAACAATATCACACCCCGTAGTTATTTATGATGGAGACTGCATTCAAAATTACTGGTTTTGTTGTTTTGTCCGAATTTTAAGACTTCTCTGCATTTATTTCTTGAAAACGTTTCCACTATGTAGAAAACCGTGCGGTAATAGCCGTGCAGTCTAAGGCGCCTTTGCAGCAGAGTGCGCGGCTGCTCCCTGTAGGGGGTCTGAGTCCTCCATCGGATATGTGTGTGTGTGTGTGTGTGTGTGTGTGTGTGTGTGTGTGTGTGTTGTCCTTAGTGTAAGTTATTTTAACTAGTTTGCAAGTCTAGCAACTAATGACCACTGTGTTTCGATCTCTCAGGCTTTACAAACATTTTTCAAGAACATAGAAAACGAAACAAAAAACTATAGATGTCCCTTATTTCAATCGTGATGTCTTCACTTTATTACAAAAAGAAATTTCCTGTATTTTATAAATTATCAGAGAAACTTTTCCAAAAATGCAAATTTTTCCACATAATTTAGAACATAATGCTGATCTATCATATACACAGCAACTTATTTTTCATGTATTATTGATCTTGGTATAAGAATAGGTAATAAACAACTTCCATGAGATAAACAACTCGTTATGTATTATTTACCTGTCTCCTAAAATGTTCAAATGGTTGTTAAGCTTATGGGTCTTAACTGCGGGGTCATCAGTCCCTAAAGTTACAAACTACCTTATGTTAAAGACAGCACAAACATCCATGCTTGAGGGGGGGGATTTGAACCACCGACGGGGAACAGCCTCTCGCATCGGAGCATAGCGCCTTAATACGCTCTGCCACTCCACCGCGGCTCTTGTCTCCTAAAAATAAATGTTACAAGTAGCAGTATTTTGAAGACTTTCATGATATTATTTTGGTATTCTAGTGAAATAATTAACCGAGAATAAGTGTGTAATGTTATAACAACTGATTTTTATTTGTTAACTGGGATTCTTACTTCATCAAAGGCACAATTCCACTTAACACACATAATCAATAAGAAAATTTTAATAGCTCCATTAATACCATCTATCAGAAGGTAAATCATGGAAGATGGTATGAGTTTAAAAACAAAAAAAAAAAAAAAACAAAAAAACAAGGCTGGTTCGCCAAAGCACAAACTTAATAAATCGACTTCATCGAAAGAAAACACGTAACGTATTACTCTTTGAAATGGAATTGGGAAGATATGCAATATCAGCATTATATAAACTAAACAGTTGTTGAAAATATTAAGAATTACAAAAAAAATATAAAATAATTTCATCATTGCTCTTAACCACCGTGCATTAAAAACACAACTTTGGTTTTGCCACTGCTCTAGAAGCTTACGAAATCTTCAGTCGATGTAACATATTTGATACACGGTTGTCGAAAATCTTTTGCTCAATAGAAGGCAACGTTCCATGTCGTTTCTTCCTTACATGTGTCTACAGTTTATGTCGTTATAACACAAAGTGTGAAACTCAATCTTCGCATAGCATCGGCTTGAGAGTCCGCTACGAGTAACGCTGATCTTATTGATGACGTCAGCGTGCAATGCTAGTCAGATCGATGACGTCGGACAAGTGGACCACTCTACATCTGTACAACCACTTGAGTTTCAAGAGGCACCGCCGCATAGACACTAAAGCCTCTTACACGTGCTTGACCTAAGCAGGATGATCTCGCATGAGTGGCAAGGGCAGACATCAGAAAATACCGTAAGCAAAAGTGCAATCTTTGAGTAATGGATGTACACCAGACATCGTTTCACTGTTAGAAATTAGGTTTGACAACTCGTACACGCTTAAGGTCTGCTAGCCGTGAGATAGGGGACCCCAGACAGGTATGGATGAAACAGAATCGACAGGGGTTGCTGGAAAACAACGAATACTGCGTAAACAGTGCTATGCTTTTATGGAAGCTGAAATGATATTTGAACTACTATCAGATTTTGTATCGTGGGCATCATCTCCACATCAGTACTCCTTAAACTGTAACTATACACAGTACTTCAGGTACTATGCCCATAATGTAATTTAATGTTTTTATTTTATCCCCTGCAAATAGCTCTCTTAATCCATCTTGCTTCTGCACCTACAAATAACTTTATGATTCCTCTGCGCTATCCACCCCCATAACTCAACTCGTATCACAAATTGTAACACAGCTTTGGTGAGTGTAGAGTTATTGTTACTTATTTGTCATGGTTTAGCAAAATATTGGACGGAATATTAACAACAATGTTCTTTTATAGTCTTTAATAACGACGCATGTCGAAACGCGTAAGGCAATAATAAAGTTCAGTTGTGATCAAGACTGTTTAATTATATCCAACTGCATAGTGTAAGCTGTTTGAAGTCAATAACATGTCAAATAAGAAGGAACGAAACTAATGGTTTAACGCTCTGTCGACAGCGTGATAATTAGAAACGGACCATACACTCTGCTTGTTTCGAATAAGGGTGGGGATTTCCTTGGTGGGTTAGACTGCCGAGGTGGGGTGGCTTGCGTGCCACCGTAGGGGCAACGACGGCGGAGTGGTATCTGTGGAGAGGTCAGAAAACATGTGAACAGGGGTAGCAGCCTTTTTAGTAGTTGCAGGGCAACAGTCTGGATGATTGACTGAGCTGGCCTTGTACTATCAGCTAACGTGGCTTTTTTATGCAGTTACTGCGAATGGCAGAAAGCAGGGAGAAACTACTGTCGTTAATCTTCCCAAGGACATGCAACTGTATTGCATGATTATATACGGAAT
The DNA here is from genome assembly GCA_026315105.1 of Locusta migratoria. NCBI lineage: Eukaryota > Metazoa > Arthropoda > Insecta > Orthoptera > Acrididae > Locusta > Locusta migratoria. The sequence continues at coordinate 111,927,388 of CM048744.1, read as the reverse complement.
TAATACACATTAACATTTGGTAATGTATTTTATTCAGGTATTGGACACAATTGTAATTTTTAAGTGATACAGTACGATATTTTGCTGTTTTAACTGATTACTTGCTGTTTACACAGTGGTTACTTAAGAGCGAGGCACCATGGGGTTACCATAATACTTTAAAAAATTATTCTCGATGCCGTCTAATATGGTGCGTGACAGTACAGTTGAACACCTGCGCGTCTTTGACAGTGTGAGGTTATTAGTCAGCTATTGAGGGATATTTGCTCATTCTTCCTGTGTGCAACATCCACCGTTATGGGAGGTGCAGGTGTGGATACTGTTCGACTGTCAATTGCATCCCAGACAGAGTCAGTCGGGTTTAAGTCCGGTCAACAAGCTTGTCACTCCACTCCCCACAGACCTTCGAGCGTAGAGACCACATTCCCGAAGGCGACTTCGGACTGTTTCTGTTGACATTAGTTGCTAATAAAACTTCCTGGTTATAAGGCCATGGACCATAAAACTTTTCGGTTTTTCCTAACGTTTCGTCCAGTGCTGCGCCGGACATCTTCGGGGGTCTTATTACTTCCGTTGAGTCTTGCCGACTGATGAGTCCATAATGCTGTGGAAAGTGGGCGTGACCAGACTGTCACGTTATCGCAGAGATAGTCCTTGTCAAACATAAAACATCACTATCGATTGCAATCGGTCAGAGATGGAAATCAATTTTTTAAAACTACTGTCAGAAGAAGCTATGAAACTTAACGACATATTGACAGTAGCTTTAAAAGATCGACAGGTTTTATCTCTAACCGATTGCAATCGATAGTGATGTTTTATCTTTGAAAGCTTAACCACACCCACTTTCCACAGTCGACAAGACTCAAAGGAAGTAACAAGACTTCCGAATATGTTCGGCGCAGCTCTGGATAAAAAAAAGATTAGGAAAAACTGAAAAGTTTTATGGACCATGGCCTTATAACCCAGACGTTTTACCAGAAACTATGACATCCGGTCGTGAAAGCCTTCATTGCATGATCTGTTGATATTGCTGTCCTGTTTCTGCCAAGAGGATGCGTTGCAGCTGACACCCAGACCTTCAGATGTCAGACACTCATATATGTACCAAATGTATGTCGATAGAGAATCGGCCGAAACTTCTATACAATTCGTGCTATAGACTGCCGTCCAGGAGAAGGTGCGTAAACTATAATAATAAGTAACACTTAACATACGGAGTAGAGGAAAAGCATTACTGTGAGAGTTTGACCCGTTGAGCTACTGTGGACTAGTTGACATAGCGTAAGTACTTCTGAGGGTCGTGGGTTCGAGCCCTGCCTACAGCGTTTTTATAACCGCTGTACGCTGAAAATAGTTAAAAGAGAACGTTCCACGGGTTCATTTCGCAAAACAGCACTGTCAGCTGCAGCAGTAGCAGTAGCGTACGGACTGGACAGCATCGTCTGCCCCACATGATGGTGTGGGCAAACACACGGCACTCTAGCCACAACACGCACAACCACTGCTGCCTATCCCTCAGTCATTAATTATTATTATTACTACTACTTTAATACTTCCGCACGTATGGTGCAATTGTTTCTTTCTTCTACGAATATGCTCTACCGGTTTTCTATTTTCATTTAATACGAAGCAGAAGCAAACTGCCGATTACACCGTGGTATGAAATCCGAACAGTCCTGTTACATTACAGGTACATGTTGTTCCATGTAACACTTTATGTACGTTTGTCGGCGTAGAACAATTTGCAATGTCATACAGGGGAAAAAAAATTCCCGCTACCAGCTTTCGAACCGAGGACCCTCGTAACGACAAACATTCACTCCATCAACTACCCCACGGGAGGTCAGCGCGGCAGACCGCTATAGATACGATTTTCCTGTGCTACGTATTATTTCCCGTTTACGCACTTTCTACTGGACGGTAGCACATAGCACAAAAAACTGTCCTTTCTGACACAAAGTAACAATACGGTCAGACTTCGGAATTGACCTTCTAGGGATGGAAAAAATACAGTGAAACAAGCAGTGTTCTCCCTTCCAGGAAATGACACGGCCGTCTCACCCACTCCGTCACATTGGCACTGCCCATGCATGGTTGTTTACATCTTTATGCTGGCTGAGTGACATCTAAGGTCAGTGTAGAGAACTGTGTTGTTGATGCAATATACGCATTCAACGTCTAGGTTCAGCATGCCTTGAATCCGTGGTGACGCAACTCTTTTTTAGATGTGTGTATACTCAAAGAGGTGAAGATGATCGTGTGGCATTTACGGCCATTAACCCAGCTGGTGTCGTGTTCAGTCTGCCTGGTGCAAGTCTCTTTAGCAGAAGCCACTTCGGCAAGTTGCGTGTCAGTGATGATGAAATGATGATGAGGACGACACAACATACAGTTCCTGAGCAGATAAAATCTACAATTTGACTGAAAATCTTATCCCGCCCCCTTGCGTGGCAATCCACCTCACTTGCCAATAGACTACGTGTCATGTAACGCTGGTTTGGCTGACGAGCGAACAACCTGCAATGCAGGGTACAATTGCATGGTTGTATGCTAGTGAGGCGTTATACAGCGGAGGTTCCGGAGTCACCTGAGGACGCGACGAGCACCACCAGAGAGCGCACTAAACCGGAACTATTTTCCTCCGCACCGTCCCCTCGAGACTGCCCCGTATCACAACGCGCCGACTATTTAGGGGTGGCGCAGTGCAACACGACGGCAGTTCTCCGCCGACCGCCTACGAGAACCACAGCTGAGGGATCGCGACCGACGTCTCCGGGGAAGAGTTCCTGCCAGTAATGCCGCGCCTCCGGGACTTCCCGCAACGGAATATGTCTTCCGGCTCCCTGGCCGTTCTCTCAAGGCTGTCGTTATCTCCCTGGTTAGTACCTAATTGGTGAAGAAGAATACTTTTAGTGATGTTTGTTGTTATTGCCTTAGTTTCAGAAGTTGTTTGTTTTTTTCCCAGAAGATGATTAGTTTGTCTTGTCAATTAACTCACTTTCCGTATCAGACAATGTCTTTCAGTTATTATCTCCTGAGACGAGATAAAGCACTACGTAAGCGGGCATTTACAGACATAGAAAATGTCACTGTGAGTTACTTCGACTTCTACGTGGTAGCTGGCGAGCGATTCTGCCGGCATCTGCTCTTGTTGCTCATGCTACAGCTCATCACTATGTTCTGTATCGACACAAAGCAGTCACTAACAACGATTGAGAGTTGAACAAAAAATTGCGTTTTTCCCCTATACGTCCAATCAGAACAAAATTCTATGTAATTTGTGCCTTAACCTTGCTCAGTTTCCAATTTCAGAACCCTTATCGTGGCATAATTCCTGCTGAATTCTCCAAAATATCCTTAGTTAATGTCTCTTATTTACTGAATAGTAACGGAACACGTAATATGATCAAGAGAAATTCTGTGCAGGCGAGGAATCGTCGCAGAATGTACTGTCCTTCACGTTTTAATATCACCGGTATCAAAAATCACATGTCTGTAAATCTATGAATCTATGAGACTTAACTGCTTGTTTATTAGTCCCTAGCTCACAAACTACTCAAAATAAGTGAAACTAACCCAAGGACAAGACATACACCCATGTCCGAGGGAGGACTCGAAACCCCGACGCCGAACTGCAGGGTGCACCGCACACGGCGCCTCAGTACGCATGGGTAATCCCCCGCGACATCACCGGTATCGTTTGAACAGTGCCGAATGCTTTTTCTTCCCGACTGGCTTCTCATCCACGTGGCTCAACTAGACAAACTCGCGAAATTGGAAATATTGAAACATATCGGTGATACGGTCATCTTTTTACCTTTTAAGTAAGGTTTAGGGAGTGGTAACGTGCTGTTATAATTGGCACACAAATTTTTGACAACAGTTTGTTTAAGAAGCCCAATCACTGGTGACAATCTAAGATTCGACACTTATTTTAACTAATTCAAGTAATTTTCTTGAACAAACACATTAATAACTTTGCCTGAAGGGCAATTTAGACATGACAACCCCTCGAGGAGAATAAAATGCATTTTCGTACAGTAAAAGAACCCCACTGTTCTACGTCACAGGCTTTGAATGCAGTAGTTTCAGATATTGGCCTGGGTTCAATTCCTCACAACTTGCTTGCTGCATGCCATAATTCATAGCTCAGATAATTATCAACAAAATATTTATTGGTCAATGCGGAGGTAAAACCTGAAACACAATATATTAGTGACAGTACACAACAGAGCAACGTTAATTACATTTGGTGAATCAATCAATAGCACAATTGACAATATCATTTAGATGCCAGGCGTGAAATGGCCAATTGTTAATTCCAACGTTAAAGAATTACTCCATATGAGTCGAACTAACGATAATAGCAAGTATTCGCATGGGTCCTCTAGTGCAAAATAAATTAACAAAAGAGATGACTGACCGACCGTAATACACAAAACAGTTTATATCACTCTTGCAGCCGGCCGCGGTGGCCGAGGTGACTGAGGCGCTCCAGTCATGGTCAGCACGGCCACTACGGTCGGGGGTTCGAATCCCCCCTCGGGCATGGATATTTGTGCCGTCCTAGTTCGTAAGTAGTTCATAAGTAGTTTGTAAGTTTAGGGACTGATGACCCCGTAGTTAAGTCCCATAAGCTTAACAAACATTTGAACATTTTGATCACTCTTGCAAAAAGCAAAGAAAACAGCATACCAAATTTAAACAGCCTTGAAATCAGACTGGCAATATTTTACAGAATTTCGTAATTTAGCGCGATCTCCAATGCGAGATGCTAAACACAGTTTCCGAAACGAAATCCTGTAACGTAATTTGGTAAAAACTCCAAAGGAACTCTGGTCGTATGTAAATCATATTAGTATTGTAGTGTGATGTTAACAAAGACTATGGCAAGAGCTATTTGTCATCTAATAAGCCATTTGTTATAAGGACCAGGAATCCACGCAGAATCAATGAAATGGAGTCAGTTGCAATTTGGTATAAATGATTTGGGTGTTGTTCCAGTGTAAAAATAATTGGTGATGTGACACACTATTATACCAATTGAATAAATGTGTTTGAAGACTTACATGTGTTTACTATTTGTGACCCCCCTTCCTCAAACATGAAAATGGAATAATTATAGATAATACTCACCTGTAGCGTCAGCCGAGAACCGGACAAGGGTACATCGAGAACCATTGGCTCAAGGAGGTAACAGTTTGATATAAATTTTTATTATTTGTGGGGGGTTTCGAAGGTGTCTGCACAAGTGAAGTACTACTGATCACTCTTTTTCCCTCACCAAAACAGCCCTCTAAGGTCATAATCATACCTACAAAAAGTGCATTCACGTGCGCCCGTGCACAGTATGCAAGAGTCACTCAAAACACGTGACGTAACAGCTGACGGCTCCCTTAGCCACGAACGAACAATTCAAACACATTTAAATAAATTAAAGCATTAAAATACAATTCAAACAAACGGAATTAATTGTTGTGACCTCGTCGCCTTTTGTTGTTTCATACTCGTCCCTGTCTAGTTGTCAGGAAAGGTACTGGTGCATTCGATGTCAACTGTAACAACTATTCAGATTAATAATACAAGTTTTATTGACTGAAAATTATACTACTCAGCTTTAGAAGACATGTCTCTTTCTTCTCTCTTCTTGCGGTGTCGTCCATATGATGCTAAGGCCTAATGACTGCTAAGGTCGTAGCCGCGTTCTGACTTAGTACTGTACTATTTCTAACTTCGTAGCTGACTAGTAAATGTTCGAGTTCTCACTAGAAACTGACTGAGTTCTAACTAGTAACTGACGGGCGTCCAGACGCATGTCGGCCTAGATATAGCCGCTTGTAGAGGGCGCGCTTCTTCGGTTACTCCCTCCAGGATGCGCGGCGCCTGCTTGCCATTGGCTTTCGGTCGATCGCTGCCTTCTCCACGATCGTTCTCTACGTCTGGTGTGTGGCGCTGACTTTACGCCAAAACATTAATAACCACAAAAAATTTTAACTTCTGACATAAAACGTTAAAATTCTTCTGAGCTATTTGCCGCGTCATGATAATAAAATCTTTCCAACGTTTCGGATCCGTTGCAGGATCCTTCCTCAGGGAATTTTCCTAAAGAAGGATCCTGCAACGGATCCGAAACGTTGGAAAGATTTTATCATGACGCGGCAAATAGCTCAGAAGAATTTTAACGTTAATAATAATGACCTCGGAAGCCAACGGTTGTTCTGACATAAAATCTTACGTATATATTACCTTGCGCAAGGTCATTTACCTACTACATAATACAATTTACACGTCTTAGACAAACAACGTGCAACCTTTACTTGTAAGCACAGTTATCATCAGTCACATACCACAATCAACGTTTGTCCTGCTAAATAGGATGTATCCTATATTTCTTTTTTATATTTTTATTGAAAGAAGTCACACCTTACCAGCTAATCAGTCTCCACTATGACATATTTCTTTGCTTGTAAAGGAGACTTAGCCCTTTGTTTTTCGACAATATGTTTTCCTAGGAGAAATAAGCACGCAAGAATAAATTGCAACAGTGCGTGACGCTACTGGTTTCTGAGGTAGGCGAGGCAAGCATAATAAAATAATGGCCTACTGTCTCCCTGAACCTCAAAGCAAAACAAGAAAAAAATTGCTTGTTACAGAACGTCCAACAGAGGCATAAAGTTTTAAGCCAGTTGAAGACAACGAGGATTCGCTTTCCATGCGACGACCAAATGTCAACCCTCATCCAATAATGGTTTGCTCACCAATAATTTTGCAGGACATGTCGATGGGAGTGAAGTAACAGGTCACGGTCTTTGCTCCACTAGGACCATCTTCAAACATACGCAAATAATAAGTCAGGGACAAGTTGCCAGTAGCTGCCTTACACAGCAGAAGGCAGAAGCTGTCGCCCTATTCCACCGCCATCCACGCAAGTACTTCACACAGTAGCAGTTGAACAACAAAACAGCTCACACGTCTTGATAGTCTGAGCTACAAGGTGTACGGTCTCCCAGCTCACGCTCCCTCGGCCGTTACTGCACATCGTGCAGCCACCGCTGTCGATGATCCACTGCCTCGCCACAGAAAGACGCTAAACGGCCAAATAGGACGCCCTCTAGTCTCCCCAAACCCTCTCATGGCACATCAAGTCGAGGTGGTAAAGATAAAACTGACAATAATCGATAACTGTGCGGTAAGGTTCAATCGACTCTTTCAAAGCTTTATATTAAATGCAATGGCGAATTTCTTGCTTTGGGCCAACGCTCACCTTAACCCGTAGACTATCCAGACACTTTTCCCGTCCTGCCCCAAATTCCCAGCTCTAGTCCTCCCTGTCGATGCAAGGCACCTGACGTAATTCTTCATTGTCGTGTCACGCCTGCGTTTTCGCCTATTTTCTGGGTAAGTCGTTGCTTTGATTACTGATATGCTACGTCTCGACCATAGATTTGGTTTGTTCTCTTCGTTGTCTGTCTCTGTCACTGTCGTTGTGTTTTCTCGTTTATTTCTAGCGACCCTGTCTCGATGTACTCACTTGGTAGGTTACTATTAAACGGTTCGTGAGTCGCCCCCTTCCCCGATCCTAGTAGCTCTCAAGCATTTTCAAAGAAGACAATTTTTTGTGTATAAAAGGTGTTTCAGATAAGTTTTCAGGGATAGTGTGTACAAAAACTGTCTGGTTCTGGTAGCTGTCCGACAGTTTTGTTCCGTGCATAATTAATTATTACCGTCGTGACTGGAAAAATTTTGAACCATTAGTGTAATCATGATATAACGAACTTACGACCTACGTTCTCCAGTATATGACAATTCTTGTAAAATTGTTTACACCTGATAATTTCTTTTGCATGATGTATACATGGTTCTAGATTCAAGAGGAATTATTACGCATGTTTTCAGTTTGGTTGCATATACTGCATGGATAACAAGCCTAATGTTTCATGACTTATCTAATGCACTTTTGCAACAATAATTTGTTCACTATGCTGTTCGTGGTAACTCATTCGCATTTCTACATTGTTATTCATTATTTGACCTATTACTGTGTTACCCTCAACTATTTTTGTATTTATAACCCTTTCTCACCTGACCACAAATCCTGTTCATCTTTCCTCCGAAATTCACTAATTTCCACTATCTCTAACATCAACCTATCCATTTGCCTCCTTAAATTTTCTAACGTCGCTACTCGATTAAGGGATATAACATTCCACGCTCCGATCCGTAGAACGCCAGTGTTGTCTTTCGTGACAACGACGTCCGCCTGAGTAATCCACGCGAAAAATTGTAACACTATTTTACCTGCAGAATGTCTTTTCCCAAGAGGACGAAAATGACTACTTCCCTTTGCTTTCGGCCGTTCGCAATATCGGTATGGCAAAGCGACATCAGCTGATGTTAAATGGCCAGCTCAGTCACTTATCCGGACTGTTCCCCCAGCAATTACTGAAAAAGCTGCTTCTGTATTCAATAAGAAGACGTTTGGCCGGACACGGTGGCCGAGGGGACTGCGGTGCGCCAGCCACGGTCTGTAGGGCCACTACGGTCGGGGGTTTGAATCCCACCTCGGGCGTGGATATTCGTGCCGTCCTTAGTGGAGCTATACAAACATTTGAACATTTGAATTTGAACATTTGAACACATTTTTCTGGCCTCTGTACAAATACCCAGTAGGTCTACTGTCCAAGCACGCAAGCCACCCAAAATTTGTCGTTATTAGGGATGGGTTAATCTAGTGTTTCTCAGCCTTTTCGAATATGTGGCGGCCGGCCGCGGTGGCCGAGAGGGCTGAGGCACTCCAGTCACGGTCTGCACGGCCACTACGGTCGGGGGTTCGAATCCCCCCTCGGGCATGGATATTTGTGCTGTCCTTAGTCTTAGCTAGTTCGTAAGTAGTTTGTAAGCTTAGGGACTGATGACCTCGTAGTTAAGTCCCATAAGCTACACAAACATTTGAATATGTGACCTCTTCCAAGAAAAATATTCTGGCGACTCCCAAACAACTTCAAATGCTTGTAAATCTATGGGACATTACTGCTTGGTTATTAGTCCCCCATGCTTACAAACTACTGAAACTAAGTTAAACTAACCTATCGACAACGCGCGCGCGCACACACACACACACACACACACACACACACACACACACACACACACCATGCCCGAAGGAGGACTCGCACCTCCGACAGCGAACGGCCGGCACCGCAGTGCGCGCGGCTATAACGCTGTGTGTTAGCAACCCCTTCCAATTAAAAATATCTGGAAACCCACCCCTCCAGCCTGACGATCAGTAGCAAAATTAGTTATCCTCAGCCGCGACAGGTTAGCCGCGCGGACCGGAGCGCCATGTTGCGGTGCGCGCGGCCGTCCGTCGTCGGGGGTTCGAATCCCCCCTCGGGCATGGATGTGAGTGTTGTCCTTAGGTTAGTTTAACTTAGTTTAAGTAGTTTGTAAGTCTAGGGACTGATGACCAACGTAGTTTGGTCCCATAAGAATTACAAACATTTGAACAGTTATCCTCAAAGGAAACCATTTTAATCTTCTTTCTTTTCCTTTACCTTTCTTGATGGATGACCACGTAGTCTAGTCCCCTCTAAACAACAACAACATTACGTTTCTTTAGAATTTTTGAAGTTCTTTTGTGTATTTTTAGGAATGTATCACAGTATCCTATTTTTGCAAGATTTCCTGTACAAAAAATATATTTTGCTTATCTACTATTTCTCATTTCTGGCAAGGCTCAGAAGCGAGTAAGATCGTTAAGAAATGTCCCACTGTATAGACAATTTGTAAAGGAGTAAACCTATTATCGAATTATACAGAATTGCTTATTGTATTAAGTTTCCTTACGTATCGATTGGTTTCAGAAATCTGATGCGCTTATTCATCATTAAAACACTGTATAATAAAGTAATCGATGGTCTATTTAATTCGTAATACATGTACTTCACGCCCTATGTGAAAAAATTACAAGAAACTCGAAAGTGTTAATTGTTGTTGATTATCTTAGCAGCATACTTTTTACAGCGAAACTTATGTGCCAGTATTGTTTAGAATATGAAATATATTTTAGCACGTCAAAATCAATATCAATCCACATTCTACAAAACTTATTTACAAATGGGATGCACAACGAAAAATTAAAAAAAAAAAAAAAATAAAGTCAAGTTATCGTTAGTTGTTGTAGAATATTTCTCACCATATACATTTTAAAGGGGTTTGAGATGTAAAAACGATACTCGACATGAAAATACTAGTACGACATTCATTATGAAGGTCACATTTAGCGCTAACAAGGGGAACACCAAGTATGGTACCAACGGATTTTGATGGGTCGCAGGTATGTTGTGAGGGAATTCTTCGAGACCATCAACCTAAAAGGATTTATTCAAATGGGCCTTGATTTCTAAGAAAATGGAAACCAAATTCGCAGCAAATTACCACGCATAACGTGTCTACTTACACACCGCAGCGAAACAGCGTGGTATAATCAGCAAGGCGCTAGGCTCCCATGCATGAGACCCGGGTTCGATACCTACCGGTAAAATAATTTTTAAAAATTGTTATTGTTACTTTTTATATTTCAAAAAAAATTAGAAATAATTATGCGAAGAAAAAGATATAAAGAAAGAAAAAGAGAAATAATGAGAGTCAAACGTTTTTTTAAAAAAAAAGAATCTTCCCCTTCGGGTAATTTATTTTTCACTTTTCTTCATTTCTCTTCTTTTATTGTGCATAATTATATGCCTTTGTACCCAATCCTATGTTACAGCTTGAGTAGACAAAATAATAGCAAATAACACAGTAGCAACTGATTATTTTACTTACTGCGCAGTGTTATTTACTCACTGTCCCCATCGTCACCATCTTTAACACCTATAGAAAATTCTGGGTGATAATTGTCATAGAAGCACCGAAAACACAGAACATTGTAGGATAATAGTCCACTGGGATGCGTCACGTGGTACCCACGTTATAGGAGGAGATAAAACTGCACGGTTTTAAATGCTGCCCAAATATTGTAGGTATCAACAAAAGACTGTTTACTGATTTCGAAATATGCTTCAATCGTCTTAAAAGTGTGCTTCGAAAATACAAAATGAATAAAATAATCGTCGTGCAATACATAACGTATTCAACGAATGTTACATGTTTTTATCCTGACAAATTTACTGTAAACGTTTACATAAGAATGGTTATAAAAGTACATAATTATGCACAATCATCGTACAGGTGTGAAAAGTAATTTACCTAAGTTGGACTTGAACCCGGGTCGCCTGTATAGCATATAGCAGCCAAGCATCTTGCCGATTTTTTTTTTTTTTGCTCTATGGATAGTTCTTGTCCTTGCGGACGCTGATCGTGTTTGTTCGTTTTGGTTCTACGTGTTCTTTGGCTCAGCTTTTTTATTACAGAGAGCGTGCAGCCCCCTGACCGGGCGCGCTGAGCCACGGCGCCCGGCACGTATTCAACGAATGTTACTCCGATTAGGCCACGCTGTCTCGCCGAGTCGTAATTGCCATGTATAAGTAGACACGTTACGCCTGGTAATTTGATGCGAATTTCATTTAGATTTTCTTAGAAATCAAGGTCCATTGGAACAAAACCTTTTAGCTTGATGGTCTGGAGGAATTCCCTCACAACATACCTACGACCAATCAAATTCCGTTGGTACCATAATTGGTGTTCCCTTTGTAAGAGTCACTTATGTGCGTCAAGTTGAAATGAAAGAAATTGAGAAATTTATGGCGCCAGATAGAGGACGTCATTAAAGGAAAGAAAATGTGCGTCAGATTATTTGAAATACAATTTCCGTCACAAAATTCCAATATTTTTAGAATTTGGGCGTGGTGAGGTCCCCTCTCCCCTAATATTTTTAGAGTTGGTAGTTTCTAAGCAATTTCATTGTCACCTGGAAATATTAACACTCGTATGCAAATGTTCTGGTCGGATTCGACTCGTCAGTTAGAAGTGTGCGCATGTCTCTTTCCTCCCCTCCTCCCGGGCTGCGTGGCACCAGGTACCCTCCCAGGCAGTCATGACGCACGCCCCGTCCAGCCAACATCAGACTTAGGTGAGCGCCACATTTGTTTGTTTGCTGTATAACGATAGATTCCCCGATCCAGGGTCGGATCCGACCCATTGTTTATAGTATTGTCTCTCCTCGCTGGGTCGGATGTGACCCAGTGTCTATTATTGTGTTCCAGTCTTATATTATTATGTATAACAATGTTATATTATATTATATTGTTATATGTTATTGTTCCAGAGTTCCATTTTCTGCAATCATGACATGTAGTACAAAAAATAACTTTACTACATTATACGAGATATGGGCTGAATGTAGACGACAGGAAGTAGAATCTGATGAGGAATTCAATGATGAAATTTCTGATATAGCCTCAGAATCTGATGATGGTATAGTGTCAAATAATGATTCTGAAAATGATGAGTTCGAATTGGATGAAGAAAATGATTCTTTAGTTGAAAAGCCTCAGCAACACGATGACAGAAATTTTGAAATTGGTAGAGATGGGAAGACTATATGGACATATAAGCCTCTGATTTCACCATATTCAAGAACGCCTAGTTCAAACATGCTGACACATCTTCCCTGGCCAAGTCACAAAGTTTACGTGATATGAGTTTTCTTTAGTCTCTAATCGAAGTGTATGTTTAGAAATGTCTAGAATCTAATACAGAAATAATTGTATTTAAGTTATTTCATTTGTGTTTTTTTTTCTTTTTTATAATGTCTTACTTTTTAATAATTTCTTACTATTTTCGAAAAGATTGAAATATTTCTTTCAGGTGCCTTAGTCATTCATTACTTTGAATATATGTAATTGAATGTTAAACAAACTATATTATATATAAAACTATGCGCATTATTGATTCCCATACTCAGAAATTGCAATTATGAGGCAATGGGTCGGATACGACCCAATGTTTATATTTGTGTGGTCACCAGCAACGTTTACAGAGGAGGTTTAAAGGAAGAAGGGACATTTATTAACCCAAGAAATTCCAGTAACGGAAAATTAGTACCCATTGTTGCCTACCGTAACCACAGAGCAGAGTTAGCAAATCATGGACACCCACCTCGCTCCAAACTGAAACCGCTAACCTCGCGCGGTGGATGCGGCGCGGCGTCCCGTTCCAGGCGGTCTGCCGGTGAAATTGCGCGCGAAGCCATCGGGGATAATCGGCCTTGACCCGAGTTCACCGAGGCGGGGGAAATGCGGTTAGCTGGTCTTCCACTGGGCCGCTCCGCGTCTTTAGCAGCGGGGCGCTATGAAACCCGGTCATGCATGTTTTAATATCTCAGCAGCTCCATTAGATAAATTCGACAGGGAATCAGTTATTGGATGACAGACTTTAAACCAATAACTGAAATTATTATTAATTTACTACGCGATCTGCAATTAACTTTTATTCCATTTATTCTTATACATCCTAATGAGACAATCAGTTTCATCTAAATACTGATCAATAGTAACTGGTGTCTAAAAGGTACTAACTCAATGAGAACTGTATAGGACACAAGTGTTGTACACTGATGTAATCTTTCAGTGTTATTCCTTTTCCGAGTAATACTGTACGTAAATCTTGCCTGATGGCTAAAACCGTAAAATCTTTTGTGGTGTTCGCATTAGTGGAAGCATTCTGTGACGGCGTAATGTTAAGTATGCAAAAATCATTACCTAAAAACAAAAATATGAGCGTATAGGTGATTAAATTTAAAATAGAGTCTCTGTTTAATAAAACTCGTTGCGAGACGGCGAAATTTAGCAAAAAAAAATCTCAAAGGTACTAAAAACTGTTTTTCTTAAATTAAAACCGATAACTGCCATGAGAAAATGTTAAATTAGAAAGTTATCGGCCTTCGTTATTTGTATGTATCGATTTCTTTGTAAATTTTCGAGATATATGGAAAAAACACTTAAAAATCTTTAGAAACGAGATTCCTTATAACTCGTCACCATTGACGTTTCAAACCATAATAATTATTATAAAAATGGCACGAAATAAGTAAAAAAATTACTTTTCAAAAAATAAAAAATAATGCGTATTTGTAGATATATAACGATATTTTACAAATAAATAAATAATAAAAAAGACCCCTTCTCGAAAATTGGCTAGAATTGCTGAGGGGAGCAACCTAGAGCCATTAAATATATAGTAAATGAATAATCAATAACTGGTACAGTTTTTCCGCAAGTACATCGGAAACACGAACACGCACATACACACACACACACACACACACACACACACACACACACACACACACACACACAAAACACACGCTGACATAAAGCAAAGTTAGGTCAAACAGACATTCAAAGAAGGACAACACCACCCAAAGCAAAAACACAACACAAACAAAATGGCATGTGCGTAGTTGTGAAGTGCTAAAACGAATGGAATAAAAGACGAAAACAAAACAACCTGAAGTCACCAAATAGCACCACATGCAGACCAGCATCAGCCAAAAAAATGTAAGTAATAACATGAAATTGTCAACTATACTTAGATAACTCGCCAGGACCGTTAATAACCTAAAATACTAAAAACGTAAAAAAGGAAATATTGTGAAACACAATTATGTATACATTACAGGTCACTGCTGATTCCTTCCAAATAAAGGCGAAAAGCATATGCCAAATGAAACTGTTATTATTCACTTGCGGATTACATAAATATCTACATTATAATGTTGGTATAATGTAGGAACAAGGGAGGCAATACTCACTTTACGGCTTATCCTAGAGGATAGATTAAGAAAAGGCAAACCTATATTTATAGCTTTTGTAGATTTGGAGAAGGCTTTTGACAATGTTGATTGAAATACACTTTTTAAATTCTGAAATCAGCAGGAGTAAAGTATAGGGAACGGAAGGTTATTTAAAACTTGTACAAAAACCAGACAGCGGTTGTCAGAGTTGAATGGCATGAAAGGGATGCAGTGGTTGGGAAGAGAGTAAGACACGGTTGTAGCCTTTCTCCAATGTTATTCAATTTGTACATTGAGCAAGCTATAAAGGAAAGCAAGGAGAAATTTGGAGACGGTATTAAAGTTCAGGATGAAGAATTAAAAACACTGCGTTTTGCCGAAGACACAGTAATTCTGTCAGAGACAGCAAAGGACCTGGAAGAGCAGTTGAACGGAATAGACAGTGTGCTGAAAGGTGCATATAATATGAACATTAACAAGAGCAAAACAAGGGTACCGAAGTGCAATCTAAGAAAATCAGGTGATGCTGATGGAATTAGATTAGGTAACGAAACAATAAAGGAGGTTGATGAGTGTTGTTACTTGCGCAGTAAAATAACAAATGATGGTCGCAGTACAGAGGATATAAAATGCGGAATGACAATGGGTAGAAAAACGTTCTTGAGAAAGAGAAATTTGTTAACATCGAATATTGATTTTAATCTTAAGGAAGCCCTTTCTGAAGGGATATGTATGGAGTGTTACCTTATATGGGAGTCAAACGTGGATGATAAACAGTGCGGACAGGAAGAGGATAGAGGCTTATGAAATGTGGTGCTACAGAAGAATGCTGAAGATTAGGTGGGTGGATCGCGCAACTAATGAGGAAGCACTGAACAGAATTGGGTAGAAAAGGAATTTCTGACATACCTTGACTAAAAGAGGGATCGATTGGTAGGACACATTCTTAGACATAAAGGAATCGTGAACTTTGCATTGGAGGGAAGAGTTTGGGGTAAAAGCCGCAGAGGAAGGCTAAGTGATTGATACAGTAAGCAGATTCAGACAGATGTAGGTTGCCGTTCTTATGTGGAGTTGAAGAGGGTTGCTGAGGATAGCGTATTGTTGAGACCTGCATCAAACCAGTCTCCGGACTGAAGACCACAATAACAACTGTGGTGTAGCACAAGTCCAAAGTGCGCGCCACCTACTTTCGCCGCGCGCCGCCATGCACGCACGGCGCGGTGGTCTTACGTCGTCAGCCACGAGCGCCCTCCGCTGGAACTCCGCTCGTGGCCACCACTGAACGACATCGTTCACTTGAACCAGTTATCACTTCGGAATCAGATAGGCACCAGTGAAGACTTGGCTATCGGACAGGCACTAGCTCAACTATGTATCAGCCTACTGCGCTACTGACCTATGTAAAAGTTAAGTATGGTATAAATTCTGTGCAATATATATCTCGTTCTAATTTACTCTAGTGTTTCTAGTTTCTGCTGTCCCACTGGCTGCTCACCTCCGTACCTGCACAAGCGTGCCTCCTTTATTCCTGTGTCGGTCTTCCTACTCGGCCACTGACACCTACGACGGAAACGAGACACAAAAGCGGCGACGAGGCTGGGACAAAAAAAAAAAAAAAAAAAAAAAAAAAAAAAAAAAAAAAAAAAAAAGTATTGGTATAAGTTTTGCGGCTTCATTATGAGGACGTGGAAACTCTTCTTCAGGAAATCTTTCACAGAATTGATTAACAGTGCAATCTTAATGTAATCTGACCTCCAATAAGAAATCTATAAGATATATTTGTAAATGGACCGATGCATATCAAATGATAGTCTTGAGAAGTTTCGAAAAAAGAGTAGTTGGAAGTATCCTAAAAACGACTTGAAGCGACGTCCTGTAATTCTTAGAAAAATTAAATGTTTAAAAAAATCACGTCTGCTTAAGCACCATAAAGCGTAAGGAATGTGCGCTGGCGGTTGGAAAAATATCGCACAAGAAGCCGGAATAATGAGAGCAGCAGCTGCAGCTTGAAATATCGCGTCGTAACAACACCACCTATAGACAAGGCCTTACCACAGTCTAACACATACAGTCACGACACTCCCAGAGATTTTTGTTATACGGTGCGATGGCAGCGCTCCAAGCGGCCGGCAAGCTACGTTTCTGAATACGATAGTTGATGAGTGCGAATAGAATCGTTTAGATTGACTTCAGCATACTTTTTACATTGGGGAACTTATCTAGTGCCTTATAAATAGGTAATAATTTAAATATAGCTCCCCATTTGTCTTTCTTAGGTTTCATAAGATCCCTGATAAGGTACGAATCGGTACATTACAGGACAGTTAATTTACAATCATCCTTTAACATACAGGCTTTTAAATTAGTAATTTCATTTTCTATTAAAAATAAAAATGCGTAGGAAACACCAGGAGACATGCCCTTTAGCAGAGAGACTTCAATTTCTACGCAGGAACGTTAATTATTCTTCATTACAATTCCAGTAACATTGGTGAGGTTGGAACATAGGAAACGTATATAGAACGTAATAAATACGGTATTTAACATACCAAATCAACCATCACAGCTGAAGCTGAAGGAAAAACGTCACAGACGTGGCAATAAAACGATAAAAGCAACCAAACTGTTTTCCAACAAAGAAGAACCCAATTCCACAATTGTTGCTACATCTGAACCACAAACGACAAGAATCATCAAAACATTGGTTTTTTAAAGCTAAAGTAATTGCACTTAAAAGAATATGGACGTATAAGAAAGACGAGTGACGTGTAAAAATGTGAGAATCATTAAGACTCCATACCGAATTGATACACGTCAAAAACGGGCTGTCATAGTAAGTACAGACCATAATAGAAATTTATTATGCCATTATGTTTATATGCAACTTATTTTCAGCGGAATAAGCTGCAAATATACACAGATTCGTCAGTATTTGTTCATGACAGAGTTGTTCTTTATACCATTGATTCATTTAAATGAGGCTGTTTTTATATTAATTTCTGTATTATGTTTGTCTCTCGATATTTGATTAATGTTTGTAACGCAAAAATTATAGTAAGTATTTCGTTAATTAAGTACAAAAGCGATTATAAACAAACATCACTCTTTCGGCAGCTTCCCCACCGCTAGGAGCGCTAGTGTCGCAACGTCAGTTGGTAACAACTTTTACAGCAGTGAGTGTCGTGACTGTATATGTTAGACTGTGGTCTTACTACAAGCTGTGTGTTACGTCACACTCATCATGCCACGGACGCCGGCTTACTGGCTGCCCGCTACGAGGCAGGTGTAACACTACATCACGATCGTAACATTAGAATCGCCATTTCCGTCAATTTTGAATTTTACTAATTTTTATTAGGCAGAATTCACGTTATATTTTTTTTAATCAGTTCATATCTATGTAATACAGAATAGTCAAGGCCACAGAATAAGTTAGCCATAACAGCCTAAATTACAGTCAATTTTTTGTTGTTGAAACTAGTATAAATAGTACCCTGAGTCGTGTGACTCTCTCTCTCTCTCTCTCTCTCTCTCTATGTATTCAGCTCCCTATGAGTTAAGTCTCCGCGATCAGCTCACTATGAGTTTAATTATGGGTTTAGTTATGAACTTGTTAATTTGCGACAAATTCATTTCTTGTAAAGTATTGAGTTTTTGATACGATCAGGTGAATAATGATAAAGTGTTACGCGATTTGCGACAGTAATATCTATGGACTTTAGATCGGGTTAGGCTTCAAAAGATAATTATAAAAATTCTGACTCCCGAAGATATAATGAGCAATGTCAGATAGATCAGAATAATAATAACTGTTTTATCAAGAGTACTAAAGCTTACATTATGAACTTTATTTAAGAAGATCAAAGTTAATGTGAACTGTAAAAGAGATCAGAGATTTTGTTGTAAAACATTAACTGTGCGAAATATAGTTACCGACCTGTGAATTATTGAAGTCTCTTTGTGCACGTGCATTTATTGTATTCTGTTATTTTGGGGAATATAGATACGAGTGAGATTTAAAAAGTGTCTCAACACACTTCTTCTGTAGTTAGAAACTTGACCAAATCAGTGATATTCTGAATAGTGCTTAAAAGAATATCTTTGACTGTGATAGATCTCAATATGTAGCAAAATTTACTTAATCCGCTATTCAGTGAGATGAACCGTATTAAAGGCAAACTTCCAAAGACTATTTCATGAAAGGTCTAAATAAATTAATACTTATGTAACTGACTTCGTTTTAGTGAACTGCCGGGACAAATAAAAAAGATAAACTTTCATAACAATATATAGCCCGTGCGATACAAAATCTATATGTTCAAACATTTTAATAAAGCTAAGGACATAAAATAGGTTCAGGAAAGAAATACTTCGCAGTACGTTCAGGTGAGATAAGAAACAATAATTCAATTCGATCGATCAAACAGGAGTATCAACGTAAATTTCTGAAGTACAAGATAAGTAAAATTTGATAGCCTATTACACTACCAAACCGAAGAAGAATAAAGTTACGCAACTGCCTACCATAAATAATCATCATCAATATTTTAAAGAACAGAAAGTTATCTAAAATACGAAGAACGTTACACAGGGGGCGTGCCCCAACCAGTAAGCTGGCGGCCGCGGTCTGGTCAGTGCGACGTAGCACGGCCTGTTGTGAGGCCTTGTCTCTAGGTGGTGTTGCTCCTAACGAGTACAGGCGAGAAACGCGAGCTAAGCTGAGGCAGTTCGAGCGTGACATGACCCGTCCCGAGGCCTACGAGAAAGACAGGTCATGGCTGGTACGTCATGACGCATCGTCAGAGAAGGCTTGAGACAATGAGACCTGTAGCTTACTAGCCTGGGCTGGGGCGCAGCCCACCGTCTCATAGCGTCCAGCTAGTCAGTGAGCGATCGCGTTGTCCCAACCTGCTCTGATGATGACGTATGTGCCACGGGCTTTCTCGTCGGCCCAATTGGCTCGCGGGTCATTTAGCATTCCGTGGCTAACCGTAGTGTAGATAAATGACCAGTAACAACTACTTTATTTTTCCGTAACGTCCAGTCATTTATCTCATATTGTAAACATCATCATAGCCAAGAAGGGAAGAGAGGCAGTGCTTCTATTGCCCCCCGGTGCCACGCATATGAAGGTAGTCGAGTGCGGAAAAGTCATGCAAGGTGCACAGAAAAATGGTTTCCTGGGTCTTCATCACCAGGCCAACCAGTGTTTCCACTGGTAATCTCAGACTCTACCCTCAGACGTTGCGAAATAGCCTTGATCTAGTACTCATATCATTTATTTAAGACTTGCTTAATGTCCACTGCTTTACATGCGTAGGCTAGTTGGTCTGCACCCGTTGTTTCTCCCTCTTAATATAAATTATCATAGATATACCTTAAAACTATCATAATGAAATGTGATGATACTTATACCCGCGGCAGAATGGCCGTGCGTATTGAGGCACCATGTTGTGGTGCACGCTGCAGTTCGGCGTCGGGGGTTCGTTTGGCCCCTCGGGCATGGGTGTTTGTGTTGTCCTTAGCATAAGTAAGTCTAACAAAGAGACGACACAACCGTGGGGTCAGCGATTTGGCCGAAATTTTGTGTGTGCTGGCCGTGGTGGCCGAGGGGACTGAGGCGCTCCAGTCACGGTCTGCACGGCCACTACGGTCGGGGGTTCGAATCCCCCCTCGGGCATGGATATTTGTGCCGTCCTTAGTATTAGCTAGATCATAAGTAGTTTGTAAGTGTAGGGACTGATGACCCCGTAGTTAAGTCCCATAAGCTGTACAAACATTTGAGTAATTTTTTAAATTTTGTGTGGTGAAAGAGGACCCCTAACACCTCACGTGGTGTTAGGACGCACTACTCGGAATATCCCCGAAAAAAATCGATCCAAAATTTCTTAGGTGCCTTATGAGTATAAAATAAAAGCACATCGTCTAACCGCCGTCTGGCCTAGATGGTTAGGGTTCGGGCTCTTACCTCAGAAGTATTGAGTTCGATTTCTCCTCTGGCACTTTTTTCTTCTGTTTCATTTTCATTTGTTATTCCACAACTTAGCAGAAAGTTTCCCAAAGCTACATTATCTGTAACAACTTTTTGTGCCCCAGCCTCGTCGCCGCTTTTGTGTCTCGTTTCCGTCGTAGGTGTCGGTGGCCGAGTAGGAAGGCCGACAAAGGAATAAAGGTAGCACGCTTGTGCAGTTACGGAGGTGAGCAGCCAGTGGGACAGCAGAAACTAGAAACACTAGAGTAAATTAGAACGAGATATATTTTGCACAGAATTTATACAATACTTAACTTTTACATAGTTCAGTACGGCAGAATACTGATACATAGTTGAGCTAGTGGCCTGCCTAGTGCCTATCCGATAGCAAAGTCTTCACTGGTGCCTATCTGATTCCTCAGTGTTAACTGGTTCTTATCTCAGTCCCAAGTGAACGATGTCGTTCCGTGGTGGACACGAGCGGAGTTGTAGCAGAGGGCGCTCGTGGCTGACGTCGTAAGAACGTCGCGACGTGCGTGCATGGCGGCGCGCGGCGAAAGTAGCTGGCGCGCACTTTGGACTTGTGCGACACCACACAACTTAGTTACATTATTGAATAAAAATTATTTTCTTTTTGTTCAACAATACAATTCATGGCGATGGGTTTTCCACTTTTCATTGTAACGTATATGAGGAGAAACATTGGGTTTTTATTCAAAATAACAAAGTCAATTGAGAAACATTCAATTTATATACGTATAATAATTATAAACAAGAACCGCAGTGGTAATTATCGTAAAAAAGAAACAAAGCAATGAATTTTGCTAAAATAATGTTTTAAAAATAATGTAGGTTTGAGAATCGTTTTGAATAATTGGTGGAATAAGAAAAGAAAATGAAACAGAAGGAAAAAAAAGGGCCGGAGGAGGAATCGAACCCGAGACCTCTGACGTAAGAATCCGAGGCCTGACGGCGGCTTGTCAGTGGGCTAACATTTTGTACTCATAAGGCTCCTAAGAAACTTCGGATAGATTTTTCTCGGGATTTTCCGAGTAGTGCGTCCTAATATTTTAATCAAGTGAGGTATTAGGAATCCTCTTTCAGCACACAAAATTTCGGACAAATCCCCGACCCCACGGTCATGCCGTCTCCTTGTAAGTTAGTTTTGGTTTAATTAGTTTGTAAGCCTTATGGACAGATGACCCATAGTTAAGTCTTTTCACATTTATCAACATTTATCAACATTTGAACGTCTGATTTTACTACTTGAAACCCTCTGTGGCATCCCTTAATAGTTGAATTTCGAAAAATACCTCTAACCTGTGTCTTTTAAATTCCAACCAGGTATGCAAATATAATTTTTTTGTAATTCTGGGTTCAAAATTAGCTCAGTAGCAACGTATTTTCAAGAAATGTTTCATCCCCTATTTTACTCCCTAAATGATTAATTTTCTGAAAATACCAAAACACGTATCTTTTTAATTCTGACCAAGAAAAATATACCAATTTATGTGGTTGTACCTTCAAAATTAAATTAATAGCAAAAGATTTTCGAAGAAACATCCCCACACTTTAACCCCCTTGAAAGTTGAATTTCCAAAACTACCGAGAAAGTATTTTTTCAATTCCAACCAACAATACTAATTCCAATTTTAGCAGCTCTAGCTCCAAAATTATCTTAATAGCAGTGTGCTTTCGAAAATAATTTTTGATCTCCTATTGTACCCCCTTAGTTGTTGAATATCCAAAAATACCGTGTCTTTTTAATCCTGATCAAGAGTCCATATACTAAGTTTCGTAGTTATAGCTTGAAATTTGAGTTAACATCAACACATTTTTGAAAATCAATTTTTGCATCCCGTATTACACCCCCTTATTGGTCTAATTTCCAAAAATACGGAACCACGTGTCTTTTAAAATTAAACCCCGAATACAATTTCAAAAATTTGTAATTCTAACTTCAAAATTGCCTAAATAGCAACAGATTTTCGAAAAACATCCCCTCTCCAATTTAACCCCCTTTATACTTGAATTTCCAAAAATAGCGAAACACATATTTTTTTTAAAAATTTCACCAACAATAAAAATATCAATTTCTGCAGTTCTAGCTTCAAAATAGTCTTTATAGCAACATTTTCCAAAAGAATTTTTCATTTCCTATTTTAACCTCTTACTTTCGTGTTTCCAAAAATTCAGAAACTCGTGTTTCTTATCCTAGATTAAATATCCGTACTTTCGTAGTTGTAGCTTCAAATTTGAATTAAGAGCAAAATATTTTTGAAAATAAATTTTTTGCGTCCCTATTTTACCCCCATATTGGTTGAATCTCAAAAAATGCCGAAACACGTCTCTTTTAGAATGAAACTTCACTCTGCAGCGGAGTGTGCGCTGATATGAAACTTCCTGGCAGATTAAAATTGTGTCGGAACCGGGACTCGAACCTGGGACCTTTGCTTTTCGCGGGCAAGCGCACTACCGACTGTGCTATTCCGACACGGCTCACGATGCCGCCTCACAACTTTACTTCCGCCAGTACCTCGCCTTTCCAAACTTCACAGAAGCTCTCCTGCGAACCATGCAAGACTAGCACTCCTGGAAGAAAGGATATGGTGGAGACATGGCTTAGCCACAGCCTAAGGGATGGTTCCAGATTTTAATCTGCCAGGAAGTTTCATATCAGCGCACACTCCGCTGCAGAGTGAAGTTTCATTCTGGAAACATCCCTTAGGCTGTGGCTAAGCCATGTCTCCACCATATCCTTTCTTCCAGGAGTGCTAGTCTTGCATGGTTCGCAGGAGTGCTTCTGTGAAGTTTGGAAAGTAGGAGGCGAGGTACTGGCAGAAGTAAAGTTGTGAGGCGGCATCGTGAGTCGTGTCGGGATTGCACAGTCGGTAGTGCGCTTACCCGCGAAAGGCAAAGGTCCCAGGTTCGAGTCCCGGTTCCGGCACACAATGTTAATCTGCCATGAAGTTTCACGTCTGTTTTAAATTCGAACCCTTAATTACAATCAGAAATTTTGTAGTTCTAGCTTCACAATTGCCTAAATAACAAAGTATTTTCAAAAACAGTTTCATCCCCTATTTCACGTTCTTATGGACGGAATATTCAAAAATCGCTTCTTAAATGACGTCTTGAGAGTAAGATCAGCACCTTCTACAAATCTCAAGCTTCTATCTTCAGTGGTTTGGACTGGGCGATGAATAGTCTTTCAATCAGTCAGTCAGTCAGTCAGTCGGGACATTGCTTTTTATATATAGATAGAGACATTTAAGCAATGCGCTCTCGGGCCACAGTCGGTAATTCACTTTTATTGTTTGTCTCTATTATGTACAACTAGTTTTGGGGAAACTATGTCGTCATACATCGACTAACAATATTTATAGTTCAATAATCATATTGAAAAATTTTAAATATGCCTGTTAAGGCAGCAACCGTTCGTGAAATAAAAGTTTGACACTTAAAAAGGAAAAAAAAAAATGATCATCGGTTGCAAAGGCAGTAATTGCTTATTTGGCCATGGTTTGCCCCTACGACTAGGGAAGTCTTCATCAGAAGTAAAAATCGAGTTAGCTATTAATAAAAGTAAAAAGTATTACAATGGAGGCCGTATAAACGCCATATCCTCAGATATAAACGAGGAATATTACTTAGATGCAATGAGCAATCAGAAAATCGTTCTTGAGCAACTGAGCTTACGTTAAAGTTAGATGTGTACTTAACACATAACAAAATCTAAAAACAGAACTTAACGTTCGAAGCGGCTAAACACACCGCTAGGGGTCGCGTGTGCGGCCAGCACTAAAGATGACATCGGACTGATAGACAAACACGCCCTCAATGCCATTACGTGGACACGACATATCGTGTTTCCGTTTTTTATATTTTGACTTTTATTTATAGGTAAATCAACTTTACTTCTAATGAATGTTTCCCTAGTCGTAGCCGAAACTATGGTCGCGAATGCAATTACTGCCTTTACATTCGATGAGCTGTGTGTTGTTTGATCAATGTTGACCTCTTAGTTGGCATAGCTGCATTATGCAACGTTTAAATTTCACATCATGTTCTGCGACAGGCTCAAGCTTCGTGCTCGGTGTTTACAATCAGCGTTGTTACGTTGTCTTTTGGAAAAAGCTTCCCAATAATCTGTAGCAGCCACTGTAAGCAAACAGTACTGGCAGGAGGTGTTAATCTTACATCTCACGAACGGTCACTGTCTTAACAGCCATGTTTAAAATTGTTCAATGTGATCTTTTTGTTATGAACAATTTTAGTTGATGTCTAAGTACTTGAGAATAGGGACATAGTTACGCAGAAACTAGTTGCACATATTAACGACAAAACCATAAAAATGAAACAGTGAATGTGGCTTGTGAGCACATTGCTTAAAAGTCTCTATCATAAATAATTCTATCAGTTGCTCTACTTACAAAGAGTATGTCGGCCATTCCCAAGCGGTAAATATGCCTGCGCTTACCACGTAATTCATAATCGTGCAATGTTTTTTACCCATTGGGACACAGCACATATGCAGATATATTTCATAGCTTTAACAGGAAAGACGATTTGATGTTTCGGGAAGACGCCGCCACATTATTTTTAAGTATGACGCCTACAATGAAGATACTTCCTGCAAAAAGAAAAAAAAAAAAAAAAAGTCAGGTTGCGGCTCATCGTGAAATGGAAAGTTCCTGCCATCCTGCACATCATCCCAACGGAGCGTTAGCCTAAATAACGAAATACTGTATTTTGTGTTCCGCAATTTGTGAGGGCTGGTGTTGCGTTATAGAATATGCATGTGCTTCCAAGATCACAGCAACACACGAGACAGAACCCACAATACCACATCAGTCACATGTCGGCTCTGCATGCAGTTCCATCCTGGCGGCGGAATCGAGTGGGTGGATTTCAAAGTGAGATGAATAACGCATGGATATTGGTCGCAATGTGAGATCCGTACTAGACAGTAATGATAGAGCAGGAACAGAGGATCCTAAGGAGAACGGCACGCTTCATTTGCAGGTTCATTTACTAAGCGCGAAATAATCTACATTTACTTACATAGTTCGTAATCCACCCAAAGGTGCGTGGCGGAGGGTACTCAGTACCACTAGCAGTTACTTGCTTTCCTGTTCCACTCCCATATACAACGAGGGAAATACGAATACTTGTATCTATCTGCAGGGGACCTAATCTCTCTGATCATATCTTTGTGGTCTTTACGCGAAATGTAGGTTGGCGGTAGTAGAATCTTAATGCAGTCCGCTTCAAATTCCGACCCTCTAAATTTCTTCAACAGCGTTTCTCGTAAAGTACGTCGCCTTTCCTCCGGCGACTTCCCTTTAAGTACCCGAAGCATTTCAGTAACACTGAACACTGAGCAAACAGTGAAGGAAAGCAAGATGAAATTTGTAGAAGGGCGAAGGAATAAAATATTTGATGTTTGTTGATGACAATGCAATTCTGTCAGATGGACCTGAAAAATCACTTGAACGGAATGGGCCGTGCTTTAAAACGTGAATTTAAGCTGAACATTAAAAAGAGCAAAACGAGAGTAATCGGATGTTGTATAAGGAAAACACGCAATGCTGAAGGAATTAGATAACCAGAGAATAAAAGTAGTAGTTTGAATGTTGTTACCTTCAGCAGTAAATTAATGTACGTTGGTCGCAATAAAGACTATATAAAATGCAGGTAGAAGAAGGGCGACTGTAAAACTAGATTTTTTATCGTCGAATATTGTGTAACTCTAAAGGCGTTTCTGAAGACATTTGTGTGGGGTTTTAATTTCAAACGTCCCCACCAACAGCCCTGAAGTGTGTTTTGTTCTTTTTTTTATAATGGCCAGTTTAGGAATTGCATAAATACCATCATCAGACTTTATAGAAATAGTTAAAAATCAGTGTTGGATCTATAACATCATGCTCTATATATATCATATAAAATACAAAGAACAAAAAGTTGGTCGCGATCGAATTACTGTTAGCAGAATATGGGTTCAGGAGGGTAATACGGAACGCCGTGCTGGGTCCCAACGGCCTCGTATCACTAACAGTAGAGATAACAGACATCTTATCCGCATAACTGCAAAGGATCGTGCAGCCACGTCACGATCCCTGAGTCATCAGATGGGGACGTTTGCAAGACAACAACCATCTGCACGAACAATTCGACGACGTTTGCAGCAGCATGGACTATCAGCTTGGAGACCAAGGTTGCGGTTACCCTTGACGCTGCATCACAGACAGGAGCGCCTTCGATAGTGTACGCGACGACGAACCTGTGTGCACGAAACGCAAAACGTCAGTTTTTCGGTTGAATGCAGGTACTGTTTACAGCATCATGATGAACTGTGATATCGTGTTGAAGCTGCATGGGCATTTGTACTTGCACACGCCATCCCAGCTCTGTTAGACTGAATGCCCAGGCATATCAAGGCCGTTATTACGTTCAGAGGTGTTATGGGTACTGATTTCTCAGGATCTATGTACCACAATTACGTGAAAATGTAGTCACATGTCAGTTCTAACATAATATATTTGTCCAATGAATACCCGTTTGTCATCTGAATTTCTTTTTGGTGTAGAAATTTTAATGGCCACTAGTGTAATAAGGCCTAATGAATGGTACAATAAAAGGGGCAATTGAAATAAAATGACATTTATAAATAATTCAAGAATCAAAGTATCTGAAATATATTTCTTCTAGAAGCCATGGTGTTGATTGTTTGCTATCAATAAAATTTATTAAGTCTGTTTGTGTCCTAATGTATCTCAGGTAATGATAGATGTGGGTCAAACTATTTAAAATGTCATAAGAGGGTGAAATATAGGAAATATTGGTGTAGGGAATTAGCACTGGTATAATCAGTAGTTGAAACTAACGATAAAATACATTACTTAAAGCAGTATATAGTATTAAATTAATATGCGGTCATTGTACTAAAAATTGACAGGGTATACGTCAGTGACTAACGAACGCTAATAATATTAGTAATCCAACAACAGAAAACATTCCTGAGAACATGTGGAATGCCAGCGAGGAAAATAATCAGCATCACAGTAAAGTAAAATATGAAAACCTCAAATACGTCTCTAGCAGTGGGAGTGTAACAGTCGGAAGGTGATGGATACAACACAAACTTACGGCTGTTTGTGGATACGTTAATAACTTGAAATTAAATTTTGACTAGCCGCAGTACCGATTCGATTATAACATGTAACTACATAGATTTGTGTGGAGTGATGCCTTATACAAGTGAGGACATGGACGATGAAAAGTTCAGACAAGAATAGGACAGAAGCTTTTGAAATGTGCTGATACAGACGAATGCTAAATATTTAAAAAATGTTCAAATGTTTTTTTAAGCTTAAGGGACTTAACTGCGGGTTCATCAGTCCTTAAACTTACAAACTACTTATGAACTACCTTACACAAAAGACTACACAAACATCCATGCCCGAGGGGATATTCGAACCACAGACGGGGAACGGCCTCGCACATGGTAGCATATCGCCTCAATGCGCTCAGCCGCTCCGCCGCGGCCCTGAAGGGTAGTCGGATAGATTGTATAACTTATGTGGATGTACCGAACATAATTTGAGGAGTAAAGAAGTTGCTGGCATACCGTGACTAAAAGAAGGTATAGGTTGATGGAACACATTTTGAGACACCGGGGAGTATCAGCATTGGACGGAAGTATACCGGGTATCAATGTCAGAGAAATACCGAGAGACGAATATAGTAATCAGTTTCGAATGGACATGTTTGCAGTACTTATAAGATGAAGAGGCTTGGTCATGACAGAATATGGTGGAGAACTGCATCAAACCAGACTCTGGACCGAAACCAGAACAAAGGTAACTACTAAAGCATGTTCTTAGACACAACCTTTCATTTGCATGTTTGTAGGAATTAAACCGTAACAAATTCCTTAAATAAGTTCAAACATTTTTGTAAAGTGTATTTACAGTTACTCCGAACTGGTGTACATTATAATAACAGTTATGGACTCTAAATTTTAACTGTTGCGTTACGTCAGAATGAGAATGAAAGATTGAGATTACAATTACGTTAATTATTACATTTTATAATATGAATGAAGTAATGAAAAGAACGGGTTAAAATGTCCAATATTTATCCTAGTGTTGCACCACCTGACTTATCGTCATCTTTACAATATTTACAAACTCAATTTTCATTTATTTTGCTCATAGTATTGCTACTGTATTTTGATTTTTCTGTCGTCTGAAGAAGGCGATTATGCCACTTCAAAGGTGTCTACTCAGTACACCTAGCATATCGTGGGTTCATAAGAACCATTAGCTCATTTGAAGAAAGTGACATGTGATACGACAGGTGTGGTTTCTTATCTCACATACTTTATCTGTTTCACAAGATGATAATATAAAACTACTCCATGCAACATTTGGTATAGCTTTCCCCTTGTGAGGTTGTGAATAATTTGCGTCCATGATCTGTGCTTTGTCAACGAGCTAGAATTTGATAGAATGGCGATAGGTCCGCCATATTTGAGGCAAATTGAAGTGGCTTCCGCCATGTTCTTTGGGGTATAGGCTGACAGCTGGTACGGGACGTCCATTCGAGAATTTTACCTATTTACAGTTCCACATTTTAAATATAGACTGACTATTGAATATGAAGGTGCACCACATTCCGTCAGACTTTATCGAAGTTGCGGATTGACGAGACAATATATTCTCTAAAAAAGCGGTTATGAAATGTCATGAACCTGTCAGTAATACAGTTCCAGTTCGAAGTATAACAGTTAGCTGAGGTTATAACAACGAAAGTGCCACTGTGAAAATATTTGTGTTGATTTTAATGCAAGTACATGGTCTAATCTAGCCGTGAAACATACAGCGAACAGTAACTGTTAGGACAATCACGACCATGGTATTTCATCTGTGTTAATGTGTGTAACAACTGCTTTCGTACAGTCCAATATAGATTTATCTTCTGTTTACTAAACGCATTAAGTCTATAACCCTGTAAAATTGCTGTCCAAGTGTTTGTATCTGAACTTTGGTGGACGAAATTTGAGTACAAAATAGAAAGTGACAACAAAATACTGCAGTTAAAAATGCGCCTTTCTCATCTGCCACAAAAGCATTACACCTGGAAATATGGTGTCGTTAATAACTTTCCTTGTTGTCTTTCTGAAACAAGCAACGTTTGGTACGTGAAATTTGAGTACAAAGATGAAAGTGGCAACAGCATACTGCAATTAAAATGCGCCTGGGTCAGCTGCCACAAAAGCATCCCACGCCGAAATAACGATTCATTAATAACGTTCGTTGTTGCTACGCTGAAATAAGTAAATATTTCTTGTAAAGAACACAAGTGAAAAAATTCTGGCTGTTTCTATTGCTTCCACATTTTGCACTGCTTACATGTCAACCATGCTAGATCAGTTATTGCCAACAACAAATAAAAATACTTTTAAAGAAGTTGTAGACACTCAAAAGTGTGTTTTAACCTACCAAAAGAAGAAGAAATATCTGAAAAACACTACAACACTAGGTAGAAAACAGAGCTTTTTTATGGTGTGTACATAAGGGCAATGCAGGATAGGTCATCTCAAACTTGACTCTTGGGGGAGCTACTCAAGAATTTTGTATAAATATAGACAGTCTGATCTC
Source organism: Locusta migratoria (assembly GCA_026315105.1). Lineage (NCBI taxonomy): Eukaryota > Metazoa > Arthropoda > Insecta > Orthoptera > Acrididae > Locusta > Locusta migratoria. The sequence continues at coordinate 111,897,015 of CM048744.1, read as the reverse complement.
AAAGAAGGCAAAACATTTGGTGTTCTCCCATGAAGTACTTGTCGTTTTATCACTTGGAATTGTGCATTTACAGGTTAAACACTCTTTAGACATACTTCAGCGGCAAATACTGTACAGACAATACACACTAAATACAACGCTTCAAGCTCAACAACAACTTACGATAGACAGACTTCTGTCAAGTGTACTGACCACCAAAAATATGGCGGCCGAGATTACACAGGTTTAAGTTCGTTGGTGCTTGATCTACAATAAACGCATTGACAGTGAGGCATTTGTCTTGAAATAGTTGTAAGTGGGAGGAAAAGTTCGCAGCTATTTATGTGACTCTGTAATTCTGAATTTTATTGTTTCACATTTATTAAGATTGGAATAAATGATAATTTATTGTTCATGAATTGATATTTGTTTGTAATATTACATTTCGGAGAAGTAAAAACGCTTCTCAAGGCGAAGGATTGCGTTCATACCCAACATGACCTCACAAGGTAGACCATAAAATTACACTGTAAGAACAGTGGGGCTGATAGTACTAATAAACAATACTATTTCGCAAAGCAGCCTCTGTTTTGTAAGAGCATTATTAAATGAAAGGATAGAATTCCAAAGTTATTTATTTATTATGAAAACTAAGGAAAAATATTATTTTAAAAATGAGGCAGATGTTTGTTAACTGCAGTTTTCCCCAGACACAGGAATAAGAACAATATCATTTAGAGCGTACAGCATTTCAAATACATAATTGTTGTTCTAGCCTTGAAATCTACGTCAAAAAACCAATTAATTTACTTCTGTAGTAAATAGAAAACGATCTTGTATGATACAAAACATTCTTATAAGGAAATTAATCTTAAATTGGACCTTTAATGAATTACATAAACTAGCTTAAGTTGGCCCAGAAATAGTTGACTAGTAGCACGTGTTGTTCAACAGTTACTGACCAATGGTAAGATGCTATTCATGGAAATCCACAAATAAAAAGTTATCATTATTTTCTCTCTCTCTCTCTCTCTCTCTCTCTCTCTCTCTCTCTCTCTCTCTCTCTCTCTCTCTTTCTGGTACTTCCCAATCGTGATTCATTACATATGGCAACACCGTTATACCTCTTCTTTCTATTAACAACGAGAGATTTGCAGCTAGTGGCCTAACTTTACTGTCATAAATGACTTCCGCATCAACATGCAAACAGTTGTATCATGTGTCGCTGCCAAACGAAAGTTACAACTTGCAGTGTTACTTGTGGCTCCACGTGCCAAAAGGTTCTCGTTTCAAATATTTTAAAGTTACTTTATTTTCGTATTTACATATTTTGTTGAAATTTTTCGTAAATATTAATATATTACTCGCAGTCATATGAACTTTATAATCCTTGAAGATTGATTAATGTATGTAAACCTCTGTTCAAAGAATACAAAGACAATGTTCACCTTCCATTTTTTTTCAAACTATAAAGACAGGAGATGCGTCTCCATTTCCTTCTTCATGTTATAACACTGAGACAGTAAAGTCATAAATGTAATCATTACGAATTTTCCAGGATATGTACAAAATGTGTGTTTTAATTCTTATGTAGATCGAATGTGTGCTCATTTAGTAGGAAACCGTTTCCTTTATTTATTCCTTCTCACATTTTATTAACTGTGATGCAATTTATTTTTCAGGACAACGGATTCCGTCATTACATCTAATTACAAAACTAATTGTTGGAGATGTGATCAGAACAGTTTTCATTCCATTCTTTTACTAAATGATTGTTCTGAATACTATCCTGAGATTTTGTGCCGACTTATTAAATTTCAGTTATAACAATTTTAGCTAGCCTGGACTTTGTCAATAAATGATAGTAAATGATAGTGACAGTAAATGATGTCTCCAACAGTTAGGTTCACGGCGGTTTTCCGTCAACAACAGTTTTCTTAAATTAATTTCTTATTGCGTAGCTTGTCTATTCTTTTACAGTGCTGCAGTTTTCCATTATTTTAAAAAATAGAGGCATCTTTCATGGCTCAAGTAAATGCAATGACACCAGTTTGAAATATTTCTCCTGTTCAGTCTTCATAACACCGTAATCTGGGTTTTACAGTAATTTCATTCAAATTAATATCGATTTTAATTTTTATTTATTAAAATCTCGGAACAGTTTCATTTGCAGGAGCTATTCCTTTCCAAGAATATTTGCATGCAGGTATTATTTAAATAAAAAGTTATCTCTGAAAATTTTAACAATTATGTCTGAATAAGTGTATTTTTTCTTATAATCATACGGTAGCATCGCAAAGATGTTAAATAACAATACTTTTGTAACATGAATGTTGCGATGTTTGCGATTTTGTTCTTGCTCCACAGCTGCCGCCGTTGGCTATGTGCGCTGGAAGGCAGGTTCTCTTCTGCCTCTCTTCCGCGTTGCGGCGTCAGCGGAGATGAGACGATATGACGCAAGGTAAGTCTCGCGCTATTGTCTCTTGGCCCCGTGCCCGTCTAAACCCCATCTCAGAGATCACGATATATCGAAAGCTATTGCAAGCGAGAATGAAAACTCACAATCCTTACGTTCCGCGTGTTGGACTGAGAGGCACAGTGTTATGTAAACAAAATGTATACACTGGGTCACTATTAGGTGTGAAAACAGCCTCAGGGACCAAGTGTACTATTATAGATTGCGAAACTATAGCAGTAGACATGGGACTGCTAACGAGGGATTTGTGGTATATACTATAATCCTGTTTATTAAAACTAAAGAGTGTGGGGAATAAACCTTTTTGGATTACCCTGTTTTTTCTGTTATGCTGTAAACATCCAATACTCGCTACGGTGTTTTGAAATGTACGAGGCTTGTTTTTGTATTATTTATTTATTTTTTTGTAAATAAGTACCGTTTTTAAATTAAAAAAAGACGTGCTAAGATATCTCAATAATTTTATTTTTACATGAAAGCCTGTACCTTAATCTACTTTTCTACATAATTTCCATCAATATTGAGGCACTTGTCATAACGTTTTATCAGTTTTTGAATACCCGCCTCATAGAAGTCTGCCGCCTGACTTGTTAACCACTGCATCACAACTGTTTTGACTTCGTCATCGTCTTGCTCGGTCAAAATGCCATACAAAACACTACGAGAAACATTAGGAAATTCATCGCGCAAGTAGGAAATCGTAAAGTGTCTGTTTTCTCTCACCTCAATGTCCACTTCCTGCACCAAACTTCCATTAACGACCGAATGATGCCCACCCCGTTGTTCATCATGCACATTTGTGCGGCCATCTTTAAATGCTCTGACCAACTTTCTTACCGTTCCATTACTCATAATGTTTTCTCCGTAAACTGCTCAGATCTCACGATGAATATCGATCGCTTTAAGCCTTTAGCATTAAGATATCTTATAACAGCACATACGTCACAGTTATCAAGACTCACGATTATCGGAAGCATCTTAAACACTCAGTAGAAAACGTAAACAAGGAAGAATCAGACTGTAATGTCGTCAGTTCATAGACGGCAGATGTATTTAACCAGTGCGCATAAAATTAGTGAGATAGCACGTCTTTTTTAAATTTCAAAACGGTACTCACTTAAAAAACACGCCTCGTAATTGCCGTTGGGTATTTCTGAATGGTTTTCAAGTAGCTCAACCATCTCTTTGTAGCCTACGATTATTTCTTTATTAAAGCTAAAATGACGTGTATCCACGATTAAAGTTCACAAAAAAAACTCATTAATTTTTGATGTTATATAAGGAACTCATAGTTAAGTGGGGCGATCTGTAATTGTTTAATAATGATTATGCAGCCAAGATAGCATTTTTCATTTATTGTGTGACCGGTTTCGGCGTACTCGACGCCATCTTTAGACCTGTCGTAATTTACATAATTTCACGAAATTTTTATATACTAAAAGAGTACAACCTGGATGTACTCTTTTAGTATATAAAAATGTAGTGAAATTATGTAAATTACGACAGGTCTGAAGATGGCGTCGAGTACGCCGAAACCGGTCACATAATAAATGAAAAATGCGATCTTGGCTGCATAATCATTATTAAATTTTTGATGTGTTAGATGATGATTATGATGATGTGCCAGTACCACAGTTAGAGTAGCGATTTCCTGGCACCCTTCCATTAGAAGCATGTCACCCGACTTTGACACTACATCATTCTTTTTCGTTTTTCATTCTCTATGTGCGAAATTCCGAGGCATTTAGGACATCACGGGTTTTGGTTCGGTTGCTTGGTTGTTGGTTTAAAGGGACCAAATTTCCATAGTTGTCGTCCCCTTCGTTTCGGTTCATCCCAGATGACTATTACTATAATTTAAAAAATGTGAAAAGCTTCAGCCTACCCCAGTATCAAATACTGACATCGCTAATGAAACTGTATTTGCCAACCCTCCGACGCGTCTGTTGCAGTTTGACAGGTATTTTACTTCCTGAGTCTGATCACTCAGCTAGGTGCATCACTTGCAGTCCTCGACCTCAATTACTTGCTCTAATACCACGGTGGCTACTCCGTAGACTGTTACCAGATGCGCCATCGCGCTGTCCCTTCTTTTCAGCCAATTCTGTGGAGAAAACACTGCTTCTTTATCTTATGAGTTAAGTTACTGTTGAACAGTACTCCGTGGTATCGCAACTCAAGTTCTTCGAATCTGTTCAGATTTTCCACTATACACGATTAAATTCAATACAGTGCTATGCTAAATGCGTACATTCACATAAATTTCTTTCTGAAATTAAAGCGTATGTGTCATACTAGTATATCTGCTTTAAGTCATGAGTGCCATTTTTCGTCTACGACACACTGTTTTTATGTCCTCTGTGCTTGATTTGTTGTAGGTTAGCATGTTGCATAATTTTATAAGTTAGGACTTGAGCACATTGCTCGTAATTGCACGTCTTATTGTTTAATTTTTATTCTTCTGATGAAGTCACCCTTAGATGGTGCCGCAATCTAGATCAAGGAATTTTATCAAATTTTGCAACTGGTTGGGCTGAACTTTGTCAAATACTTGTAAATCTACAGTTGCTGAAGTCGACAAGATATGTTTAAAATCACTTGTATCTATGTATTCAACAATTCACACTACTAAATAAAGACTCTTCAAATTTTTAGTGCTGTTACCCAAACTAATGCATTTCACGACGACTAGGCTGTTTAACATCTTCTAATTCTGTATCAGCTCTCAGTCGATAATTCAATACGTCAGTAACAAGAGCGAATACATGTATCATGTTCATGGATCTCACACAGAACTCCAATACATATTTCTCCTCAGTAACAGACATTGTTCCTAGTGCACTGGCTCATTATCTTTGGCACTTGTCATGTAACTGCCCGGACGTACAACAGGACAAACAAAATATTCAGGACAACAGACCCTCATACTTACTCCATAGTCAACTGTAAGGTGCGAGGCGGAGGGCAAACTGTACCATTACTAGGCATTTTCTTTCTATTCCACTCACAAATAGAACGAAGGAAAAAAGAATGCCTATGTGCCTCCGTATGAGCCCTAATTTCCCTTATCTTGTCTTTGAGATCATTATGTGAAATGTAAGTAGGCGGCAGAAAGATCTACACTGCATCATATTCCGACCCTCGAAATTTCCTCAACAGAAATTTCTCGAAATGAACCTCGTCTTTCCTCCATCGATCCCCATTCGAGTTCCCGGACCATTTACGTGACACTCTCACATTGGTCGACCCTACCAGTAACAACTAACTGCTCGCCTCTGAACTGATTCTATGTCTTCCTTTAAACTGATCTGCTGCGGGTTCCAAACACTTGAAAAATTCTGAAGACGTTGTCGTACAATCGTTTTATACATGGTCTTCTTCACAGATGAAGTACATCTTCCCAGAATTCTCCCAAAAAAACGAAGTCGGCTGTTCGCCTTATTCACAACTGTCCTTACAGGTTCGTTCCATTTCATATCGCTCTGCAGTGTTATGCCTAGCTAGATATTTGAACGACGCGAATGCATCAAGAAGCTACTAGTGCTGTATTCCAACATTATGGGATTGTTTTTCGTACTCATGCGCATCACCTAACATTTTTCTACATTTAGACCTAGCTGCCATTCTTCGCACCAACTAGAAAATGTGTCTAAATATCGTGTATGCTATTACATTCAATTAAAGACGACACTCTCCCATGCTCCACAGCATCATTAGCAGACAGCTGCAAAATTACACGTTGCTCTGTCCATCAAATCATTTATATACATAAAAAAATAATAGATGTCCTATCACACTGCCCTGGGACACGCCTGACCTTACACTTATCTCTGATGAACACTCGCCGTCGAGAACAACGTATTGCTTTCTGTTAATTAGGAAGTAATCCTTATAACTTCTAAATAACCCAAAAAAAGATATTTGGTAATCTTGCGTCATTCAGGAGGAATGTAGGTAACTTGATTCACTAAACATATAATCTAAATCTACATCTACATCTACATGGGATTCTCTGCAAATCACATTTAAGTGCCTGGCAGAGGATTCATCGAACCACCTTTACACTATTTTATCTCCCATTACATTCTCGAATACCGCGCAGAAAAAGAACAGCTGAATCTCTCCGTTCGGGCTCTGATTTATCGTTTTTTTTTTATGGGTCTTCACTACGGGGTCATCAGTCCCTAAACTTACAAACTACTTATCAACTACCTTATACTAAGGACGGCACAAATATCCATGCCCGAGGGGGGATTCGAACCCCCGACCTTAGTGGCCGTGCAGACCTTGACTGGAGCGCCTCAGTCTCCTCGGCCACCGCGGTCGACCGTATTTTATTCTGATGATCATTTCTACCTTTGTAAGTGGGAGACAACAATATATTTTCGCATTCGGAGGAGAATGTTGGCGATTGTAGTTTCTTAAGTAGCCAACGCCACAGCGATAAGCGCCCTTGTTGTAATGATTCCCATCCCAGATTCTGTATCATTTCCGTAACGCTGTCTCCCCTGTAAAGTGACAAAACGAAACGAGCGGCCTTCTTTGGATTCTTTCGATGTCCTCCGTCAAACCCACCTGATAAGGATCCCACACTAGGTGGCAATACTCCATAAATGGCCGGACAAGCGTAGTGTATGCAGTTTCTTTAGTAGTTCGGTTGCATCTTTTAAGGGTTCTGCCAATAAAACTCTGTCTCAGGTTCGCATTTCCCACGACATTATCTACGTGTTCTTTCCTATTTAAGTCAGAAGTAATTGTAATTCATAGGTGTTGTGTCGCACAAGTATGAAGTGCGCGCCACGAACTTTCGCCGCGATCCGCCATGCACGCACGGCGCGGCGTTCTTACGACGTCAGCCACGAGCGCCCTCTGCTGCAACTCCGCTCGTGGCCACGACTGCTGCATCAGCTACTTGGGACTGAGATAGGAACCAGTTAAGACTTGGGAATCAGATAGACACCAGTTAAGACCTGGCTATCAGATAGGCACTAGGAATCATTAGTAGGCAGGCCTCTATCTAATCTATGTATCAGCATTCTGCAGTCAAGAACTATGTAAAAGTTAAGTATTACTAAGTCTCTATGAAATATATACCTTGTTCTAATTTAGCCTAGTGTTCTAGTTTCTGCTGTCCCACTGGCTGGTCACCTCCGTACCTGTAGAAGGGTGCAACCTTCATTCCTGTGTCGGTCTCTTTCTACTCGGTCACCGACACCTACGACAACCGGCGGCAACGAGACACAAAAGTGGCGACGAGGATGGGATACTAAACTAGGTATTTTGTGGAGTTTGCGGCCTTCACATTTGATTGATTTATCTTGTAAATAAAGTTTAACTGATTTCTTTTCGTCCTAATGTAGACGGCTGCACACTTCTCATTATTTAGAGTCAACTGCCAATTTTTACACCATATTCATATCTTATTCAAATCGTTCTTCAGTTCGCTTTGATCTTCAGATGAGTTTACTAGACGGTAAATGACGGCGTCATGTGCAAAGAACCTAAGAGAACTACTTAGCTTGTCTCCTAAATCGTTTATGTAAATAAGAAACAGCAGAGGGCCAACAACACTGCCGCGGTGGAGTAGCCGAGCGGTCTAAAGCGTCTCGCTGCGGAGCGCGCGGTTGCTCGCCGTGGAGGTTCGAGTCCTCCCTGGGGCATGGGTGTGTGTGTTGTCCTTAGGTTAGTTTACCTAGGTTTAAGTAGTTTGTAAGCTACGGACTGATGACCACGCAGTTTGGTCCGATAGATTTACAGACATTTGAACATTTTTTTTGCCAACAACACTACCCTGTCGAACGCCGGAAATCACCTCTGTTTTAGTCGATTACTACGAACTGTGTCCTCTCTGAGAGGAAATCCCCTATCCAGTCGGAAATTATTTTAACTCTCAACCCGAAACATCTCTGACATGTGGGTAACTAGAAACATATCACTTAATATTATGTTGCCTAACTCGACATTAATGAGTCAGTTAATTCATATTCTAGGCAAATTTGATAGGTTTGCTAGGCATGTAAACGCGGAAAGGAGATTTTTTCCCTGAGAGGTACTAACTCTTATTCACTGTAACGTGGGCATTTACACAGTATAACTGCTGAGGATTGAAAATGAATTTATCAAAAATGTTTGATATTGCAGCTGCGCGATCTGATTTTTCTTTCCTCCCTGGTAGTCATATCGTCAAATCTCATGCTGCTTAGAAGTATTTCAAAGCCCTTTTCCGACATTGTCACCACAAATGTAGGACATCCGGTCAGGTCCTTTTCGAAAAGAGAAAACATATCTTCATGAGACTATTTGAATATTGATGTCGACATTAGAATATCTGTGAAAGATTTGACCTCAGTGTTGTCAGTATCTCTGTAATGGATGGATTAGATGTAGTATGCAACTTTGGCCTTATAGTGTTCAGTTTCATGTTTGTATGTAAACTAAGTTATCTCTCATGTCGTCATAAAATAAATTCTTCCATATTTCAGATTTAGTAGGACTTTGTTCCAGATTAGAGCTTTTGGCTGTTAGTCCAGGCATTCCTCCTTTCATAATGTTCTCTTCTGGCGTTCTTCTTGTCCTAACAGGTTGCGAACGTTCCCAATTGAAATTATTTTTACCATGAAAGAACTGTGTTTGCTTTGACGTATGATCCGTAGTAAAGACCACTGCTTCACTTGTATCACTCATTTTCATGATGGCCATCACCTATCACGAAATCTGGGTCATCATGAGAATCATCAAATGTGTCATCATCATACCCACATTCTTCCTCATCTAAATCCCGTAATTGTGCTTGCACAATCACGGGATATCTGCAGATATGTTACTCTTCTTAGAAGTCGATCCATATTATACGTAAAATATAACATAAATTCACGAATAGAAGGAAATGCTACAAAATAACAACACTGAAATCAGCTTATGTCGTAATTAGAAACATGCGGTCTACTGAAACCTCCAAATTCTTGTACGTAATACGGAATATGCGGTATCTCAGGCGCACAAGTTCACGCAGTTCTGTAAACAATACTCTGTCTTTTCACTGACGAAGCAAAACTGATTGTTGACTGTTGCTTTACACGCGGCAAGTATTGCGACGAACGTACTGGAAAGCGGAAACCGCGCTTTTTTGCAGTGCTGCCACACCCGACCTTTAAAATAAACGAGGGGTCTGAGAGACCGATGATTCGGGTTAAGGGTTAATTTTATACCTGGTAAAAGAAGTAATGTGTATATTGGGTCACGAGGTCCTACTGTGCTCCGCCGGCCGCGGTGGCCGAGGTGACTGAGGCGCTCCAGTCACGGTCAGCACGGCCACTACGGGCGGGGGTTCGAGTCCCCCCTCGGGCATGGATATTTGTGCCGTCCTAGTTCGTAAGTAGTTCATAAGTAGTTTGTAAGTTTAGGGACTGATGACCCCGTAGTTAAGTCCCATAAGCTTAACAAACATTTGAATTTGAATTTCCTACCGTGCTCCCTGTTATGCACAGATAGCCCGTATGCTCGCCGACACACTTTTCATACACTTCGTTTCGAGGCGGGCGGTGGTAGCTGCTATGCCTCGGCACCGGCAGGTGACAGGTGGGATATGCAGCGGCTAGAAGCAGCCCCAGGTGACGTGGCTGTGGCATTCGCGTCACGCGCACTGCGCATGCGCTCTGATGGAACTCCGCCTCCCTCACGGAGTTCATACCTCGCTCAAATCTCTGCAGCACTCTCACGCTAGGTACGGAAAGACTGAGGCGCATCACAGCTGTGTCACAGAGATGAGCTACTCTTGGCCCAGTTCTCCGCTAGACTGCTGTCGTACTACCTGGATGACCTCATCACGCAGCAGCTGAGACCCACTAGAAGCCAGGCACGGACCGCACGTCACCAAGTTATGTCTGAGCGCCCGTTCCTACAGATATTCAAGTTGGCTACGTGTGTAAATTTACCAGGGCTGCAGAGAAAGTAATGTACCGTTTTTTTTTTTTTTTTCATTCAGCAACGTTTTATTGCACACTAGCTAGGGTACTTACTTATTTCAATTTTTAGTTCATCTCTCCTTTCTTTCCCAGGGAGGACTCGAACCTCCACGGCGAGCAACCGCGCGATTCGCAGCGAGACGCTTTAGACCACTCGGCTACTCCACCGCGGCCTCTCTCCTTTCCTGTTCTGTCTCTGTCCACCCTCTTTCCTTCTCTCTCTTCACTTTATCTCACATCCCTGCTCCTCTCCTTCTACCCCCTCCTCTCTCTGCTCATCTCCACCTTCCCCTTTCTCTGCCAGTCTCTCTGTCCAACTACTCCTCCATTTCCTCCTCCATCATCATCATCATCATCATTAGAGTTTCATTATGCCTTTCAGCGTTCAGTCTGGAGTGTAGTCCCTCTAATGACATTTCTCCATGATCTCTTATTCAACATTGATACTTCATCTGATGTTTTGCCTTCAAAATCATTTTTCTCCTTGGCCTACTTCGACTCCTCTTACCCTCCGCTGCCGAGCTCATGAGTCTCTTAGATAACCTTGCTTCTCCCATACGTGTAACATGTCCTCACCATCTCAGGCTGTTCGCTCTAACTGCTTCATCTATGGTGTTCATTCCCAGTTTTTCTTTCTTCATTATGGACACCCTCTTACGATTGTTGTCATATATTAGTACCTGCAATCATTCTTACTATTTTCATATCTCTAACCTCAACCTTTTAAATAAGGTAACCTATATCAACCCAGCTTTCACTTCCATACAACAAAGTTGGTCGAAAGATAGAGCGATGCACTGCTAACGTAGTGTTGGTACTGGCTTCCTTCTTGCAGAAGAGAGTAGATCTTAGTTGAGAACACATTGCATTAGCTTTGCTACAGCTTGATTCATGTTCTTTTACTATAATGTCCTCCTGTGAGAAAATAAATCTTACCTACTAGAAACTGTCTACATGATCTTTGTTCCTCCTATTTGGCATTCAATCTGTTTAAATCTCTTACTTTTGTTTTGGAGATGCTCATCTTCTGTTTACTGTTTCCAATTGTATAGTTATAAAATATAACTATCGATCCTACGAAGGGGTAACAAGTCCAAGGTATTACAAATAAATTTATTAAAGTTTAATGGAAATTGTAGTGCGAGGTTTCCCGAATAAATATAGTTGAATGGAAATTGTCCAATACTGTGTACTACGTTCGTGGGAAACGGAAACCGAACAATGTAGTGACTATGACCACCGAGGTAAGTCTTAGAAAACATTAATATGCGCAAAGGACACGTCCGGGAAATAGGGGAGAACACAAACACCAGGATTTATGGTCCTGTCTAAAGTACTGCCAAAGGGTACAACGAAATTGATTAACTTGAATAATGAAAGGAGAGATAATCTGACTGCGTCACAACTAAAAAGAAAACTTGACATACCTCATATATTATTATTACTATACTGGAAACAGTAGACACCAAGGAGTTCGCAGCATGCAGGGTATAATTTAATTGATTCAGTATTGTAATATGTAGAAATGATAGGTGGGTGGTAATTAAGTTAAATAAAAATCGTAAATGAAGAAAATGAATGGAAGGGGAAACTAACTACAAAAATGAGAACGCAGAAAGCGAATTTAAGATAAGAAATTATGTATTCTTAAAAATATGAATCAGAAAAAAATATTACAGATAATTAACATCATGCATTACAATAATGGCGTGCTGCAACACGTACTCAGCGACTGCCTTCTCCAACAGCTTCCATGCTGCTATGTCACGCAACTGGCAACTCCTGGCAACTCTCCGCGCTCTCCGAGCCAGAGAATATACATCTGTGGTCAGTTCACAAAATTCACTACATTATAGGAAATATAGACAAAGTATGTACAAAATAACTTATGTACAATGAAGAATGATAAATCGTATGAATAACAATTAGTAATACAACCTTACAAGTACTGTGTGAACACCATTATGGCCTAAATATTACGGAAAACCAACTATGTCGGGACCATAGGGACGTTACAACTACTCTAACTAACCTATTACAACCATTTTCAACCTAACTTGCATACTGCCAGGCTATAATAGCTTTTGGATTATGAGCTACCCGCAACACACGCTTCAGGAGATACGACTTCATAAGCAACGAGAGTCACAGAAAACTGCCGCACAATACTACGCGTGAATAACTAAACTTGACTCATCTACTATTTAAGGATGACAGCATTTAGCGATTTTCAACAAACTTGACAGATAATTCCATACCTCTACCCACCATTTCGGAAACAGTACATTGTTAAAGGTTTAACAATGGCGTATGTATTGGTCGTCATCTGTGGAGTGTTCGGTGCTGCGTCTTCGACATACACACGCTCTGAACAACTATAAAGACTGATGATGGTTCCAGCAAACTTCACGACATCCGACACACTCGCAGCTCCTCGACCTTAGAACGTGCTTTCACCTCGGTGTCACCATTTCTTGATGATATAGTACTCCTCGTAATGTGACTAGCTCGAGTGCCTACTACCATGGCAGGACCGTAAGGTGGGCTTCGGAACGAGTAGGGGGTCAGCCGGTCCGGTCTTCCTGCACACAAGGACCTCTTGTGCTTCTGCAAGCCATGTGACAAGAAAATATGTCTAACTAGTATCCTAGCGCGTCGGCTCAAACAGGACGGCGCAGCGGCGAAAAGGACACGGCCTTCTGGCCCTCGCCCCTCCCTCTCCAGTTTACAGTACTTGTTCCAGACTCATCTCACCGAGTTTTCTGCCTTTCCGTGAATCCCGATAAACCGCAGGCAATCTTTATAGGTCGTACCATCCATTTCTTCAGCCTTCGCGAATTCTACCTTACCCTACATAATCGTCCTATACATCATATCCCCCCCTCTCTCTCTCAAATAACTCTGCTTCACCCTTGACCGATCCTTCTCCTGGTCCCCTCACCTCCGCACAGTTCTCCAGAAGGCACTGTCCCGTCTAAACCTCCTCAAAATCCTCGCTGGCCAGACGAGGGGCCATAACCCATCCACTCTCTTATATACCTACAAATTCATCAAGCGTCCCATCCAATGCAGCTTCCTACCCGCCTGGGTCTCCGCTCCTCCTACCTACTATAGAACCCTTCAAATTCTCTAACGCCACGCCCTCCGCCTCGCCTACCGCATCCGCCTCCCGTCTCCTACGCGGATTCTGTATGAGCTCATCCCGTTCCCCCACTTCCTCCAGGGTCTCGAACATATCCGGCTCCTGTACATTACCTGCTAGATAAATTCCCGAAACCCCCTGGTATACCCCATCTTTACCCAGCCCGGACCTCTGCCTCGCTCCCTCCCTTCACCTCCATACTCTGCACATCCTTTCCCAGGGTAACTTCTGACTCCTCCCTCTCCCGTGTAACGTCCTCTGTCCCGAAATATATACCTATCAGCCCCGACTCTCTCCCCGTAGATTCAAACGCCCCTTCTCCCCCTCCTTCTCCCTCCCACCTCTTCGTATTCCCCCTCCCTTAAAGTCCCTAAGCTCCCATCCTTATTCTTTCCGCCACCGTCCTTCCCCTCCCCTCGCGTTTTCGCCCCTTCAACCTCCATTCCCCTATGGACTCCTTCCGTCTGGCAAGTGTTTTAACTCAGTGTTTCGTACAGTGTCCTGAGAGTCGACATGAACGTGTTTTAATAGTGCGTCCACCGCTTCCAGACAAGTGCATCAATCTCCAATTTTTAAGAGTGTCTTCGTCTATTACAGTGCTCAGTCTCTCAACGTATGTTTCTTATAGTCGCCGTGCCAATGACTTTTATCTTACTACACATGTTTTAACTATCTTGCAAGTTTAAGTTCTCAAACATTTCAAGAAGTTTTTAATGTTCTCCCATTTTTAACTTCTGCTTTATTATTTTTTAATGTCATCATGTCCATTACATACAGACACGCGACTCAAGAGGAGCATAGGAGGCTGCTACCTGTATAATTTGAATGTACGTATGTGTGGAATAACAACAAAGGAAAAAAAAGGCGAAACGGCAGTCACGCCGAGCCGTCTCTGGGATTCACCGTGTCCACGCCGCCTGATGCTGACATCTCCAGTAACCGAATGGTGACAGAACTGTGTGCTATAACTCGTCTCAGGAGATAATAACTGAAACACACTGTCTGATACGGAAATTGTGTTTATTGACAAGACAAAATAATCATCTTCTGAAGAAAAAAAGACGAGCTATCAAACTTCTGAAACTAAGGGAAAAACATCAATGTTTGTAAATGTATCAGACCAGACTGCGTAGTCATCAGTCCGTATCTTACAAACTACTTAAACTAAGGTAAACTAACCTAGGGAAAACACACACCCCCATGCCCTAGGGAGGACTCGAACCTCCGACGGCGAACAACCGCGCGCTGCGCATCAAGGCGACTTAGACCGCTCGGCTACCCCATCAAGGCCATCAACTAATAGTTTTCTTCTTCACGAAGTAGATGACGACAGCCCGAAGACGTATTCCGTTGCGGGAAGTCGTGGAGGCTATAATGACACGGTTTCCTTTCCCCGATATTATCAGAGAAAATTTTGTATTTTTATATTATTTCGGCAAGTTAAAATAGTTATCTATGAAAGTCAGAGAAAGAAAATTTAGGAACAACACTTTCAATTTTCTTGTAAGAAAGAAGAAACTCTTGCTTTGTATTTCGTAGCGATAGCATCTTGCAGACTGGAGCTGTACTTTATTATTTTTATGTGGCCGCTATTATGTACATTCAGGTAAATATATGTGATGTGCGCGTATTTTAAATTTATAAATAAACCCCACCTCTCACTTAAATTCGCACTTATGAATTTTTATTAACAATTTTGCCCTATCCTCCCTCCGCCCATAATGTCTTTTTCAGCCTTGTTGAATCACCGCAACAATGGATGGCATAGTTTTTAGTTAATATTGAATGGTGATATTTCGTGTAGCCTGCCACTCTTGTTTCAAAATTTATTCCATAATATTATCATTTACTGGATATAGAACCTGCAGTCGATTTTCTTATAAATTTTTAGAAGTCCGATGTGTTTGACTTACGTAATATTTCTATCCGATTTATATCATGTCACTTATCTTACTTTACTCTTTACTACACGAGTCGTAGTTTGATACTGAGGAACTGCCATCCACTGTTCGGCGAGTGGTTATCATATTATTAAAATTTCATTTACAGCCAAATTTCAACAACCGATGGATCTCTTGTTAAAGGTAACCGCTCGTCGATTCTTTTTGTAATGTGATGCCTGAACAACACTCCACCGTTAATTAGCTTGCCATTTCATTTAAATGCATGTAATAATTTTTCCAATTTTTTCCCGTAATTTACTGATTGTGATCTTTCATAGCTTCTAACTTCAAACCACTTACTTATGTAAATTTGTTAATCTCAAAAATTAATAGCCAGGCTGGAACATTATAAGGCGCGGCGTCGCTGGCAGGGACTCTTTCCCGGAGGCGTCGGTCGCGATCCCTCAGCTGTGGTTCTCGTAGGCGGTCGGCGGAGAACTGAACTGCCGTGTTGCATTGCGCCCCCCTAAATAGTCGCCGCGCAGTGATACTGGGCAGTTTCGAGCTGGTCTCACGTGACTGTGCGGAGGAAAATAGTTCCGGTTTAGTGCGCTCTCTGGCGGTGCTCGTCGCGTCCTCTGGTGACTCCGGAACCGCCGCTGTGAAACGCCTCACAGGTAGGCATCCATGCGCTTGTACCCTGCATTGCGGGTTGTCCGTTCGTCAGGTAAACCACCGGTACATGAAACTGTGTTTAGCTATTTCTTTCTTCCGGGACTTAGTTTTTTTGTTACATAAGAGACATGAAATTGGCTTTGTGCTTTAACTGAAAAAAAAAACCTCAATAGAAATGTGTTTAAGATTTTTTTGTCTGCAAACCGTAGATACAACACCTGGAACAGCCAACAAGTCGTGCACTTAGCGAAATGCTCGTTCCAAGCTTCGGTAACCTTACAATTTGTCCCCCGTCGAACTCAGATATATCGCGTGCTTTTCCCATCCTACACGCCGAGAGCACGCTCACAGTACATGCTTCGTGCGCGTGTCTAACAGCAGACATACGTCACATGACGTTTCTATCGTCTGAATGGCTCTATATTGATAATCTGCAGACCGTCATAACGTCCAGGATGATCCCTGTATGCACCTTTCAGTGGTATGTAGATGTTTGGAGCATACTCTCAGTTCGAATATAGTAAATTTCCTTGAGACGGAAAAGCTTCTTTCTACGAACTAGCACGGATTCAGAAAACATCGTTCATGTGAAAGCTTGCCCTTTTCTCACATGACATCTTGCGAGCCATGGATGAAGGGCAACAGGCGGATTGTGTTTCTCTAAAATTCAAAATGGCGTTTGACACGGTGCCACACTGCAGACTGCTAACGAAGATACGAGCTTATGGAATAGGTTCACAGATTTGTGACTGGCTGGAAGACTTCCTAAGCAATAGAACGCAGTACGTTGTTCTCGAGGGCGAGTGTTCTTCAGAGACGAGTGTTTCGTCAGGCGTGCCCCAGGGGAGTGTGATAGGACCGCTTTTATTTTCTATCTATATAAATGATTGGCAGAGTAACTTGTAATTTGCGACTGTTTGCTGACGATGCTGTGGTGTATGGGAGGGTGTCGTCTTTAGCTGACTGTTATAGCATACAGGATGACTTACACAAAATTTCTAGTTGGTGCGACGAATGGCAGGCAGCTAGCCCTCAATGTAGAAAAATGTAAGGTGATGCGCATGAGTAGGAAACACAATCCCATAATATTCGAATACAGCATTAGTAGTAAGCTTCTGGACGCATCGCGTCGTTCAAATATCTAGGCGTAACATTGTAGAGCGATATGAAATGGAACGAATATGTAAGGACAGTTGTGAGTAAGACGGACAGCCGACTTCGATTTATTGGGAGAATTTTGGAAAGATGTACTTCACCTGTAAAGGAGTCCGCGTATAAAACGCTTGTGCGACCATGTCTTCAGTATTGGTCAAGTGTTTGGGACCCGCAGCAGATCGGTTTAAAGGAAGACATAGGGGCGGTTCAGACGCGAGCAGCTAGATTTTTAACCGGTAGGTTCGACCAATGCGCGAGTGTCACGGAAATGCTCCGGCAACTCAATTGGGGATCGCTGGAGGAAAGGCAACGTTCTTTAAGCGAATTTCTTTTGAGGAAATTTAGAGGGCCGGAATTTGAAACTGTGAGTACTACGATCTTGGTCGCCTACTTACATTTCGTGTAGTGATCAGAGACAACATAAGAGAAATAAGGGCTCGTACGGAGGCATATAGGCATTCTTTTTTTCCTCGTTCTATTTGGGAATGGAATAGGAAAGAAATTGCCTAGTAGTGGTACATTGTACAGTCCGCCACGCACCTTACGGTGGACTGCGGAGTATGTATGTAGATGTAGATGTCGACGTGCATCCATTTACCTTGCTGGCTATAGGAAGACCTCAACTGTATGCGTGACTTTGTGGCTTCGCATGTAGGACATGAGGATGCATGAGTTAAGCTGACCTGAATGCAAGCCTTATGACTCCACACAGCTGTGCCAAGGATTACATACTTCTCTCCACAACTTTGGCAGGATTTGTCAAAAATGTTCAAATGTTTGTATAGCTTATGGGACTTAACTACGGGGTCATCAGTCCCTAAACTTACAAACTACTTACGAACTACTTAATACTAAAGACGGCACAAATATCCATGCCCGAGGGAGGATTCGAACCCCCGACCGTATTGACCGTGCAAACCGTGACTGGAGCGCCTCAGTGCCCTCGGCCACCGCGGCCGGCCAGGATTTGTCTTCTGCCCTTATTGCCACGATACCCGAAGGTGATAGTAATTGTTTATGGAGAAGTGGCATTCATCACACTTGGCCATACCTGCAGCATATGGCAGCACTCCAAACGCAGGCGTTGGTGTTGTATTCTCAGTGGAAACCGACGCTTAAAGCGGTAGTTACCCGATCCCGCAGATGCGACTCGTCGCGACACTGTGCGGAAACTAGCCAGATGTAGAGTCTCCATCACATGTTCCTGGATGGAGGGTACCGCACTGCCTGGCACAACATGCGACCGTCCTCTCTGTGGATGATCTTACATGGTTGACGCGAAACTGGACGACTTAATTGGGCACATTAGATTTAGTAACTTTCTTTCTATGACTGCTAGGCGTTAAATTGATGGAAATGTAACTCTCATTAGTTTTTGCAAACTGAGTAGTAGGTCTGAAACACTTAGGGACAACAAGCAAAGAAACAAACATTTGTGACTGATGAAGGAATACCTGTATACTGATTAATAAATCCCTAACTTTACTCATTTCGTCCCAAAATATCTACATTTCCTTGAATACCGCGACAGTTAATGAAGTTTTGCGTAGGAACCATATGGCATAATACGCCCCTCTTTGCATGTTATCATTTGCCAAAATATCATTTTGATACCTCTAACGGTGTATGAGACGCACTATATTTCATGGTGGCCTTATCGCCATCGGAAATGAGTTCGCTACCTAAAATGAATTTTGGCAGTTTGAGTGAAAGGTAAAGATCTCCTACCAAATTTATTTTAAATTTCAATACGTCAGGAAAATTTCATCCGCAGCAAAATGTGGTGTAACATGCACCAAACGGAATATCATAGCAGCCCTTATTGTTCACTGCAAACTTTTCCTAACCTAGCGCTGTCTCTTATTTCACAGCCAATACCTTACTGCCGGCCGCGGTGGCCGAGGTGACTGAGGCGCTCCAGTCACGGTCAGCACGGCCACTACGGTCGGGGGTTCGAATCCCCCCTCGGGCATGGATATTTGTGCCGTCCTAGTTCGTAAGTAGTTCATAAGTAGTTTGTAAGTTTAGGGACTGATGACCCCGTAGTTAAGTCCCATAAGCTTTACAAACATTTGAACATTTTTTGAATACCTTACTAACTATGGCTATTCACGAAATTATGACGATTTCGTCGCAATGCTGATATATAAAGATTTAAAGAGGGCGAAAAAATTATATTTTTCTACCAATTAGTATCGCGAAATCGTTTGTGAAAGATGGCAGGACGTGCGCCCCTATGCTGTTGGTGCAGCGCAGTTCCAATCTTGTTGTGAACGGACGTTTCAGCCTGAGTGTTTAGGAGCTCTAGGGCATAGCAGAATGGTGGAATCGCGTCGTAAAATAATGCCGAAATGTCATCTGCGCTGATAGTAATTTAGTTTCAGAACGGTGATACCACAAATGCTCTCGTGAGTACCACATGATTCTAACGATTTACTAACAGATGAGTGGTATTCAAGTATACCGAAACAGGATAAGATTAGATCATTCCATCGGGTTGCATTACTTTTTTTTTCAGGCACTATACAGATGAACTAGAACTAAAGGTTAAATGTGGTCGTTTATTCAGCGTATCTCAAACTGGATGTAACGTTTCTTCTCGCTACAATTTCTCTTATTCAAACTTCACTTCTAGGCCACTTGGAGCGCTGCGGTCACTCTCCGTTCTCGTTCCGTAACGTGAGACGTTTGCGCTGCTGATATATTACCTTGTTGCGGTCAGCGAGCAACCAGAGGAAGCCCAATAAAGAAACAGTGCTGCGGAGCGAGAAGGCAGCCATTTATTGTGTGCTTGCCTCTCCTTTCCTTCTCTCTCTCGCTCTCTTCCTCCCTCTATTTACGTCGGTACTAACATACAGACAACAACGGCCAACAAGGAAGAGAAATTGCTGGGTGAGAAAACGGAACCTAAATTGTGTTGTGGGCACACGGCGCGTGCTTTTCTGACCCTCTTGTAGCTCTGACGCTGCGCTGTTTACGGGGGACTTTCCTACCTGCAGGACCAGCTGATTATACCACGGTTGGAATACAATAGAGAAACACTGGAAAATTGCACTTAACAATGAATCGCTGCTGCCCAATGACTGTAGAACGCTGCAGGTGTCAGCTGTGTTCAGAACACGTTCAAAGTGTTTGTAAGTCTATGTCACCAAACTACTGTTGTCATAAGTCTAAACTAACCTAAGGACAACGCAGACACACCCATACTCGATGGAGGAGTCGAACCTCCGGTGGTAGCGGCCGAGTAATCCCTGACATGACGCCTAGAACCTCGCGGCCATTACCGCGCGAATTCAGAACAGTGTTCCGTGTAGTTTTGATGCTTTATGACCAAGTTAATTCAACTTGTGACGTTACTTCTTCTTTGTTTACCAAGCTGTTTCCAACTTTTCCGCTACATATATTCGTAGTTTTGGACAAGTTGAAAAACTTGTGGAAGAAGGGCCCATAAAAATTAAACATAGTGAAACTATAAAGACACATTAATATGTACTCATCTTGGTTTTAAGGTTTTGTCTTTGTTGTTGATCTGCTTATTCTTCTTCTTTTATTGGCATTCCGTTGTTCTTTTTTTATTTCGGCGAGAGCTAAAACTTGTAAAATCTTGCAGGAAATTATTGAAATAACGTACTGCAGGTTAAGCTGATCAAAGTTTTATTTTACATAGCAAGTTTGCGTTTCACAAACAATTGATTTCTACAACTTGTTACAAAAGCGTCTGTCTCTTTCCACATCCAAGGAGACATTGTCCGTAATGGTTAACTTTTTCTTCCACTCCTCTTTCACCTCTCAATACAAATTAGTGTCACTAAGGTAAACAATTTTTTAAGACTGTTGAACATAGAAAAATAATTACGTAAATAAAGTTTATAATTTAAGTATTTTGTTTCCTTATTTTAAATCGGTTTGTGTTGTCTTGTGTGGTCGTAAATGCACTTTGAAATGTGTTGTTGACATGTGTTATATTTTGACTTGGAAAAATGGCGGCGTTTTGTTTATTAAAAGAAATATTATGTTTTGGCATTTTGTGTGAAAGTTTAGTCGAGTTTGTGTTACCAAATGGTGCGTTATTTTTTTGAATGTATTTTGGTGTAGTTATTTCGTTTCTTTGCGATCAACATTTACCTGTATTTGAAAAGTATCGTTATATTTATTTATTTCGTAATTACTCGTGTTATTAGCATTAATTGCATCTGTGAGAGCAATATTTGTTGTTAGTACATTATAAAGATTGTAGTGAAGTAATAGGTTTTGTTGGCCTATTTTTATTTATAATATTTGTTTATTTGCATCACCCGCCAATGACGATAGAATCATTAAAACCAACTAAACACTAATAAACAGATTTGCGATGTACGTGTGTAGTAGGTACATGGGTTTCATAATACTATTTTATATATTATGTTGTTTATGGTTACTAAAACTTTTCTTTTAGTTGAATAATATAAATCGTGTGCATTCGAGTTTTAGTAAAGGTATTACAATGAAAAATAGCTGATTAGAACGTTTTATATGGGTACTAACTCACTGTATACCATTGGTATAGCTTTTTGGGACAGAAATTTATTAGGGTTTGGGAGTGGGTAGAGGTATAGGGTATGCATATATAGAAATGTTACAAACTTGAGCAAATTCTAAGTGCTGTTATTTTTGCTTTCGTAACGCTTTCCTAACTCGGTTGTTGAACTACGTTGGATCTTTCCCATCTCTCATAATTTTACTCGGTACATACGTATCTAAATCGAATTGTATGGTGCACTTGAACTTTGTCCACAGATGGCCAACACTGTATATGTTTAAGAGTCTAGTAGTCCGTGCGTTGTCTTTCCTAAACAGGAAGTTCTTTCTACACTTCTCGATATTTCCATTCAGAGCTGTATTCACTGATACTACAAAGGTCTCATCACTGATTCGCTCTGCTACGGTAACTGAATCGAAACGTTCAGGTCTAATTTCGACAGCAGGTGTAACACGCTATCTTCACGAATCGACTCTCTATTTAACTGTTGTTGTTGTTGTTTGTTAAGCTTATGGGACTTAAGTACGGGGTCATCAGTCCCTAAACTTACAAACTACTTATCAACTACCTTATACTAAGGACGGCACAAATATCCATGCCCGAAGGGGGATTCGAACCCCCGACCGTAGTGGCCGTGCAGACCGTGACTGGAGCGCCTCAGTCCCATCGGCCACCGCGGCCGGCTCTATTTAACTGCTGGAAGTTATTTTCTCGATACAGCACTTAGAACGATATCTCCGCCCCGTCTAGCCATAATGAAATGATATCACCAAAGTAAAGGCCGACGGAAGTGGATGACGGTTATCAATACGTCGAGATGCAATACCGCAGCATTAAATACGAGACTCACTTTGCCGCGGCGGAGTGTCCAAGCGTTCCAAGTCGCCGAGCTGCAAAGCACGCCGCTGCTCGCCGTTGGAGGTTCGAGTCCTCCCTCGGCCATAGGTGTATTTGTTATCATTAGCATAAGATAAATTAGGGGCTGATGACCAGAGTCGTTAAGCCCATAGATTTACAAACAATTGAACATTTTTTTAGGGTTACTCTAAAATGGGAACAAGAAAATTGTACTTTTGTTGTGCAGTTTCAGTCAATAAAAATATTCCTTTCCGTTACATCAAAATTTAATTCCAGCTGTTCTGCATGTTGATCTGCAATGTGGCTGCTGCACATAAAGTTCCTTTGAAGCAACGAACTGTCCCAATGTTTGTAACCGTAAAACTGTTAGGGTCATCAGTACCTAAAGTTTACAGACCATTAAAAGTAACTTACGCTAAGGACAACACACACATCCACGCCCGAGTGGGTTGAGGGGACTCGAACCTCCGGATGGAGCGGCCGCGCAATCCGTGACTTGATGTTGTAGACTGCACTGTCATTCTTGCGCGGCACAACGTACTTTCACAGAGTTACTGTGCTGCGTGAATGACACAACGAGAAAAATTCAAATTAGGTGTATCAGGGCGACGTTATTGACCACAATACAATTGGTGGTTGCGGAAGAAGATCACCTGGTGATGGAGGACACGACAATTCTCGGGATCTCCCATGCAGCGGCTGTTCGAACACCGCGCAGAAGCCTGACGATGTACAGCCTACTCACAATCGTGAGAGTTGCTGAAAGCCCACACAAGTAAAAAAAAAAAAAACTTTCAAATCCTAGTGAGAGCATGAGAAGTAAGTATGTGCCGAAAATAATCATTCCAAAACTCAAACACAACTCTTTACTTTAGCAACTTTGTGAATTGAAAATATTAACAGTTGAAATAGTCAGAAGGAAGGCATTCTGATGCAAGAGTTTAAAGCTACTTCCAGTACGATGATATTTAGTTGCTTTCACTACTCAGTCAATTTAAGCTGGGTTGAGCCGTGTCGGGCTCAGATTTCGGGTGGTCACCTCCTCGCTTCCTGGCCCGTAAGTTCTGCGTTGCCCCTTATCGACCTTGTTGTCTCTTTCATCCGTTGATGGCGCTGTGAGTGACTGTGATTGCCCTATCTTTGCTTCCCCATCGGGTATGACGTGTGAGCAGAGAGGGCAGAGAGGGCGGCGCACCGGTCTCGGGGAAGCAGGCCCGGGCTGTGTGGTCGCCGCGAGGACGCTGGGGCACGCCAGCGCTGCTTGGAGTGTCTCGGGTTAGCGCAGAGGTAGCTCTAGGATGGAGCCCGCCGTGCTCTACTGTGCGTATGAGAAGGCAAGTCGACACAGCCGAGTTAACTGACATGAGTGCTTCTCGAGCTGCATGTTGGCAGTCCTGGTTCTTACTACGCCTTCAGTACGGTTCCTCGTGCGGAACCTTAATAAGGTTTCCTGGAGGGTAGCGTATGCTTTTCCTGTCTCGTGGCATCCTGTTTTCTGTACCCGCCCAGCATTCTTACGGCCCTGTTCCTTTCGTGTGTCTTTCTTCTACCCCCTACTGCCCAAGATCGTCTCTTAAAGGGGTCTCTGTTATTATATCTGCCAGGTGGTCGATTGTACCGGTTGTTCAAAAGATGCTACCGTGTTTGATTGCGTCTTATAAATGTTCTCAGACCTTGTTAAATTTTAAAGCTAGTGTATTTTAGTGTCCTTAGTAGTTACTTTTCTAAAATTGTTAAAATTGGTGGGCACGCGGGCTAGTATATTAGACAGTTGATAAATGTTTTCAGACCTTGTTAAATTTTAAAATTTTAAAGCTAGCGTAATTATAATGCCCTTAATTCCTTCAGATCTTGTGAAATTCGGTAAATTAAGTAAAGAAATTTTTTGCTGTTACTGTTTTCAAGTTCTGTTTTGATTGTTCGAAAGGTTACCTCTCTAAAATTGTAGAAATTGGTGGGCACACAGGCTAGTGTATTTGACCGTGTGTGATAAACTTTCCCAGGCCTTGTTAAATTTCAAATGTTAAGGCTAGTGTATTTTATACTGTCCTTAGTAAAGCTCACCAGCAATAGTTAAATTTACTGATGTTTAGAGTGTCCAAGATTTGTGGTAAATTCATATTATATTTATATTTGACGTATTGAAGTGGTACATGGTATTTTAAATTCCCCGCCTGTTCATCAGCAGTTTCCCACTTCCCTTTCTTTACGTATATTGCAACCACAACAACAAGCAGTGCATGGGTATTTTGGAACATTTTAAAAATTTAAATTTTAGTTTACATTCATAGTAATAAAAATACTTAACGGCATACTTTGCCACCATTGTATAGGTCTGTGATATTCCAAACGCTGATTTCACTACGACAACCGTATCTCTCTCACCTATACTAGATAGCGTGCGGTCCCTGTGGATGTCTTAATTAAATCCAGGTTGGTCGGTATTAAGAATTTCAGCCGCTGAATAATTAGAGATTGTAATATCCGTGAATTGAATACCAAATGCCATCGCAGGATTCTCTAGAGCTTTAGCATGTTTCTACGTTGGGAACTGCGTAACTGTGCGACTCATAATCTTGTGAACGTGTGAATTTACACACCCAACCAAGTCCAGCTTTGAAATCAATCTAAGCGCTCTAGCTCTCGTGCATGCCCACCGTCTTATATAAACGCCATGCACAGCCAGGAGAGTAGCCACTTAAGTACATCGAACGTACTCCGATATGACCTTTCTTACGTTTGATTTCTTGCTGTTCAAATTACCTCTCATACCCGGAAAGGTATTTCCTCCCTTGACTCTTCTGAAGTGATGTATAAATTTTTTAACGGGTCACTTTTCTATTTTGTTTCAAATATCTTCTTGAAAAACTCGGAAAGAACAGTCATTTAATACATCGTTAGTAAAAGGTTCATAAATGACCAAGGAAGGCATTTTCAACAGTTGCTAATCCACAAGTAAATCAGAGATAGCGGCCTCTTAAAGTTTCTTGATCAAAGTGAAAGTAACGTCTGCAAGATCTGTTCTCTTCATGTACTTCACGTAATGAAAAATTCAGTCTTGTGTAAAACCTATAACACCTTCTTTGCGTCAACTCTCAATGTGTTCTATATAAACACAAATTCAAAAACGTCCACTTACAGTTAACTACACTACTCACAAACAAATAAAATGTAAGTCAGAACACATTTCTCTAGCACTGCTAAGGCACTAAGCTGCCATGCAAACGGATTACCTGTAAGTGAGGGTCCGTTACTCACCTGTCAGCATAGGCGGCGGAAATGTTCTTTACTGCCATGTGGTGGATCGGTTATACCTGCGTATCCAAAATGGTGTCAATGCCCGCGAGACATTTCGTGAATATCACTCTGAAGTGTGAAGTATAGCAGATATAAGACGTTAACAGTATAATTGATAATCAATCCAGTTGCGAGGTAATGAAGATGTGGTGCCGGTTTGTTTACAATTTAACGTAGTTTTAGTGATGACGTTTCGCCTAAATCTCATTATTTTAAAACTGTACAAACCCACTAAGACACAATAATACCTGTAAGGTTCCTGCAGTCATGTACTTGGGAAAATGGATTTCAGCAAGCGAGAGAGAAACCTTGGCCATGGACGCGAGGTGCGCCTAGTTATAGAGGGCATATCACTCAAGGACATCTATATATGTACCTATCGAAGAACATAAAGCTGAAGCACTACAACTCGGTAGTAAGACCCTCCGCTCTCTATACCTCTGAGTGCCTCTTGGTGAATCGAAAGGGCTCACTCAGGAAACTAGAACTTAACTCCTTCAGTCCTTAATTATTTTAAAAGTAAATTAAAACAAAATCTTGCTCTTTTTCATGTCTATAAGACCCTATCTATTGCAAGTTTGAGCAAAATTGAAAATTTTCATACTTGGTTACCAAAATAAAAAATGTGACATAAATTGGACAATGGGTCTGGAAGGCAGTTAAGGATGTGACATAAGAAATCAACAGTTATATATCTCACACAATACTTATTGTGGAACTTATGTCTCAGAGTCGGATTTGTGCAAAATTCATCAATTAATACATAAAATAACAGCTACTGATATAATGTCTGACGCATTCTGCAATGGGTACGCCATGTTCACTGTTTTTCATTGTAGCGCGCCATTCTGGTGTCAGATGGCAGCAAGAAGCACGAAACAAAAAGCGACAGATCTCCAGTAAACAGGCCACTGAGTCTCAAAGTAACACGGAATCGTATAAATTAATAAAAATTTGGTGCCCAATTATTGGACGCCAGATCCGAAAGGGGTAAAAAGAGGAAGATCCAGAGGGGAATACTCGTCTCTCAACGTATCAGGGGTCCTGCGTCACTCCAATTTCACGCGTCCCACAACATTACAGAGCTCCCATCAGCTGGTGTCAAGCAGGGTACTCGGATTCATCAGGTTATCTCCATACCCGTTCCCTTCTACTCGCTCGATACAACTGGGAACGAGACCTCTCGGACCAGGCAACATTTTTCCAGTCATAAATAAGGGAGACGGAACCTACAGAATAAGGCACAATAACTGGCGTTATAAACATTTGAAGGACTTAGTCACATGTATGAGGAAAAGGCGACTGGCCTTCTATGGGCACATGACCCGTCTGAATCACTCCATGCTCACCAAGAGGACCCTCACAGTGACAAGCAGGGGAAAAGCATCCTGCAGAGCGTCTTTCCACTGTCTCTCACAAGCAACAAGAAGTCCAATTTCGGTGTTGGCGGGCACATAAGAGGCATAAAGTTTTGAATCGTGCATTTAGTAAGGTTACACGAGTGGACTTCGGCTCCGAAATCCCATGTCAATGACGTTTCGTTGAATGGATCGCACGCTGTCGTTGATAGCCCAGTATTGACATCGACTTAAATTTCTGGAAATGATGCGCTTCTATGACGTTGAACGATACACTTCAGTCGTCATAGGTCCATTTATGCTTGGTTGGTCCATCATTTTCCAGCTGCAGCGATGTCGAAAGTTTGACAGTTTACCCTGACTATGCACTCTTGGAATGTACTGGGAAATCTTCGTCGCTGCCTCACCTATGTTGTGTCCCAGCTCTCGTGAGTAGACTACAATGTTACTTAAATCTCGAAAACCTGCCATTTCAGCAGCAGCAGCCAATCTAATGCCTGTTCTTGACGTCTTGTTCTCTGATTTCTGCTTCTAAATGAGGTCGTAGTTTTAATTCCATTTGTTATCAATGTAGAGGGTAAATTACTAGAGGTATTTAGTAACTAATTTTATATTTTATCCCTGATGACTTCAGAATTTGAAAGAGTGTACTCCAATCAACATTGTCAAACGCTTTCTCCACATCTACGAAAGCTAGGAATGTAAGTTTGCCTTTTTTAATCTAAGATTTAAGTGACTATTGCCCCCGTATTCCTATATTTGACCTAAATCCAAATTGATCTTCCCCGAGGTTAGCTTCTACCAGCTTTCCCATTCTTCTCTAAATAATTAGTGTTCAAATTTTGTTAGCATGTCTTATTAAACTGATGGTTTTATAATTTCCATTCTACGATGAACCTCTTTGGATTGGGGTTTATAAATGTATATTTTTTTTAGTCTGAGGTTATTTCGCCTGTCTCATACATCTTAAACACCAGGTGAAATAATTTTATCAAGACGGGCTTTACGAGAGACTTCAATAGTCCTGTACTCCAGGGATTGTTCGGACAAGTCTATCATTTTTTCTCTCCGGATAGTATCCCCTGTTTCATCTTCATCTACTTCCTCTTCCCTTCCTACAATATTGTCCGAATGTTCATTTCCTTTGTAGAGCCTCTAACGTCCATCAACTCTTTTCGGAATGACTCAAACTGAGCCCTAATATATTCCTGAATCACGGAAATGTTTATTAGTTCACAGTCAATAACAAAGTCATTCCACTGTAGGTGAAGTTGAACTTATCTTATATGCTGGCTGAAGTCCATTGCGTTGTGAGTTGTCTTCGGCATTCACTAAAGAATTAAATTAAAACCATCTCAGTTGATATGGAAACGATTTTATTTCCACTTAAACATTGCACAACCAAGAAATGCAGCAGCAAGCCAACAGAGCTGCTTACAGGTTTCTGGCCACTCACAAAACTCTATAACCGACTGCCCAAACAATGGTTTCTCTCCAACATCTTTCTACGTAACTGCATAATAAAAATGATGACAAAGTTTTGTAATTCACAATTAAACAATATTCTTTTACATTAAATATGGCAAAATACAGAAACTTAAACATTACATTGAAGCTTTGACTATTTATGTCAATGTATGTACTTGTTTCATGAAATTTGTATTTAAATGCGGTACACTAATTTAACGTCATATTTTTGACTAGTGTTTACTGTGCTCAAATTATTTACATTATGTGTGTTTTCGAAATGCACACATATTTCTTTTGCCAATATTGTGTAAGCGTAATATTATTGTGACATGGAATTTTAATGTGTTTCAGTTTGCGGTCATATTATTTATTAATACGGATTTGTATATGGTTGTCGTAGTTTTGTTAATTTCGAAGTTAGTTCTTAGTACCAAACGGATTATTAATTTTAGTGCATGAAAAATTATCAGTATTTAATTTAGAATCTAGTGATATATAAAACATGGTCTGCCCTAATTTATTTAAACAAAAGGTATATATGAAATCATGTTGTGCAATAGTTTATAACATGTAGTATTGGTGTTTTCATACAAATTAGTATCTATATAGGTTCAGCAATTTCCGAAACTAAGTGTAATGCATTTTTAGTGTCTGCAGCTATTATTTACGAAAGTATAAAAAACTGAAAATTACGTAAAAAGTCAGCTAAAGTTATATTTAAATGAACGTACTATTTCTTAAAGGTATTTTACTAATAGTGTTAATCGAATTTCAAACAGAAGACGAAAATGTAAATATCACATGTCCGGTAATGAAGTTTTACTTTAGGTATCAGATATTTCGTGTTTCTATGTTGGCAACTGATTTTTAGGAGTTTGCAACATAGCAGAAACGTTACAAGCCCTATATATTTTTTCCACATTTCCTCTCCCTTCTCTGCTCTGAATAAAATGTTATAGATTGATATCATCAATGTGCAGGGGAATGTGCGCTAATATGAAACTTCCGGACGGATCAAATCTGTGTGCTGGACGCGGGATTCGAGCCTAGGAACTTTGCCTGCCCGGCATGCTTCAGGGCCCATCCTCACAGCTGTACTTCCGCCAGTACCTCGCCTCCTACTTCCAAGACATAACAGAACTTCTGCGAACCTTGTAGGACTAGCACTCCTGCCATGGTGGAGTGGCCGAGAGTTGTAAAGTACCTTGCTGGGAAGCTCGCGGTTACTCACCGTCGGCATGTTTGTGTTAGGAATTACTGTAAAGTGAAGTAGGCCTAGGGACTGATGACCAACAAGTTCCATAGATTTACAAACATTTGAACTGGCACTCCTGAAAGAAAAGATGTGGCTACGCCATGTCTTCACCTTGTCCTTTGTTCCAGGAGTGCTAAACCTGCACGGTCGGGAGTTCGAATCCCCCCCCCCCCTCGGGGATGGATGTTTGTGTCGTCTTTAGTATAAGGTACTTCATAAGTAGTTTGTAAGTTTAGGGACTGACGATCCCGCATTTAAGTCCCTTAAGCTTAACAAACATTTGAACATTTTTTTCTAGTCCTGCAAGATTTGCAGGAGAACTTCCGTGAAGTTTGGAAAGTGGGAGGCGAGGTGCTGGCGGAAGTAAAGCTATGAGGACGGACTGTGAAGGGTGAAGGGATAGCCCAGTCTTTAGAGCACTTGGCCTTGGAAGGCAATGGTTCCAGGTTCGAATGCCACTTCCAGCACACAGTTTTGATTCCCCAGGAAGTGTTTATTAAAGAGATATTTTAATACATTCTGCTCCACGACTTGCGCGATATATTTACCACATATGTAACATTGAATGTAAAATTTTATTTCCTTCTGAAGAAGGCACCCAGAGTGGTGCGAAAAAATTGCTAGAAATCAATAAAAATGTTACATGCTACTGATTGGCTGTTTAGTTATTAATCTGAAACTTTGTACCCCGTGTACCACACTGTCGACGGGACGTCCAACCCTAAAGTTTCCTCCCTTCCTTCGTAAACTTTGGACAGTTACTGACAAAAGCCATATTCAACACTGACTAATTTTTGTCTTGTTTTAGGGCTTGTTACATAATAACCGTGCTCCTCGGTTGCACAGTGGTAGAGTGCCAGACTGCAAATCCAAAGGTCGCGGGTTCGATCCCCGCCAGCTGCTCGGATTTTTGTCACTTTCCACTTCTTTCACCTCTGGCAGTATTGCTCATGTGAAAAATACCGAGTAGCACCGTGGTTCGGAATCCACGTTAAACTTTAGGTCCCCCTATAACTGGCTGGGTAAGCCAGTTCCAAGGTCGGAGGAAGGCAACGGCATACCACCTCCAAACAGGACCATGCCTAGCAAAGCACTGTGGTGTTCAAACCAGTCTTCGAATTGTTGACTGCTTTTTACCTTACATAATAGTCAACAAACGCAAATTGTTAGCTTTCGGTGTAGCTTCCTTCAGTTTCTGTTTAGCTTACTTTGAATGATGGAGTACCTTACGTGTTCAAGATCGAGTTCGTAACTTCTCGGGACACGGCAGCCATCTTGCAGCGGCGATGCCACCGACTGCCCTGGTCTAATAGACTCCCTAACAGGCAATTCCCAATGACGAGCAGCGCCGCAGCTGCCTGCGGCCTGGTGTAAAAAGGGCCTGAATACTGAGCTGCAGGTCTCGAGGGCTGTCTGGCTGCTAAAGTTTAGTTCTTCGCTTGAAATCCGACGTCCTTATTTTCTTGAACAACCCTGCGTGCAAGTCTGACACATTTATACACGTGTTCCCTAAGTAAATTTTTCACTTTTCCCTCTCCTAACCGGCAGTCACCATTCGGAACCATTTGATTATTAGATTTTACGACCCTCATCTTTCATGTGGTTTCAATTTTCCACTTGTTAATTTAATTTCTATTTCGCAACGGATAAAGCTCGTTCCGAATTCTTAGGACTGTCATACTTCCAGTCTGAATCGCCACCACAACCAAAATAGGTATTTTATATATAACAGCGCTTAAAGGATGGGCGGAGATACGGATTAAATGAGAAGATTGGGATGTAAATTTCACACAACTTATTGAAGCTAGCACGTCAACACTAAACATATGAAAAGTGAACACAATGATATTACGTAATCCTACCGACTGGGCAGGTGTAAAATATTTAAAACTAGCTGAAAGTTCCCCGTTTTGTTTGGGTTTAAAATAAGTTTTTTTGTAGAAGTGTACAAAACCGCTTCTTTACATGTAATAAAAGGGGGGGGGGTGTTCATTATCAAACGGCTTAGAATAGACACATGGCCAGAATGAGATTGGGATAGAACGATACATATTTAAGAACCTTCCCCATGTAATTTTGTGTACGTGTTCCAAATTTCACTTTATTTTGTTGTCTGGACCTTTAGTTATAAGGGAACAGACAAACAGACAACAAATGCGTCTTATATGTATAGACATTGCAATCGAAGTCTATAAGTAAAGTACTCTCCCCCACGCACCGAACGAAATGTTATGTAGACAGTAACCTTCATCTTGATTTCAAGGTAAAGTGTACAAAATTTTATCAAGATCGGAGCAAAACTGTGGATTTTGGCGAATTCCATAAGTACCCTCCACCATACACTGAACGAAAGTTTATGTAAACAGTGCCGTTCATCTTTTTTTGAAGGTCAATTGTGCC
This sequence comes from Locusta migratoria, assembly GCA_026315105.1. Classification (NCBI taxonomy): domain Eukaryota; kingdom Metazoa; phylum Arthropoda; class Insecta; order Orthoptera; family Acrididae; genus Locusta; species Locusta migratoria. Next base: position 111,864,584 of record CM048744.1, on the reverse strand, counting down.
AAATTTCATCAAGATCAGTGCGAAGATACAGATTTACACGGACACATTGAAAATGCCATTTCACTTTTTATCAATTTTTCCGTTTGGTTTTCAAAAAGTGGAACGAAACCCGTTTAAGAACCTTCCCCAAGTAATTTTGTGTACGTGTACCAAATTTCACGTTATTTGGTTGTCTGCATCTTGAGTTATAAGAGAACAGACAGAGAAACATACAACAAATGCGTCTTATAAGTATTACGGGCCTCACTATATGTATTGGTTGTATTACGTTCTCATATAGATAGAACGGGGCACAAAGGGAGCTAATTCTCCAGTCAAACATCATTAATTCTCCTCACAATTCATGCTCAAGACACAATAATCTGGATGGGGCATGCTCTACGTAATGTTGCAACACAAGGCGTTAAACTACGTACTCCCTAACACAAACAGCACAGAGGTTCTCCGGCACTACCAGCATACTAATCATAAGTTTCGTGACTTACATCAACATTCGCGAAAAGGAAAAAAAAGAGAAAGAAAAGAAACACATATTAAACAAAAATCAAACATATTTCAGGAGGAAAATACCTCTGACCGTTAGGAAGAATATAATTCACAACAAGATCGAAGATGCTAATAGGGGATTTGGTACTATACTTATTATGAAAAGGAAGCAAATGTACAACAGGAAACGGCGGGAACGCATGATCAGCACGCTCGATACAATGAATTAAATATGATTTTGCAACGTCGTCATTTATTTTGTAATACTAACACACGCAATTGATTATGAATCATTACTCCATGGTGTTTATTTGAAACTAAAAACTGAAGTTATGATGGCTGAAATCTCTCAAAAAAGAAACCGTTAAAATTTCAAGTCACACATTAGGCCGAATTTCTACGCTAAAATTACTTGAATTTGCATCCCACACATAACTTCGCGATAGAATGATGGTAGTTGCAACATTACCCATCGAATAACTCAAGAAAATCGATGCTATGAGTCACATAGACGATACTTACTCCAGACCTATCATACTAACGTCCGCTCAGGCCGAGGACTAGTGCTGGGCAAATGATACTCGCGTTCGAACATGTTCGGGATTTCCCGATACAGCAGAAAACTCGATACAGTATCGAACTGTTCGAACACTCAGCTAATAAATGACTGGCTAATCTGCCAACGATACGTAGGAAATTTTAAAGTTAGCGGGCTATCGCTTTGCTCAGAACTAATTTCATAGAAAGTACATGTAATTGAAAACTAGGGCATAACTATGAAAAACTGTACATTTTTAACAGTGCATGCGGACCTGTCTGGTATCACTGCAATATATGATCCATTGATAAACAAAATATCTGCTACTATAACAGAACTACTGCAACACTTTAATGACGGCTAACATCAAGAGGGGAAAAAAATGTGAACCTCCATAAGTAGAAATTACATTTAATGTGATTGTAAGAGACGACAATCGACCATTCCATTCCCTGTTCATACGATACAATAACAGCGAAAAATGTTACCACCTTTTAATCAACTTGAAAATCAGATTAAATGAAATGAAATAGGGAAAACATTAGAAAGCTAATAGCTAATAACGTAAATAAGTTATATAAAAATAAACTGTAATTGCAACCTCGCAATAAACGATGCACGAGCTGCTGTGTACGTATCAACAGGCGTCGCTAGATCGCAGCACTAGAATTTTAAATCGCGATTGCTATCGTTTACTTATAGCCTATATTAGTTACTGTTTTTACTTATGACCTGCACTCCAGAAGCTACTATAGTCGGAATTTCACACTTATTAATTCCCTATCTTCGTTATAAATCGGATACTGTACGGCACAGAAACGATTTATGAATACCATCGTTGTAAATCGTAGATATAGTACCTCCTGACATTGCTAGATAGCGTCGTGATCGAATGTTCGAACATTTCTGAGATTTCCCGAACTGTGACGCAAATTGTTCGAACAGTTCGAGTCATGTTCAAACCCAGCTCTATCGAGGACTCTTGTCTCTAATGGCGGACACCTCTCCTAACCCTTCTTCTGTTTCAAGTTGCTCGGCGGAGCTCTCCCATTGGCTGAAGGAATAACGTGACACATCGCCAACCTGACAACCCTAAAAGATTCGCGTTCTACTGGCTAGCAACCTCTGGTACCACAAGAAAATCTCTGCTGTTCTGTGAGAAAATGTTTGGCTATCCTACTTGGAACCTCCTGCTGCTGCTAAACCCACTACAATCTCTGTCATCTCACCACCTCTGCCAAACTCACAGATTCACACACACACACATACACACAGAGAGGAAGGGAAGTGGGTGCTGTGGAGCCTGGCCCTTGTATTTCCTTATTTAATGCAACTTCTGCGTCCACTGGTCCCTAATTCAAAACTGCACTGTAACAAAATAATGACCTGAACGGCGAACTAAGCTCGTCTAAAATAAAGGATCCAACCAATCTGTTGTTATTAGTAAAAATGAATGAAGAATATCGTAGGATAAAGTAATTAAGCGAACTAATAGTACCGCTTCACGTTTAGCAACGCCCAGAAGATATCAGCAGAGTAATTAGAGGTAAAATCGCGGACATATTGGACCGTTTTTATGATTTAGCGTCGGTTATATCATTCTTCAATTCCATGGCCTGGTACAGCACCAGTATATTCCATTCACGGAATAAAATAACTCTTTGTTGTAATTATTAAGAAATATTTAACAATAACTTGTTTAATGCTCGTGGGGTATCTTGTGATTGAGGTATGTGTAAATAATGTACAATTTATGTTACATAATAGCATCCTTCATTTGCTTGGTTATCTATCTAGCACCGTATAAAGTAAGTAAATTAAAAGGTTTAAAATGAATCACTTGCTTTTAAACTGCGGAGGCTACGTTACTCAAGATTAAAATAATCTAAAATGATGCGATTAAAGCGGGTGATAGGTTGTGCCAATTTATTTAAAAAACCTGAAATGGCTAGTGACATTGGTAAATAAAAATCTGGATTTAGATACATGAGTTTAGAAGGAATGAACGACTGCCTTAAACTGAGAAAATCGCATTGGTCATGATTAATTTTGTTTTTTTTCTAGTTTGTTTCGGCTCGTCTTAACTCTCAGCTAACGTCTTCTGCTTTTTCTCTGCCCAGAACGCCTTCATCTTCTGGCTGTGATCCCGCTTCCTCTCATCCGTTCATTTAAGTCTAGTGGTGGAGCGAAGAGTTATATTCAACCTATACAAAAACCAGACGGCAGTTATTAGAATCGAAGGGCAAGAAAGGGACGCAGAGGGTGGGAAGGGAATAAGACAGGGTTGTAGCCTTTCCCCAGTGTTGTTTAATCTATATATCGAGCAAGCAGTGAAGGAATTCAAGGAGAAATTTGGAGAGGGAATTAAAGTCCAGGGAGAAGAAATAAAAACATTGCGGTTTGCCGATGACATAGTAATTCTGTCAGAGGCCGCAAAAGATCTGGATGAGCAATTGAATGGAATTGACAGTGTCTTGAAAGGAAGATATAAGATGAACATTAACAAGAGTAAAACGAAGGTGATGAAATGTAATGTCAGAAAATCAGGTGATGCTGAAGGAATTAGATTAGGTAATAAGACAGTAAAAGTAGTGGATGAGTATTGTTTTTTGGGTAGCAAAATAATTTCTGGTGGTCGAAGTAGAGAAGATATAAAATGCACAATAGCTATGGGAAGAAAAGAGTTTCTAAAGAAGCGAAACTTGTTACATCCAATATTAATTTAGATGTTAGGAAGTCCTTTCTGAAAGCATTTGTTTGGAGTGTAGCATTGTATGGGAGTGAAACGTGGACGATAAGGAGTTCAGATAAATAGAAGATAGAAGCTTTTGAAATGTGGCGCTACAGAGAAATGATTAAAATTAGATGGGTTGATCACGTAACTAATGAGGAGGTGCTTAACCGAATTGGGGAGAAAAGAAGTTTCTGGCATATTCTGACTAAGAGAAGGGATAGATTGGTTGGACACATTCTGAGACATCAAGGAATTGTCAACTTAGCATTATAAGGAAGTGTGTGGGGTAAAAATCGTAGAGGGAGACCGAGGGACGAATACAGTAAGCAGATTCAAAACTATGTAGGAGGCCGCACGTATTCTCAGATGAAGAGTGAGAAGACTCTCTGTAGGATGACTTGTCGGTATTGAGTTCGGTTCTCGGTTGTCTGTAATGGGATCTGCAGTTTCTCAAAGTGTGATCTAACAGAGATGAACCACTTGAATTTAGATGCTTTTTCCCTGCGTGTCACTGTAAGGATGCTCTTGTTGAGCCTCGGGTGATTCAGGCGGGTCATGTGCCCACAGAAGTCCAGTCGCCTTTTCTTCATACATGTGACTGCATCTTTCAGATGTTTATAGAGCTCATTATTGTGCCTTATTCTGTAGGTACCGTCTCCCTGTTGTATGACTGGAAACATGTTGCCTGGTCTGAGAGGTCTTGTTCCCAGTTGTATCGAGCGAATAGAGGTGAACAGATATGGAGACAACCTCACGAATCTGTGTACCCTGCATGTCACTAGCTGATAGATGTTCTGTAATGTTGTGGAACGTGTTCAATTGGAGTGATATGGGACACTTGATACGTCGAGATGTGACTGTGACAGGTCGCACATAGTTGTGCGTCCTGGGTGATCAGTTACATCATATCCGTTCGGAGTTGGACAATTCAAGCAGGACAATGTGACATTCCACACGACATCAGAATTGCTACAGAGTGGATACAGGAACACTCTTAAGAGTCTAAACCCTTCCAGTGGCAACTAAACTTCCCAGACACGAACGTTATTGGGAATAATTGCCTTACAACGAGCTCCAGCACTACTTCATTCATTGTTAAGTTCAACCCACGTCGTGTTGCGTCTCTTCTGCGTGCTCTTGGGGTCCCTACGCGATATTGGGAAGCTTGTAGGATGTCTGGCTCATGGCCACAGGTATTGAGTTGCACCGAAATTTCATTGCTTGTAGATCATACCACAGGTGGAATGGGTAGGGAAAGGTGACGTATGGTGTAAGATATCACACTCCCGTTAGAAATTGCGCCAATACCACCTAGACGTATTCTGATTGGTTGCCCCCACCTCTATATGAGACCTCCTCTATGATTTCTTAAATTATAAATCTGTATATATATCAAATGTTTGTTTGTATTGCTTATGGGACTTAACTACGGGGTCACCAGTCCTTAAACTTACAAACTACTTATGATCTACCTTATACTAAGGACGACACAAATATCCATGCCTGAGGAGGGATTCGAACCCCCGACCCTAGTGGCCGTGCAGACCGTGACTGGAGCGCCTCAATCCCCTCGGCCACCGCGGCCGACTTGTATATATAAAAATGAATGTCTGTCTGTATGTCCTCTATGTGTCCATAAACCATTCATTCGATTTTAATGAAACTTTGGTGAAATGTTCACCGTACGCCCACTAAGGTTTTTGACTTAAAAACAAAAGAGCACGACGCATAGCTCAGCCGACTTGACGTCATAAATAACGAGAGGCCACGGCGTGAGAATACCGAGATTTATGCGTCAATTATTGGAAAATGGGAGTAGTTAGGGACCTGCAACCAAGTTTGCATGTAATTTCGGAATTTTATGAAGCGTTTTGTAACTGACACCCCCTCTCCCCCCCCCCCCCACACACACAAAATGATGAAACGAAATGAAGTCTACCCCTCACAACAGTTTCGCTGTAGATGCCGTAAAACTGTCGCATCAAATAAAGTTAGCATTACAGATTTGCATGTTACTATTTATTTTTGTCTGCAAGTCTTTCTTAATTCTCTTGCATGCAAAATTAGGCAATCTCTATCTACATAAAAGCGAAAGGACACTCAGTCATTGTCTAAACACGAAAACTACTTCACATTTGAACCTGAAATTTGGTAGGAATGTAGTTTATAGGTAGAAAACGTCAGCTAAGAAAGTATTTTGTGAATGGTGCAAGGCAGAGCATACTTCTACAGATTCACGAAATCTACAGTTTGATTCCGATCTTCACGAAATTTCGCACGCTTCACCTTCAAAACAAGAGGAAGATAACCGTCTACCTTATGTATCATATGGTGCATGATGGAGGATACTTTGCAACATAAATACCTTAATCCCGCCATAACTGGAGAACGGCTCGACCAATTACACAGATCCTTTTTGTGTTTTTTGTTTTCGTAATTCACAGAACAAGGTTAGTATGAAATAAAACTGGAATATTTGAGAACAACAAAGTGCGTCTTTCAATGTGACCCTGCGTTTCTATTGGGTATAAATATATAGTTTTGTTCCGATATTGATGAAATTTTGCACACTATACCATAAAAACAACAGGAATCTCACTGTCTGTATAAAATTTCGTTCTGTGCATGGTGGAGGTTATTTAAGTTACGGCATTTTACAAAATGCATAGTTTTGCTCTAATCTTTATGAAATTCTGCACGCATGACCTTTAAACCAAGAGGAAGATCACTGGGTACATAAATGTTTGTATGCTGCAGTGGGTACCTTGTAGAAAACTTTGCCGAGAGAGGGAAAGGTGGAAACGAACAGAGAGAAATGGGAGAGAAAGAGGTGGATGCAGAGAGAGGGGGCAAGGGGATGTGGACTACGAGAGTGTAGGATAAATAAACACCAGGGCTACTCCGGGTTTCCAGCTGCTATTAGATAAACTAATGTATAGAACTTAACGTGATTTTGTGTAATTATTTCATTTATACGATGCTGTATTGTGGTATTTTTAGTTTACGTAATTATGCACTAGTTAACACAAATAGTTGAATGTAGGAGTTGTAGAAAGTACGCTTCGCACCAAAATTGATGGTGTGCGGGAACAGCACTGAGGAGTTGCAGGCAGTCGAACACAGAGGGCTCTCGCGTTAACAGCTATGACAATCGCGCTCCTAAGATAAGACTGTTAGTTAGTTCATACTTAATATTTTTCAACTACTGTAGTTAGAATTAGAGTACTAGGGTCATGGACAGTATATTATGTCGCTTGTTGTTTCAGGACATATCAATAAATATTATGAAACAACTGGAATCCATTCTTATCTGAAAAGTAGCCGCAGTTTTAAAAGTTATACAGCGCTTCAAGATACAAGGATCAACGACCTGTGTGCTGCTTTTGGGTAGGGACAACAACGCAAAAGAAGAAGCCAGGTTAGAGAACAGAAAATTTAACTGCAAGCACTGACGATGTATGTAGTTCTATGACCCTCACATGCAATACTATGTAATTAAATCTTTGGCACGAGTGTTGCAACACGTCCAAGGAAAATTTTTAGAAAAAACTGTTAGAGAGGCAGATTGATTATATCACATTCCCATCATTTTATCAATTTCTCTATCCAGCTATTATCTCCTACTCCGCCGTAATTTGTACAGGTTTCTGTAGCTCTTCAATGTAACTACAGCGAGATGTTACTGACAAGTTACATACATGTGCTGTATTCAATAATCACTTTCTGAATATAGTGGGTGAACTAAACAGAACCCTAGTTTCTACAGGTAACCATATAACATTTTTAGAAAATGCCTTCCCGAGGCTGTTACCTGAAATGGTGCTCCATGATACATCAATAGGGGAGATAGAGACAATAACTAAATCTCTAAAGACTAAGGATTCTTGTGGATATGATGGGGTACCTACCAGAATTCTAAGGTACTGTTGTCCATATGTTGGCCTAGTACTAAGCCATATTTGCAATTTTTCCTTTCAGAATGGTCAGTTTCCTGACAGATTAAAGTACTCAGTAGTGAAACCACTTTATAAAAAAGGAGAAAGGGATCATGTAGACAACTATAGACCTATTTCTATGCCATCGGTTTTTCTAACGTTATTGAAAACGCAGTATATTAATTGATCATTTCAGTTCACATAATTTGTAGTCAAACGTGCAGTTTGGTTTTAGAAGTGGTTCAACGACTGAAAATGCTATATTTTCGTTCCTCTGTGAGCCACTTTACGCGTTAAATAAAAGGCTTCGGATATTAGGCGTCTTCTTTGCTTTAACGATTGTGTTGATCACAAAATATTGTTGCAGAACTTGGACCATTATGGAATTCGAGGAGTAACTCACAACTGGTTCACCTCTTACTTTAATAATAGGCAAGCAAAGGTAATTATCCGCAGTGTTGAAAATGGCTATGACTTACAATCGCAATGGGACACAGTTAAATGTGAGGTGCCACAGGCTCTGTTTTGGGACCGTTGCTGTTTCTTATTTATGTAAATGATATGCCTTCGAGTATGACAGGTGATTGTAATTTTTTTTGTTATTTTTTATTTTATTTTTATTCATTTATTTATTTGTTTTGCGGATGATACCAGCTCGGTAGTGAAGGATGTTGTTCGTAATATTGACACAGTATCAAATAATGCAGTTCAAGAGATAAGTTCATGGCTTGTATATAACAAGTTGTTGTTAAATCACAGTGAAACTCAGTTTTTACAATTTCTAACACATAATTTGCCGAAAGCTGACATTTTGATTACACTTAACGTGCGTATGATAAGTGCGACTGATTAGTTTAAATTTCTAGGTACTTAGATAGTTAACTGTCGTGGAAAGCCATGTTCAGGAGCTTGTTCCAAAACTAAATTCTGTTTTATTTATCATTAGAACAATATCTGAAATAAGTGATTTGTCAACACGAAAAGTAATCTACTAAGCTTGCTTTCACTCACTTATGACGTACGGCCTTATTTTTTGGGGTAACTCGACTGAAACACAAAGGATATTTTTGGCTCAGAAACTGGCGGTTCGAGTAATATGTGGTGTAAGTTCACGAAATTTATGTCGACCCCTTTTCAGCAGTCTGGGGATTTTTACACTGGGGTCATACTACTTTTTTTAATGTTGTTTATTGTTAATAATATCAGCTTATTCCCACGAGTTAGTAGCTTGCACTCTGTGAATACCAGACAGACGTCGAATCTACATTTGCATCACACCACCGTGACACGTGTGCAGAAAGGTGTACAGTATTCTGCAGCATCCATTTTAAATAAGCTGCCACAAGAACTACGGGATCTTAGCACTAAGCCACACGCTTTCAAATCTTAATTAAAGAGCTACCTCGTGGCTCACTCCTTTTATTCTGTCGAGGAACTCCTAGAAAAATTAAGCAATTAAGCTAATTCATTTTTTTTTCTTTATTGATTCTTTTCTCTTAGTCTTAAGAGTGTCGTGTGCATAGCACTACTTAAAAGTTTTCTATTACCATTCTTGTGTTAAACTCCCAAATAAAACTAGGAAAAAATGAATGCCTATATGCGTCAGTACGAGCCCTAATTTCTCTTATCTTGTCTTTGTGATCACTACGCGAACTGTAAGTAGGCGGCAACAAGATCGTACTACACTCAGCTTCAGATTCCGGCCCTCTAAATTTCCTCAACAGAAATTCACGAAAAAAGCGTCGTCTTTCATCCAGCGATCCCCAATTGAGTTGCCGGAGCATTTCCGTGACACTCGCACATTGGTCGAACCTACCAGTAACAAACGTAGCTGCTCGCCTCTGAGCTGCTTCTCTGTCGCCCTTTAAACTGATCTGCTGTGGGTCAGAAACACTTGAGCTATGCTCAAGACGTGGTCGTACAAGTCTTTTATACGTGGTCTCCTTTACAGATGAAGTACATGTTCCCAAAATTCTCCCAATAAACCGAAGTCGGCTGTCCGCCTTACTCACAACTGTCCTTACATGTTCGTTCCATTTCATATCTCTCTGCAATGTTACGCCTAGATATTTGGACGACGCGGCAGCATCAAGAAGCTCACTACTAATGCTGTATTCGAACAGTATAGGATTTTTTTCCCCTTCTCATGCGAATCACCTTACATTTTTCTACATTGAGGGCTAGCTGCCATTCTTTGCACCAACTAGAAATTTTGTCTATGTCATCCTGTATGCTATTACAGTAAGGTAAAGACGACACCCTCCCATACATCACAGCATAATCAGCAAACATCGGCAAATTACCTCTGTCCATTTATTTAGGTAGTGAACAACAAAGTGCGTCTTTCAATGTGACCCTGCGTTTCTATTGGGTATAAATATATAGTTTTGTTCCGATATTGATGAAATTTTGCACACTATACCTTAAAAACAACAGGAATCTCACTGTCTGTATAAAATTTCGTTCTGTGCATGGTGGAGGTTATTTAAGTTACGGACCGGTGGTTCCTTTCCGTTAATCCCGATAAATCGCAAGCAATCGCTTCCGCGACTTCTACCTTACCATACATGATTGGTTCTATCCATAATACACTCATCTTCAAATACCTCGGCTTCACCCTTGACCGATCCCTCTCTTGATCCCCCAACCTCCACACAGCTCTCCAGAAGGCAATTTCCCGTCTAATCTCCCCAAACTCTTCGCCGGCTGGACGTGGTGCCTCAACCCATCCACTGTCCTATATACCTACAAATCCTTCTTGTGTGCAGTCCTATGCAGCTTCCATCCCACCAGGGGCTACATTCCTCCTACCTATTATATAATCCTTCGTGAACGTCACGCCCTCTGCCTTGCCTACAGCATCCGCCAGGCCCTCCCCCACGCGCCGCGGTGGAGTAGCCGAGCGGTCTAAAGCGTCTCGCTGCTCTCCATATCCTTTCCCAGGGTAACTTCTGACACCTCTCCCTCCCCTTCATCCCGAAATATATCCCTCCTAACAGTCCCTCCCTTCCCGTGCGGGGTCATCCTGTCTGATGTTTTAACTGTACTTCGTGTAGTATCATGAGTGAAGAACTTTGTATGACGGGCAACCACAGCTAAAATATTTACACATAATTAAGAAAATATCACACAGTTAAAAAATAGGTGTTAAAATTAAAATAGTCTGAATGAAAGCCCTCTTGTTTTATTGGAGTCTTGAAGACCCGAACAACAGGTTTCGCAACCTACTGTTGCATCTTCAGGCGCTTTTTAAAAAATTTTCCTTATAAGTCATTCGTGATGGATAACAGGGTTAATGATGAGGTCGTATCGCAAAAGAGGCAAGGTGCTTGCGGTACAACCTCGCCATTAACCCCGTTATTCATCACAAATGACTTATAAGGAAAACTATTAAAAAAGCGCCTGAAGATGCAACTGTAGGTTGCGAAACCGGTTGTGTGGGTCTTCACAACTCCAATAAAATAACAGTTCAAGTGGACCAAGGACTTTCATTCAGACTATTACAACACCTAATTTTTAACTGTGTGATAGTTTCTTAATTATGTATAGTGTCATGAGTGTCGTCGTCAATGTATTTTTAACAGTGCATCGACTGCTTCCAAACAAGTGCAGTAATCGCCAGTTTTTAAGAGTGTCTTCGTCTTTTACAGTGCTCAGTCTCTCAACATGTTTTATTATCGTCGCCGTGGTACTGACTTTTATCTAACTACATGTGTTTTAACTGTTTGCCAGTTTACATTCTCCAACATTTAAACACGTTTTTAATATTCTCCCATTATAACTTCTGTTTCAGTATTTTTTAATGTCTCCAAAAGGCGAAACTGCAGTCACCGGCGAGCCGTCTCTGGGATTCCTGCAGCATCGTCAGCCCTCCGCCGTCTCGCTGCCCGGAATCACCGTCTCCACAACACCGGCTGAGGCCGAGGATGAGGAAGTACGACGTCCCGCCGCTAACAATTCCAGTGACCGAGTGGTGACAGAAATGTGTGCTTTTTTTCACTGGTGAAGTCCGGAACTTAATTATTATTTACATAAGAGACATTGGATTGGCTTTGTGCTATAACTGAAATAAACTCAATAGAAATGTGTTATGATATTTTTTTGGCTGCAATCCGTAGATACAGCCGACAAGTCGTGCACTTACCGAAATGCTCATGCCAAGCTTCGGTAACCGTACAATCTGTCCCCAGTCGTACTCAGACAGATCGTGTGCTTTTCCCATTCTAGACACCGAGAACATTCTCAGTGACAGCACATGCTTCGTGCGCGTCATGTGACGGTTCCTTCGTCTGAATGATTCTACATCGAGAATCGTTAGATTTATTTATTTATTTCTCATTTATAATCCTGCTACCTTTTAATATAAAGCAGGACGTACATTTGTAGTTTTACATGTTGTACATTAGTTCATTAATGTTACATAATTTGAGTATTTAAGATAAATAGAGGCAAGAAGAAAAAATAAAATAAAAGCAAAAAGAAAATACGTATATACAAGTCCTTAGAGTTGTTGCTACAATTACAATATAACAAATTATAGTTCGTGCATTTTACAATAATTAAATGTAGTGGATAACATAAAAACATGATTGGTTACATGGTTGTTATACACATGTGGAAATTCAGTATATTCTGAAAATTATTAATTGTAATTATGGGCTAAACAATGTAATAGGAAAGAAAGAAATTTTTCTAATATATATATATATCAGGGAGTTTTCTGTCCTTATGGTTAGCTGCATGGTACTGTGCTGGCCGTGGAGAACCTTGGAATGTTTCTTTCAAGCCACCAACCACCCAGTCCAGTTTCCTTAGTTTTGGTGATATTAGTCTCCTTTCTTTATTTTTTTTCTTTCTTGTGTCTCAGGTGTTACTATCCACATTAATTGAAAGAAGGTCTGGTTTGGGTTTTTGACAGTGGGAGATTGCTCCCCTGTCAATCTTGAGTCTCATCTGTGTCACTCCCTTCATTTATGAAAGTTTCATCGCCTTTTTCCTCGTCTGTTTGTTCCCAACTATACCTATCCACACTGCGGGGCATATGGGCACGCCTCCTGTGGGGCCTTGTCTTTTTGTATTCTTCGTAGGTTGCATTGGATATCTTGTCTGCTAGTGTGTTGAGTTGTGTCCATTTTTGTTCGTCTCTTATTATGTCATATATCGTATCGTCTGTTGTAAAGTCAAGCTGCTGTGTGTCTCTGACATATGTGTATCATCCGCAGAGTAAGACGATGTGTTCAGGGGAGCCTTCAGTGTTTCGGCAAGTGCAAGTGTTGGTGTCGCCCAGTCCCATTTGGAACAGGTGAGTGGGATATGGATCATGACCTGTAAGGAAGTGAACCATACCGCGGCCATACCTTAACGTCGTAACGTTCTGGATGATTCCTGTATGCACCTTCCAATGTTATATGTGCGTAGTGAAGGAGAGATCCATTTACCTTTCTGGCTACAGGAAGACCTCAGCATTCTACAGGCATTCTGCATGCGCGACTTTGTGGCTTCGGGTGTCGCTTTACCAACAATGTTTGCTGGAGGATGAGTCAAGCATACTGAACGCAAGCCTCATGACTCTCCACATAGCAGTGCCAACGGTTACTTACATCACTCCACAATGTTGCTAAGGTTTGACCTCTCTCCTTATTGCCAGGAAACCCGAAGATAATGGTAATCGTTTAAGGAGAAGTGGGGCTCATCACTGTCGGCCATAGATCCCGCAAATGGCTGATCTCCAAACGCAGGCATTGTATTCCCAGTGTAAACCGATACTTAGAGCGGTAGGAACCCAATCCCGCAGGAGCGACTCATCTCTCTCACTCATACTAGATAGCGTGAGGTCCCTGTGGATGTAATTAAATCCAGGTTGGTCGGTATTAAGAATTTCAGCCACTGTATAATTATGGATTGTAATATCCGTGAATTCAATACCAAATGCAATCGCACGATTCTCTAGCGCTTTAACATGTTTGTACGTTGGAAACTGCGTAACTGTGGGACTCACAATCTTGTGAAACGTGTCAACTTCCAGCTACGTCCAGCTTTGAAATCAGTCAATCCAAGCGCTCTAGCTTTCGTGCGTGCCCACCGTCTTATATAAACGCCGTGCACAGCCATGAGAGTTCGCGCTTAAGGACATCGAACGTACTCCGATATGACCTTTCTCACGTTTCATTTCTTGCTGTCCAAATTATCTCTCATACCCGGAAAGGTATTTCCTCCCTTGACTCTTCTGTAGTGATGTATTAATTTTTTAACAGGCCTCTTTTCTATTTTGTGTCGGATATCTTCTTGACAAACTCGGAAAAAACATAGTCATTTAATAATGCGTAAATAAAGGTTCATAAATTGGTTCGTCATCATCATTAAAATCCTAGGAAGACATTTGCAACAGTTGCTCATCCTAAAGTAAATCAGTGATAGCGGCCTCTTCAAGTTTCTTGTTCAAAGCGAAAGTAACGTTTGCAATGTCTGTGTTTCTTTTTCTTCATGTACTTCACGTAATGAAGAATTCTGTCTTGTGTATAACCTCTAACACCTTCTTTGCGTCAACTCTCAATGTGCTCTATATAAATACAAATTCCAAAATGTCCACTTACAGTCCACTCACAAACAATATAAAAAAGTCAGAACATATGTCTCTAGCACTGCTAAGGCACTAAGCGCGGGCCGCGCAAACGGATTACCAGTGAGCATGGGCATCTGAAATATTCTTTACTGCCATGTGATGGATTGTTATACCTCCATATCCAACATGGTGTCAAATCCCGCGAGACACTTAATGAACATTGCTATCCAGAAAATATATATATATAAAGAGTGAACAATAACAGATATAAGAGGTTTACAATATTAAATTCCTGGAATTACGACTTGATAATAAATTCATTTGCGAGGTAATAAAGATGTTGTGCCGGTTTCAGTTATAATTTCACGTAGTTTCAGTGATGACGTAAACGTTTCGCCTAAATGTCACTCTTTTAAAACTTAAGTCCCACTAGGGAACAATAATACCCACAAAGTTCCTGCAGTCATGTATTCGGGGAAATGGATTTCAGAAAGCGAGAGCGAAACTGTGGCGATATACGAATGGTGCACCAAGTTAGAGATGGTCTATCGTTCCTGTAAGATCTATATAAGTACCTATGCAAGAACGTAAAGTTGAAGTACTACAACTCGGTAGTAAGACCCTCCGCACGCTATGTCTCTGAGTGCCTTTTGGTGAATCGAAAGGGCCCCTCTCAGGAAACTAGAACTTAACCCCTTCAGCCCTGAATTATTTTAAAAATAGAATAAAACACAATCTTGCGCTTTTTCATGTCTATAAGAACCTATATATTGCATGTTTGAGCAAAATTGAAAATTTTCATACTTGGTTTCCAAAATAAATTGGACACTGGGTCAGGAAGGCAGTGAAATAAGATGTGAAATAAGAAAGCAAAAGTTATATATCTGGCTCAATATTTATTGTGGAAGATATATCGCAAAGTCGTCTTTGTGCAAAATTCATCAATTAATACATAAAATGATTAACACACAAAAAAATAGAAAGGTAGTTAGTAGAGCCTGCACGGAGGCCTCAAAACCACAATGCAGCGATGATGACGTCACAAACGACAACACGTCAATGCCAAGGGTCCAAGCCGACGGGTGGAATCGCGTCCTATTAATGACCCAGACATTTCTCACAGTCAACTGCCGTGAGTCAGACAGTTAAGCAAGGTGTTTAAAATATCTAGGAATTACTATTACTTCGGACTTAAACTGGAAAGAATACGTAGATAATATCGTGGGAAAGGCGAACCAGAGACTGCGTTTTATTGGCAAAACCCTTAAAAGATGTAACAGAAGTACTAAAGAGACTGTATACACTAAGCTTGTCCGTCCTTTTTTGGAGTATTGCTGCCCAGTATGGGATCCTTATCAGGTGGGTTTGACGGAGGACATCGAAAGAGTTCATAGAAGGGCAGCTCGTTTTGTACTGTCACGATACATCTCCAGCCGGCCGTGGTGGCCGAGGGGACTGAGGCCCTCCAGTCACGGTCTGCACGGCCATTACGGTCGGGGGTTCGAATCCCCCCTCGGGCTTGGATATTTGTGCCGTCCTAGTTCGTAAGTAGTTCATAAGTAGTTTGTAAGTTTAGGGACTGATGACCCCGTAGTTAAGTCCCATAGACTATACAAACATTTGAACATTTAGCATCTCCAGTACATGTTCGTGGATGAAGGGTGTCGCAGTGCCTGCACAACATGCGACGGTTCTCTCTGTGGATGATCTTATGTGGTTGACGCGAAACTGCACCCACAAAAGCATGGCAATTTTGCAATAAGCCCACCAGTTCAAAGCAGTCCAACGATGCTGCCTCTGTCAAATGCATTTAATTGATGGTCAGGTTGTGTAATGCGTCTGTGAGGCATAGCTGTTGCTTCGTACTATATTTAAACACCTTGCTTAACTGTCTGACTCACGGCAGTTGACTGTGAGAAATGTCTGGGTCATTAATAGGACGCGATTCCACCCGTCGGCTTGGACCCTTGGCATTGACGTGTTGTCGTTTGTGACGTCATCGTCGCTGCATTGTGGTTTTGAGGCCTCCGTGCAGGCGTGCAGGCGTGCAGGCTCTACTAGCTACCTTTCTAATTTTTTCTAATTTTGCTTTACCGCTTATTTGTATCTTTTATTAGATGACTTGTTTTAATTTATAATTTCTGATGAAGGCAATCTTACTTATTGCCGAAACCTGGTTAACTAATTTTATTTTCTCGACCGAGGGCTGACTTTTATCTTATCCCGTTTATGGGTTTTATGACTTGTTGATGACGTCATGGTTCATAGCAGAAGGGTGAAATCGCGTCGTATAATAACGCTGAAATGTGTTCTGCGGTGGTAGTAATTTAACTTCACAGCGGTGATAACCACAAATGTACTCGGGCGAGCATTTTACACTTTTACAGTACCACATAAATCTAATGATTTACTAACAGATGAGTGGTATTCATGTATACCGAAACAGTGTAAGATTAGATCATTCCATTGGGTTGCATTACTTTTTTTCAGGCACTATACAGATGAACTAGAACTAAAGGTTAAATGTTGTCGTTTATTCAGCGTATCCCAAACTGGATGGAACCTTTTTTTCGCGCTACAATTTCTCTTATTCAAACTTCACTTCTAGGCCACTTGGAGCGCTGCGGTCACTCTCCGTTCTCGTTCCGTAACGTGAGACGTTTGCGCTGCTGATATATTACCTTGTTGCGGTCAGCGAGCAACCAGAGGAAGCCCAATAAAGAAACAGTGCTGCGGAGCGAGAAGGCAGCCATTTATTGTGTGCTTGCCTCGCCTTTCCTTCTCTCTCTCGCTCTCTTCCTCCCTCTATTTACGTCGGTACTAACATACAGACAACAACGGCCAACAAGGAAGAGAAATTGCCGGGTGAGAAAACGGAACCTAAATTGTGTTGTGGGCACACGGTGCGTGCTTTCCTGACCCTTCTCTAGCTCTGACGCTGTGCTGTTTACGGAGGACTTTCTTACCTGCCGCGCCAGCTGATTATACCACGGTTGGAAAACAATAAGAAAACACTGGAAAAGGGCATTTAACAATGAATCGCTGCTGCCCAATGTCTGTAGAACGCTGCAGGTGTCAGTTGTGTTCAGAACACGTTCAAACTGTTTGTAAATCTATGTCACCAAACTACTGTTGTCATCAGTCTCAACATTAAACTTCTTGAACGAACCAACCTAAGGACAACGCAGACACATCAATACATGAAGGAGGAGTCGAACCTCCGGTGGTAGCGGCCGCGTAGTCCCTGACATGGCGCCTAGAGCCGCGCGGCAATTACCGCGCGAGTTCACACCATGTTCCGTGTAGTTTTGAGTGCTTTATGAACGACTTAATTTAACTTGAGCAAATTCTTAGTGCTGTTATTTTTGCTTTCGTAACACATTCCTAAATCTGAAGTTGAACTACGTTGGATCTTTCCCAACTCTCATAATTTTACTCGGCACATACGTATCTAAGGCGTATTGTATCGAGCACTTGAAGTTCGTCCAAAGATGCTCAACACTGTATGTATTGAACATTATAGTACTCCGTGCGTTGTCGTTCCTAAACATGTAGTTCTTTCCACACTTATCGATATTTCCATTTAAAGCTGTATTCACTGATACTGCAAAGACCTCATCACTGATTCCCTTTTCTACGGAAACTGAATCGAAAAGTTCAGGTCTAATTTCGACAGCAGGTGTAGCACGCTATCTTCATGAATCGGCTCTCTATTTAACTGCTGGAAGTAGTTTTCTGGATACAGCACTTAGTTCAAATGTTTGTAAAGGTTATGGGACTTAACTACGGGGTCATCAGTCCCTAAACTTACAAACTACATATGAACTACTTACGAACTAGGACGGCACAAACAGCAATGCCCGAGGGGGGATTCGAACCCCCGACCGTAGTGGCCGTGCTGACAGTGACTGGAGCGCCTCAGTCACCTCGGCCACCGCGGCCGGCACAGCACTTAGAACGATATTTCCACCCCGTCTAGCCATAATGAAATGATATCACCAAAGTAGTCATGGACGACGGAAGTAGATGATGGTTATCAATACGTGCAGATGCAATACTGAAGCATTAAATACGAGCGTCACTTTCCACGGTGGAGGGGCCAGGCGTTCTAAGGCGCCTAGCTGCAAAGCACGTCGCTGCTCGCCGTCGGAGGTTCGAGTCCTCCCTCGGCGATGGGTGTATTTGTTATCGTTAGCATAAGTTAAAGTAGAGATTGATGACCAGAGTCGGTAGGCCCATAGATTTACAAACAATTGAACATTTTTTTGGTTCTCTCTAAAATGGGTACAAGAAAATTGTACTTCTGTTGTGCAGCTTTTCGGTTCGCAAACACTTTCTATCAATACAAATGTTCTCCCCCGTTATATCAAAATTTAATTCCAGCTGTTCTCGAATGTTGATCTCCACTGTGGCTGCTGCACTTAAAGTTCCTTTGAACTAACGAACTGTCCAAATGTTTGTAACCGTAAAACTGTTAGGGTCATCGGTACATAAAGTTTACAGACCACTAAAACTAACTTACGCTAAAGACAATACACACATCCACTCCCTAGTGGGGGGAGGGGACTTGAAACTCCGGATGGAGCGGCCGCGCAATCCGAGACTTGGTGACTTAGACTGCGCTGCCAGTCTTGTGCGACACAACGCACTTTCTCAGAATTACTGTGCTCTGTGAATGGGGCAACGACAAAAATTCAAATGAGATTGTATTAGGTGTATGAGGACGACGTTATTGATCACAATACTATTAGTGGTTGCGGAAGAAGATCACCTGGTGATGGAGGACACGCCAATACTCGGGATCTCCCATGCAGCGGCAGATCGACCGCCGCGCAGAAGCCTGACTATGTACAAGCTACTCACAGCCATGAGAATGGCTGAAAGCCCGTACCAGTGAAATAACTTGCAAATCCTAGTGAGGTATGAGAAGTAAGTATGTGGCGAATACAATCATTCCAAAACTCAATCTGAACTCTCTACTTTGGCAACTTTGTGAATTGAAAACATGAGCAGTTGAAAAAGATAGAAGGAAGGCTTTCTGATACAAGAGTTTAAAGCTACTTCCATCTACATCTACATGGGATACTCTGCAAATCACTTTTAAGTGTCTGGCAGAGGCTTCATCGAATCAAGCGGTCTGCGGCGCGTCAGTCACGGTCTGCACGGCCGCTACGGTCGGGGGTTCTAACTCTATCGGGCATGGATATTTCTGCCGTCTTTTGTATTACCTAGTTCATAAGTAGTTTGTAGGTTTAAGGACTGATGACCCCGTAGTTAAGTCCCATAATCTCTACAAACAATTGAAGATTTTTTTGGTTCATCGAACCACCTTTATAATATTTATCTCCCATTCCATTCTCGAATAGCGCGCGGGAAGAAAGAACACTTGAATCTCTCCGTCCGAGCTCTGAATTCTCGTATTTTATGCTGATGAACTTTTCTACCTATGTAAGTGAGAGTCAGCAATGTATTTTTGCATTCAGAGGAGAATGTTGGTGATTGGAGTTTCGTAAGTAGCCAAATGTTCAAATGAAACTTCCTGGCAGATTAAAATTGTGTGCCGGAACCGGGACTCCAACCTGGGACTTAGCCTTTCGCGGGCAAGCGCTATCCCGACACGACTCACGATGCCACCTCACAAATTTACTTCCGCCAGTACCTCGCCTCCTACTTTCCAAACTTCACAGAAGCTCTCCTGCGAAACTTGCAAAACTAGCACTCCTGGAAGAAAGGATATGGGGAGACATGGCTTAGCCACAGTCTAGGGTATGGCGGAAGTAAAGTTGTTAGACGGCATCATGAGTCGTGTCGGGATAGCACAGTCGGTAGTGTGCTTGCCCTTGAAAGGCAAAGGTCCCATGTTCGAGTCCAGGTTCAGGCACACAATTTTAATCTGCCAGGAAGTTTCATACCTGCGCACACTTTGCTGCAGAGTGAAAGTGTCATTCTGGAAAAGTTCAAATGTTTGTATTGCTTATGGGACTTAACTACGGGGTCATCAGTACAAACTACTTATGAACTAACTAATACTAAGGACGGCACAAATATCCATGCCCGAGGGGGGATTCGAACCCCCGACCGTAGTGGCCGTGCAGACCGTGACTGGAGCGCATCAGTCGCCTCGGCCACCGCGGCCGGCTCGTAAGTAGCCCACGCCGCAGCTATAAGCGATATAAGCGCCGATTCTCATCCCAGATCCTGTATCATCTCCGTAACGCTGTCTCCCTGTATCGTGACAATACAAAACGAGCTGCCCTTCTATGAACTCTTTCGATGTCCTCCGTCAAACCCACCGGATAAGGATCCCATACTGGGCAGCAATACTCCAAAAAAGGACGGACAAGCTTAGTGTATACAGTCTCTTTAGTAGTTCTGTTACATCTTTTAAGGGTTTTGCCAATAAAACGCAGTCTCTGGTTCGCCTTTCCCACGATATTATCTACGTGTTCTTTCCAGTTTAAGTCCGAAGTAATAGTAATTCCTAGATATTTTGTGGAGTTTACGGTCTTCACCTTCGATTGATTTATCTTTTAAATAAAGTTTAACGGATTTCTTTTCCTACTCATGTGGACGACTTCACACTTCGCATTATTTAGAGTCAACTGCCAATTTATATACCATAGTGATATCTCATTTAGATCGTTCTGCAGTTCGTTTTGGTCTTAGATGATTTCACTCGACGGTAAATGACGGCGTCATCTGCAAACAACCTAAAAGAGCTACTTAGATTTTCTCACAAATCATTCATGTAAATAAGGAACGCCAGAGGACCAATGACACTACCCTATGGAACGCCCTATATCACCTCTGTTTTAGTCGATGATATTTACTTACCTCTACAACTTAATTAGTAATCAGTTTAAGCTGGGTATTTAGAAGCAGTTTTAAAAAATTAAAATTTAGTTTACATTCATAGTAATAGTTTCAAAAATACTTAACACCATACTTTGCCACCATTGTATAGGACTTTGGAATAACAAACGCTGATTTCACTCCGACACTCGTAACTCTCTCACCCATACTAGATAGCGTGAGGTCCCTGTGGATGTAATTAAATCCAGGTTGGTCGGTATTAAGAATTTCAGCCACTGTATAATTATGGATTGTAATATCCGTGAATTCAATACCAAATGCAATCGCACGATTCTCTAGCGCTTTAACATGTTTGTACGTTGGAAACTGCGTAACTGTGGGACTCACAATCTTGTGAAACGTGTCAACTTCCAGCTACGTCCAGCTTTGAAATCAGTCAATCCAAGCGCTCTAGCTTTCGTGCGTGCCCACCGTCTTATATAAACGCCGTGCACAGCCATGAGAGTTCGCGCTTAAGGACATCGAACGTACTCCGATATGACCTTTCTCACGTTTCATTTCTTGCTGTCCAAATTATCTCTCATACCCGGAAAGGTATTTCCTCCCTTGACTCTTCTGTAGTGATGTATTAATTTTTTAACAGGCCTCTTTTCTATTTTGTGTCGGATATCTTCTTGACAAACTCGGAAAAAACATAGTCATTTAATAATGCGTAAATAAAGGTTCATAAATTGGTTCGTCATCATCATTAAAATCCTAGGAAGACATTTGCAACAGTTGCTCATCCTAAAGTAAATCAGTGATAGCGGCCTCTTCAAGTTTCTTGTTCAAAGCGAAAGTAACGTTTGCAATGTCTGTGTTTCTTTTTCTTCATGTACTTCACGTAATGAAGAATTCTGTCTTGTGTATAACCTCTAACACCTTCTTTGCGTCAACTCTCAATGTGCTCTATATAAATACAAATTCCAAAATGTCCACTTACAGTCCACTCACAAACAATATAAAAAAGTCAGAACATATGTCTCTAGCACTGCTAAGGCACTAAGCGCGGGCCGCGCAAACGGATTACCAGTGAGCATGGGCATCTGAAATATTCTTTACTGCCATGTGATGGATTGTTATACCTCCATATCCAACATGGTGTCAAATCCCGCGAGACACTTAATGAACATTGCTATCCAGAAAATATATATATATAAAGAGTGAACAATAACAGATATAAGAGGTTTACAATATTAAATTCCTGGAATTACGACTTGATAATAAATTCATTTGCGAGGTAATAAAGATGTTGTGCCGGTTTCAGTTATAATTTCACGTAGTTTCAGTGATGACGTAAACGTTTCGCCTAAATGTCACTCTTTTAAAACTTAAGTCCCACTAGGGAACAATAATACCCACAAAGTTCCTGCAGTCATGTATTCGGGGAAATGGATTTCAGAAAGCGAGAGCGAAACTGTGGCGATATACGAATGGTGCACCAAGTTAGAGATGGTCTATCGTTCCTGTAAGATCTATATAAGTACCTATGCAAGAACGTAAAGTTGAAGTACTACAACTCGGTAGTAAGACCCTCCGCACGCTATGTCTCTGAGTGCCTTTTGGTGAATCGAAAGGGCCCCTCTCAGGAAACTAGAACTTAACCCCTTCAGCCCTGAATTATTTTAAAAATAGAATAAAACACAATCTTGCGCTTTTTCATGTCTATAAGAACCTATATATTGCATGTTTGAGCAAAATTGAAAATTTTCATACTTGGTTTCCAAAATAAAAAATTTCAGATAAATTGGACACTGGGTCAGGAAGGCAGTGAAATAAGATGTGAAATAAGAAAGCAAAAGTTATATATCTGGCTCAATATTTATTGTGGAAGATATATCGCAAAGTCGTCTTTGTGCAAAATTCATCAATTAATACATAAAATAATTAACAGCTACTGATTTCATGTCAGACGCACTCCGCAATGGGTACGCCATTTCCACTGTTTACATTGTAGCACGCCATTCTGGTGACAGGTGGCAGCAGAAGCACGAATCTAAAAGCGACAGATCTCCAGTAAACAGGCCACTGAGTCTCAAAGTAACGCGGAATCGTGCAGTCTTCTGAAATCAATAAAAAGTCGGTGTCCAATATATTGGACGCCAGGTCTGAAAGGGATAATGAGAGGAAGATCCAGAGGAGAATACTCGTCTCCCAACGTATCAGGAGTCCCGCATCACTCCAATTTTACGCGACCCACAACATTACAGAGCTCCCATCAGCTGGTGTGATGCCGGGTACTCGGATTCATCAGTTTATCTCCATACCCGTTCACGTCTACTTGCTCGATACAACTGGGAACGAGACCTCTCAGACCAGGCAACATTTTTCCAGTCATTAATGAGGGAGACGGAACCTACAGAATAAGGCACAATAACTGGCGTTATAAACATTTGAAGGACTTAGTCACATGTATGAGGAAAAGGCGACTGGCTTTCTATGGGTACATGACCCATCTGAATCACTCCATGCTCACCAAGAGGACCATCACAGTGACAAGCAGGGGAAAAGCATCCTACAGAGCGTCTTTCCACTGTCTCTCACAAGCAAGAAGTCCAATTTCGGTGTTGGCGGGCACATAAGAGGCATAAAGTTTTGAATCGTGCATTTAGTAAGGTTACACGAGTGGACTTCGGCTCCGAAATCCCGTGTCAATGACGTTTCGTTGAATGGATCGCACGCTGTCGTTGATAGCCCAGTATTGACATCGACTTAAATTTCTGGAAATGATGCGCTTCTATGACGTTGAACGATACACTTCAGTCGTCATAGGTCCATTTATGCTTGGTTGGTCCATCATTTTCCAGCTGCAGCGATGTCGAAAGTTTGACAGTTTACCCTGACTATGCACTCTTGGAATGTACTGGGAAATCTTCGTCGCTGCCTCACCGATGTTGTGTCCCAGCTCTCGTGAGTAGACTACAATGTTACTTAAATCTCAAAAACCTGCCATTTCAGCAGCAGCAGCCAATCTAACGCCTGTTCTTGACATCTTGTTCTCTGATTTCTGCTTCTAAATGAGGTCGTAGTTTTAATTCCATTTGTTATCAATGTAGAGGGTAAATTACTAGAGGTATTTAGTAACTAATTTTATATTTTATCCCTGATGACTTCAGAATTTGAAAGAGTGTACTCCAATCAACATTGTCAAACGCTTTCTCCACATCTACGAAAGCTAGGAATGTAAGTTTGCCTTTTTTTAATCTAAGATTTAAGTGACTATTGCCCCCGTATTCCTATATTTGACCTAAATCCAAATTGATCTTCCCCGAGGTTAGCTTCTACCAGCTTTCCCATTCTTCTCTAAATAATTAGTGTTCAAATTTTGTTAGCATGTCTTATTAAACTGATGGTTTTATAATTTCCATACTACGATGAACCTCTTTGGATTGGGGTTTATATATATGTATATTTTTTTTAGTGTGAGGATATTTCGCCTGTCTCATACATCTTAAACACCAGGTGAAATAATTTTATCAAGACGGGCTTTACGAGAGACTTCAATAGTCCTCTACTCCAGGGATTGTTCGGACAAGTCTATCATTTTTTCTCTCCGGATAGTATCCCCTGTTTCATCTTCATCTACTTCCTCTTCCCTTCCTACAATATTGTCCGAATGTTCATTTCCTTTGTAGAGCCCTATATATTTTTTCCACATTTCCTCTCCCTTCTCTGCTCTGAATAAAATGTTATAGATTGATATCATCAATGTGCAGGGGAATATGCGCTAATATGAAACTTCCGGACGGATCAAATCTGTGTGCTGGACGCGGGATTCGAGCCTAGGAACTTTGCCTGCCCGGCATGCTTCAGGGCCCATCCTCACAGCTGTACTTCCGCCAGTACCTCGCCTCCTACTTCCAAAACATAACAGAACTTCTGCGAACCTTGTAGGACTAGCACTCCTGCCATGGTGGAGTGGCCGAGAGTTGTAAAGTACCTTGCTGGGAAGCTCGCGGTTACTCACCGTCGGCATGTTTGTGTTAGGAGTTACTGTAAAGTGAAGTAGGCCTAGGGACTGATGACCAACAAGTTCCTTGGATTTACAAACATTTGAACTGGCACTCCTGAAAGAAAAGATGTGGCTACGCCATGTCTTCACCTTGTCCTTTGTTCCAGGAGTGCTAAACCTGCAAGGTCGGGGGTTCGAATCCCCCCCCACCCTCGGGGATGGATGTTTGTGTCGTCTTTAGTATAAGGTACTTCATAATTAGTTTGTAAGTTTAGGGACTGACGATCCCGCATTTAAGTCCCTTAAGCTTAACAAGCATTTGAACACTTTTTTCTAGTCCTGCAAGATTTGCAGGAGAACTTCCGTGAAGTTTGGAAAGTAGAAGGCGAGGTGCTCACGGAAGTAAAGCTATGAGGACGGACTGTGAAGGGTGAAGGGATAGCCCAGTATTTAGAGCACTTGGCCTTGAAAGGCAATGGTTCCAGGTTCTAATGCCACTTCCAGCACACAGTTTTGATTCACCAGGAAGTGTTTATTAAAGAGATATTTTAATACATTCTGCTCCACGAATTGTGCGATATATTTACCACATATGTAACATAGAATGTAAAATTTTATTTCCTTCTGAAGAAGGCACCCAGAGTGGTGCCAAAACATTGCTAGAAATCAATAAAAAGTTTCCTCCCTTCCTTCGTAAACTTTGGACAGTTGCTGACAAAAGCCATATTCAAGACTGACTAATTTTTGTCTTGTTTTAGGGCTTGTTACATAATAATCGTGCTCCTCGGTTGCCCAGTGGCCATAGTCGGCCGGCTGGGGCCGTGGCGAGCGGACGCGGCGGTGTTTACGCGTCTGCTGCTGTCGCCTGCGAGCTGTTTCCGGGTGAGTTGACGCTCTCGTAGCGGCCGCAATAACGTGTTATTGTGTGAATCATGACTAGAACACGAACATGACTGAAGTACCAAGAAGAGATACTTTGAAGTTTGTATTTGATTGCAACTATGCACGACCGAAGTCATATGAAATTGAAGCATGGATTGAGGAATCACTGAAAAGTTCCTTTGGCGATATTATCGGTGTCCATCTCTCAATAGTTAGCAGTACTGTGTATATTAAGTTCAAAAGTCCGGAAATTTGTGACGAAATTGTGCAGTCCCGTGCTGGTAATCTTAAATTCAAGCACTGTGATGGGAACGTTGGTGAAGTTAAAGTGACGCACGCAGGGTTTGGTATTCGGACAGTCCGAATATTCGAACTACCATTTGAAGTTCCTGCAGAAGAAATTAATGCCGCTTTGGCGAAATATGGAAAGGTCGTCAGCAATGTTGCTGAAAAATGGATGTCGTTTAAAGTACCTGTTTTGAACGGTGTTAGGCAGGTGAAGATCGAATTAAAGACACATATTCCATCATATATTTCGATCTGTGGCTATAGGGCGATTATCATGTACGACGGTCAACCGCGTACTTGCTCTGGTTGCGGTTCAGCTGGTCATGTTCGAGCCCAATGTATTCAGAGAAGGGTGACACAGGTACCTACAGGCGAAACAGCGCCAGCTGACAGGATGACGACCCTCCCGATCTCTTATGTGGATGCGGCCCGATTGCGCACGAACACGCCGGAGCACTCTCATTTCAGTGAATCTTCCGGTACCACAGAAGCTGTTCAAGACACGTCTATGGAAATTCCCACCCAAGATAATTCTACCGAAGATGTGACAATGGAACATGATCAACCGGAGGCACGAGCTCGGCCGGCCTCCAATACGGTGCTCCAGCCCAAGACGACGGAAAGCGTCCGAGTCCCAGCAGCGAACTGGAACCCAACCCAGTGGTAAACGAAGAACGAACTCCGGGAAAGGAAACCTGCTCCTCAGGAAATCCAACAGCAGTCTCCCCCAAGAAACACAAAAAACGAAGAATAGCCCATCAACACGCAGAGAAAACAGTGCCAATATTGCCCGAGAAACTGACGGAAATTTGTCTCAATTTACCTGACACCACATCAGCAAATTCCGATCCGAAGCAGCAGAATAATAGCAAACGGGTGTCGGAAATCTCCCCACCTAATATCGAGCCGAGGGACCATGAAGCTGTGGAAGACCCACCGGGATTACAAGCCGTCGGTAGGGAGAGGTCAAGTCTAACGGAAAACGGCACACAATGCAAGACTGCCTCAGCCCGTATACTGAACTGGGCATATGACGGGGAAGATGTGCCAATGGAGCAAGAAACGGGTAGAGCTGGACCACCAATAGACGATGTATCAGCCGCAACGGGAGAAGAATTATACGACCTGCCTCTCCAGTCCCGTCGGGTGAGACAGAGTACCGTTTCTAACAACCATTAATGCTTTTATCGACATCGAACCTCTGCGCCCTGGTTGGAGAGTGTAATTCTAACACTGAATGCCTGCGTTTAAGGATTACAAGATAGCCACCGTAAATATAAACAAGATCATCTCACAACAGAAGATACACAGTCTTCGTGATTATTTATACAGCTGTGATGCTGATATCGCTCTGCTGCAAGAGGTAGACAGCGAATTTCACCCAGATATTCCGGATACGAAGTACTCAGAAACACCACCCCAGGTAGTACTTCGGGAACTGCTCTCCTAACCAAAGAGGGTGTGATTGTATCGGATGTCGAGAGATTGGAAAATGGCAGAGGGATATCGTGTCTCATTAATGGAGTTAGATTCATAAATATATATGCCCCTTCCGGGAACCAAAATAGAACAAGTAGAGCCCAGTTCTTTGCCAGTGATTTATTGTATCTCCTCCGGCGAAATCGGGAGGACGTTGTAGTTGAAGGCGACTTTAATTGTGTCTTGAAGCCAAAGGACCAATGGCCAAACTTTAATGGATGTTCAACTCTTGCTGAAATGGTACACCAATTAGAACTAGAGGATACTTGGGAAATAATAAACGGCGACCAACGGTGTTTTACGTATCATACTGCGACAACTGCGAGTCGCCTGGATAGGATTTACGTCAGTAAAACCTTGCGGGGGACGGTATCTGCAACGGAAACGTGGCCACTGTACTTTTCAGATCATTCGGCGTACCACTGCACCATTCGCATGACACGGCAGAAAACGTTCCGTGGCAGAACAGGATGGAAGTTAAACGTCGATATTCTCAAGGAGCAAGAGTTGAGAGAACGGATGCAAGAGGCCTGGCATTCCTGTTTACGCCGACAACGCACGTTCCCATCAGTACTGCTGTGGTGGTGCCACTGCGCAAAACCTAAATTAATCAGCGTTTTGAAGGCGTATAGTTATGAGAGGAACCGACTACAGAAAGAAACTTTTGAGTTTTACTTTCGATGTCTTCGTGAACTGTATTCTGATGTACCTATCACGCCGGAGAAGTTCATCCAAATTAAAAGGATTAAAGCAAAGTTATCCCTTCTGAAACGGAAACAAATGGAAGGAATTAAAATCCGTTCCAGAGATGATAATTGCACCTCCGACGAACATACGTCACCCTTCCACCTCGGGAGAGAGAAGCGTCGCGCAAGACAAAAACTTATCACTAGTATAAAGAAAGAAGACGGTAATTTCGCGACGACTCAGGCTGAAATAAAAGAATATATAACGGATTACTACCAGCGACTGTACACAGCAGAGCTGGAGGATGACGAAGCAATACGTACAATGAAAAGTTATCTTACAATGACTCTTGCAGAGACCGACAGGGAATCATTAAGGTGTGACATCGCCGCGGACGAGATACAGGAGGCACTGAAAAAGGCTCAGCCTAATAAATCGCCCGGAAATGATGGACTACCAATAGAATTTTACAAACAGTTTTGGTATCTCATGGAACGATGCTTTGTAAGCATGTGTAATGAAATCAAAGCGGGTCACCAACCACCAGCAGGCTTCAGTGACAGTGTAATAGTACTGATTCCGAAAGAACACCCACATGAAGATATCACTAAATTCCGTCCCATCTCTCTCCTGAACTCTGATTATAAGATTGTAGCCCGTGTCATAGCAGCTAGAATTAAAAAAGTTCTCGCAAACATCATACATAACAGCCAGACAGCAGCAGTACCGGGACGCACTATTTTCAAGAGTCTAGCAGATTATAGGGAGATCATATCTTTCAGTGCCTTAACACGCCCTCAGGCAGCAATTTTAGATTTAGATCAATGTAAGGCTTTGACAGGGTTTCACATCGCTACTTGTTCGATATCATGAATCATCTCGGATTTGGTGTACCTTTTATTACGATAATTCAAAATATGTACACTTCTGCCAGCTCTAAAATCATCGTCAATGGTCAGTTCACCCGTCAGATCCCTATCCAAAGGTCAGTCAGACAGGGGTGTCCTATGTCTATGCCCCTATACGTTATAGCAATTGAGCCTTTGGTTAGAATGCTTAATTGCACGCTTAATGGTCTAACCCTCTATTCTACGACAATAAAATGCTTGGCATTTGCGGACGATGTGGGTGTCATTGTACGCTCGGAGCAGAACCTTCGCGACGTTACCGCTAATATGGCTGAATATGAACGAGCATCGGGTTCTACACTAAACTACAGGAAAACTCGTCTCATGCCGATAGGGAGTGGATTTCGGACAGATGCCAACTGCCCATACAGAGTGTGCGATACCATGAAGATGTTTGGGATAAAGATCAGCAGTTGTCCCCTGAAAACAACTGCAGGCAACTGGAAGGAACTTCTGGCCATGACGAGAGGCTACTTACAATACAACAAAGGACGTAAACAGGACTTGGTGCAGAAAGTACACTTCGTCAACACCAGAATCCTCTCGTAACTATGGTACGTTGGACAGATAATACCTGTGGTAGACAGTGTTGCCAGGAAAATTATGTTGGCAATAGGTTGGTATATTTGGAGGGGAGATATGTTCAAGGTGGGGATCAATGTCGTCACCCTTCCACCAGAAAAAGGAGGCCTTGGTCTCACCGATGTTTCATCTAAATGCAAGGCACTTCTGATAAGGCACATTATTCAGCTGTGCCACAAATATCCAGATAGTGCGCTAAGTATGGCCATAAGGATATATAAGCCTCAGAGTATGCAAGTACCAATCCACCTTGGCGACATGCATTACAAGGTGAACCACATTAGGATGTTTCTATTACAAATTAGCTACCTCCGAATGAAATCGAGCGCCCCACTACATGAACTTACCACCGCTCAACTGTACCGCCTTATGAACGACAGTGACAGAGTGAACCGAATGGAATTAAAGTACCCCGATAAGGATTGGACTGTTATATGGAAAAACATTAACAACAAAGTGCTCGATACGGATATAAGATCAACCTGGTACAAAATAGTGAATGAGACGATACCAACAAGAGAAAAACTTCACAAAATACATTTGTCCGTAACTGACGAATGCAGGGAGTGCCATCTCATCGACACCTTGCAACACAGATTTGTCTGTGGAGAAAATAAACTTATATGGGAATGGTGCAGGAAAATCCTGGCTTCAATATGCAGAACAGCACCTCAACACATTTCTCTCATGTCGTTACTGAAACCTGACGGCAATTACTACCCAATCAGCAAGAAAAACACGTGGACCTGGTTAGTAGGACACACACTATACTACATAACCAGTGCACAAGACAAGGCCTCATACTCAGGCTACAGAGTGTACCTCGCTACAAGAGCCCAACTCTTGGAGAAGGGTGCTAACTACAGGAAAAGATTTGCGAATTACATCACGGCGCTATAAATAACGAGGATATGAAGGAAAAAAGAACAAACAGAAAAAAAGAAACGAACAAAGGATGAAGACAGAGGAATGTGGACATAAAGGGACGTGCGGCATCCATCATTTCAAGGTTTGCCACCTTTTATCTATTACTGTTCATTTAGATCATTTTTCTTCAATTCCTTCAGAAGATGGTTTGGTTCACCTTCCCTAATCTCGACGTAGAGGGTTTGAGTTACCTTTCTTTTATATTTTCATTTTTATTTTCAAAAGACATTCATCTTCAGTACTTAGGGAAATACAAAGGAACTTGCTATCCCTGCACATGACCAAGACATGCGCGACCTTCGGTGACTGGCGCACTCGGGGCTAAGAGACGACAAGTTGAGAGAACGCACGATGACAAACGGGAAACCAGGAATACGAGACCAGGCATATTGCTTGGGGAAACATAATACAGCAAATATCGAGAAGACGAGCCTTGAGTGCTGTCGTTATGCTGAGGTTGAAGTATGGAGAAAATAAAAAGAACACACATTAAACCAATGACTTAAGAAGTATTGCGGGGCAACGTTTCCAAGTTTCTTTCCCGAAGAAATTTTAAGTTTCCTTGGTTAATGTCAGTTTCTATGCAGTGACTTCACTGACGGAAAAAGATTATGCACCTTCTTTTGTAGAGAGCTACGATATTATTTTATATAGAGGAAATAAATTATTTTAAAGGCGAAGAAGCCAGGCCGAGAAGGCAAAATTTGGCGAGCGTAAGGATGGGTTGAAGGGGAGGAAGGAGACCCAAAAAAATAAAAAAATAAAAAAAAGTGGTAGAGTGCCAGACTGCAAATACAAAGATCGCGGGTTCGATCCCCGTCATCTGCTCGGATTTTTGTCACTTTCCACTTCTTTCACCCCTGGCAGTATTGCTGATGTGAAAAATACCGAGTAGCACCGTGGTTCGGAATCCACGTTAAACTGTAGGTCCCCCTATAACTGGCTGGGTAAGTCAGTTCCAAGGTCGGAGGAAGGCAACGGCATACCACCTCCAAACAGGACCATGCCTAGCAAAGCACTGTGGTGTTCAAAGCAGTCTTCGAATTGTTGACTGCTTTTTACCTTACATAATAGTCAACAAACGCAAATTGTTAGCTTTCGGTGTAGCTTCCTTCAGTTTCTGTTTAGCTTACTTTGAATGATGGAGTACCTTATGTGTTCAAGATCGAGTTCGTAACTTCTCGGGACACGGCAGCCATCTTGCAGCGGCGGTGCCACCGACTGCCCTGGTCTAATAGACTCCCTAACAGGCAATTCCCAATGACGAGCAGCGCCGCAGCTGCCTGCGCCCTGGTGTAAAAAGGGCCTGAATACTGAGCTGCAGGTCTCGAGGGCTGTCTGGCTGCTAAAGTTTAGTTCTTCGTTTGAAATCCGACGTCCTTATTTTCTTGAACAACCCTGCGTGCAAGTCTGACACATTTATACACGTGTTCCCTAAGTAAATTTTTCACTTTTCCCTCTCCTAACCGGCAGTCACCATTCGGAACCATTTGATTATTAGATTTTACGACCCTCATCTTTCATGTGGTTTCGATTTTCCACTTGTTACTTTAATTTCTATTTCGCAACGGATAAAGCTCGTTCCGAATTCTTAGGACTGTCATACTTCCAGTCTGAATCGCCACCACAACCAAAATAGGTATTTTATATATAACAGCGCTTAAAGGACGGGCGGAGATACGGATTAAATGAGAAGATTGGGATGTAAATTTCACACAACTTATTGAAGCTAGCACGTCAACACTAAACATATGAAAAGTGAACACAATGATATTACGTAATCCTACCGACTGGGTAGGTGTAAAATATTTAAAACTAGCTGAAAGTTCCCCGTTTTGTTTGGGTTTAAAATAAGTTTTTCTGTAGAAGTGTACAAAACCGCTTCTTTACGTGTAATAAAAGGGGGGTTCATTATCAAACGGCTTAGAATAGACACATGGCCAGAATGAGATTGGGATAGAACGATACATATTTAAGAACCTTCCCCATGTAATTTTGTGTACGTGTTCCAAATTTCACTTTATTTTGTTGTCTGGACCTTGAGTTATAAGGGAACAGACAAACAGACAACAAATGCGTCTTATATGTATAGACGTTGCAATCGAAGTCTATAAGTAAAGTACTCTCCCCCACGCACCGAACGAAATGTTATGTAGACAGTAACCTTCATCTTGATTTCAAGGTAAAGTGTACAAAATTTTATCAAGATCGGAGCAAAACTGTGGATTTTGGCGAATTCCATAAGTACCCTCCACCATACACTGAACGAAAGTTTATGTAAACAGTGCCGTTCCTCTTTTTTTGAAGGTCAATTGTGCCAAATTTCATCAAGATCAGTGCGAAGATACAGATTTACACGGACACATTGAAAATGCCATTTCACTTTTTCTCAATTTTTCCGTTTGCTTTTCAAAAAGTGGAACGAAACCCGTTTAAGAACCTTCCCCAAGTAATTTTGTGTACGTGTACCAAATTTCAATTTATTTGGTTGTCTGCATCTTGAGTTATAAGAGAACAGACAGAGAGACATACAACAAATGCGTCTTATAAGTATTACGGGCCTCACTATATGTATTGGTTGCATTACGTTCTCATATAGATAGAACGGGGCACAAAGGGAGCTAATTCTCCAGTCAAACATCATTAATTCTCCTCACAATTCATGCTCAAGACACAATAATCTGGATGGGGCATGCTCTACGTAATTTTGCAACACAAGGCGTTAAACTACGTACTCCCTAACACAAACAGCACAGAGGTTCTCTGGCAGTACCAGCATACTAATCATAAGTTTCGTGACTTACATCAACATTCGCGAAAAGGAAAAAAAAAAGAGAAAGAAAAGAAACACATATTAAACAAAAATCAAACATATTTCAGGAGGAAAATACCTCTGACCGTTAGGAAGAATATAATTCACAACAAGATCGAAGATGCTAATAGGGGATTTGGTACTATACTTATTATGAAAAGGAAGCAAATGTACAATGGCGGGAAACAAGTGCAACCATGTGCGCTTCCTCTAAGAATGTTCAAATGTTTGTAAATCTATCGGACCAAACTGCGTCGTCATCAGTCCAGAGCTTACAAACTACTTAAACATAGGTAAACTAACCTAAGTACAACACACAGACTCATGCACCAGGGAGGACACGAACGTCCACGGCGAGCAACCGCGCGCTCCGCAGCGAGACGCTTTAGACCACTCGGCTACTCCACCGCGGCGCGGTCGGCAATGGTTAAGATCATATATTGAGGGAAAAAAAGCAAAAATTACTAGAGGAATCAAAAATTATTTAGACACGGTAATTAAGAAATGTTAGTAAAGCACACTTAAGGAGATTATTAACTACTGTTGGACCCTGAGGATAGACAATTGTAGAAAATAGGAAACGGCGGGAACGCATGATCAGCACGCTCGATACAATGAATTAAATATGATTTTGCAACGTCGTCATTTATTTTGTAATACTAACACACGCAATTGATTATGAATCATTACTCCATGGTGTTTATTTGAAACTAAAAACTGAAGTTATGATGGCTGAAATCTCTCAAAAAAGAAACCGTTAAAATTTCAAGTCACACATTAGGCCGAATTTCTACGCTAAAATTACTTGAATTTGCATCCCACACATAACTTCGCGATAGAATGATGGTAGTTGCAACATTACCCATCGAATAACTCAAGAAAATCGATGCTATGAGGCACATAGACGATACTCACTCCAGACCTATCATACTAACGTCCGCTCAGGCCGAGGACTAGTGCTGGGCAAATGATACTCGCGTTCGAACATGTTCGGGATTTCCCGATACAGCAGAAAACTCGATACAGTATCGAACTGTCCGAACACTCAGCTAATAAATGACTGGCTAATCTGCCAACGATACGTAGGAAATTTTAAAATTAGCGGGCTATCGCTTTGCTCAGAACTAATTTCATAGAAAGTACATGTAATTGAAAACTAGGGCATAACTATGAAAAACTGTACATTTTTAACAGTGCATGTGGACCTGTCTGGTATCACTGCAATATATGATCCATTGATAAACAAAATATCTGCTACTATAACAGAACTACTGCAACACTTTAATGGCGGCTAACATCAAGAGGGAAAAAATGTGAACCTCCATAAGTAGAAATTACATTTAATGTGATTGTAAGAGACGACAATCGACCATTCCATTCCCTGTTCATACGATACAATAACAGCGAAAAATGTTACCACCTTTTAATCAACTTGAAAAATGAAATAGGGAAAACATTAGAAAGCTAATAGCCAATAACGTAAATAAGTTATATAAAAATAAACTGTAATTGCAACCTCGCAATAAACGATGCACGAGCTGCTGTGTACGTATCAACAGGCGTCGCTAGATCGCAGCACTAGAATTTTAAATCGCGATTGCTATCGTTTACTTATAGCCTATATTAGTTACTGTTTTTACTTATGACCTGCACCCCAGAAGCTACTATAGTCGGAATTTCACACTTATTAATTCCCTATCTTCGTTATAAATCGGATACTGCACGGCACAGAAACGATTTATGAATACCATCGTTGTAAGTCGTAGAGATAGTACCTCCTGACATTGCTAGATAGCGTCGTGATCGAATGTTCGAACATTTCTGAGATTTCCCGAACTGTGACGTAAATTGTTCGAACAGTTCGAGTCATGTTCAAACCCGGCTCTATCGAGGACTCTTGTCTCTAATGGCGGACACCTCTCCTAACCCTTCTTCTGTTTCAAGTTGCTCGGCGGAGCTCTCCCATTGGCTGAAGGCATAACGTGACACATCGCCAACCTGACAACCCTAAAAGATTCGCGTTCTACTGGCTAGCAACCTCTGGTACCACAAGAAAATCTCTGCTGTTCTGTGAGAAAATGTTTGGCTATCCTACTTGGAACCTCTTGCTGCTGCTGCTAAACCCACTACAATCTCTGTCATCTCACCACCTCTGCCAAACTCACAGATACACACACACACACACACACACACACACACACACACACAAAGAAAGGGAAGTGGGTGCTGTGGAGCCTGGCCCTTGTATTTCCTTATTTAATGCAACTTCTGCGTCCACTGGTCCCTAATTCAAAACTGCACTGTAACAAAATAATGACCTGAACGGCGAACTAAGCTCGTCTAAAATAAAGGATCCAACCAATCTGTTGTTATTAGTAAAAATGAATGAAGAATATCGTAGGATAAAGTAATTAAGCGAACTAATAGTACCGCTTCACGTTTAGCAACGCCCAGAAGATATCAGCAGAGTAATTAGAGGTAAAATCGCGGACATATTGGACCGTTTTTATGATTTAGCGTCGGTTATATCATTCTTCAATTCCATGGCCTGGTACAGCACCAGTATATTCCATTCACGGAATAAAATAACTCTTTGTTGTAATTATTAAGAAATATTTAACAATAACTTGTTTAATGCTCGTGGGGTATCTTGTGATTGAGGTATGTGTAAATAATGTACAATTTATGTTACATAATAGCATCCTTCATTTGCTTGGTTATCTATCTAGCACCGTATAAAGTAAGTAAATTAAAAGGTTTAAAATGAATCACTTGCCTTTAAACTGCGGAGGCTACGTTACTCAAGATTAAAATAATCTAAAATAATGCCATTAAAGCGGGTGATAGGTTGTGCCAATTTATTCAAGAAACCTGAAATGGCTAGTGAAATTGGTAAATAAAAATCTGGATTTAGATACATGAGTTTAGAAGGAATGAACGAATTGCGTTAAACTGAGAAAATCGCATTGGTCATGATTTTTTTTTCTAGTTTGTTTCGGTTCGCCTTAACTCTCAGCTAACGTCTTCTGCTTTTTCTCTGCCCATAACGCCTTCATCTTCTGGCTGTGATCACGCTTCCTCTCATCCGTTCATTTAAGTCTAGTAGTGGAGCGAAGAGTTATATACAAACTATACAAAAACCAGGCGGCAGTTATTAGAGTCGAAGGGCAAGAAAGGGACGCAGAGGTTGGGGAGGGAATAAGACAAGGTTGTAGCCTTTCCCCAGTGTTGTTTAATCTATATAATGAACAAACGGTGAAGGAATTCAAGGAGAAATTTGGAGAGGGAATTAAAGTCCAGGGAGAAGAAATAAAAACATTGTGGTTTGCCGATGACATAGTAATTCAGTCAGAGGCCGCAAAAGATCTGGATGAGCAATTGAATGGAATGGACAGTGTCTTGAAAGGAAGATATAAGATGAACATTAACAAGAGTAAAACGAAGGTGATGAAATGTAATGTCAGAAAATTAGGTGATGCTGAAGTAATTAGATTAGGTAATAAGACAATAAAAATGGTGGATGAGTTTTGTTATTTGGGTAGCAACATAATTTCTGATGGTCGAAGTAGAGAAGATATAAAATGCACAATGGCTATGGGAAGAAAAGAGTTTCTAAAGAAGTGAAACTCGTTAACATGCAATATTAATTTAGATGTTAGGAAGTCCTTTCTGAAAGCATTTGTTTGGAGTGTAGCATTGTATTGGAGTGAAACGTGGACGATAAGGAGTTCAGATAAATAGAAGATGGAAGCTTTTGAAATGTGATGTTACAGAGAAATGATGAAAATTAGATGGGTTGATCACGTAACTAATGAGGAGGTGCTTAACCGCATTGGGGAGAAAAGAAGTTTCTGGCATATTCTGACTAAGAGAAGGGATAGATTGGTTGGACACATTCTGAGACATCAAGGAATTGTCAACTTAGCATTATAAGGAAGAGTGTGGGGTAAAAATCGTAGAGGGAGACCGAGGGACGAATACAGTAAGCAGATTCAAAACGATGTAGGAGGCCGCACGTATTCTCAGATGAAGAGTGAGAAGACTCTCTGTAGGATGACTTGTCGGTATTGAGTTCGGTTCTCGGTTGTCTGTAATGGGATCTGCAGTTTCTCAAAGTGTGATCTAACAGAGATGAACCACTTGAATTTAGATGCTTTTTCCCTGCGTGTCACTGTAAGGATGCTCTTGTTGAGCCTCGGGTGATTCAGGCGGGTCATGTGCCCACAGAAGTCCAGTCGCCTTTTCTTCATACATGTGACTGCATCTTTCAGATGTTTATAGAGCTCATTATTGTGCCTTATTCTGTAGGTACCGTCTCCCTGTTGTATGACTGGAAACATGTTGTCTGCTCTGAGAGGTCTTGTTCCCAGTTGTATCGAGCGAATAGAGGTGAACAGATATGGAGACAAACCTCACGAATCTGTGTACCCTGCATGTCACTAGCTGATAGAGGTTCTGTAATGTTGTGGAACGTGTGCAATGTGAGTGATATGGGACACTTGATACGTCGAGATGCGAGATCACTTACATCATATCCGTTCGGCTTTCTTACGGAGTTGGACAATTCAAGCAGGACAATGTGACATTCCACACGACACCAGAATTGCTACAGAGTGGATACAGGAACACTGTTAAGAGTCTAAATCTTTCCGGTGACAACTAAACTTCCCAGACACGAACATTATTAAGAATAATTGCCTTACAACGTGCTCCAACACGACTTCATTGTCCAATCCAACCCCCGTTGTGTTGCGTCACTTCTGCGTGCTCGTGGGGGGCCTGCGCTATACTAGGAAGCTTGTAGGATGGCTGGCTAATGGCCACAGGTATTGAGTTGCAATTACATACCTTGTAGATCCCATCACAGGTGGAATGGGTGGGGAAAGGTGACATTGTTGTGGTCTTCCGTCCGGAGACTGGTTTGATGCAGCTCTCCACAATACCCTATCCTGAGCAAGCCTCTTCATCTCCACATACGAACGACAACCTACATCTGTCTGAATCTGCTTACTGTGTCCATCTCTTGGTCTTCCCCTGCGATTTTTCCCCATACACTTCCCTCCAACGCTAAATTCACAATTCCTTGATGTCTAAGAATGTGTCCTACCAATCTATCCCTTCTTTTAGTCAAGGTAGGTCAGAAATTCCTTTTCTCCCCAATTCTGTTCAGTACCTCCTCATTACTTACGCGATCCACCCACCTAATCTTCAGCATTCTTCTGTAGCACCATATTTCAAAAGCCTCAATCCTCCTCCGGTCCGCACTGTTTATCGTCCATGTCTCACTCCCATACAAGGCAACACTCCACACAAATGCCTTCAGAAAGGACTTCCTTAGGCTTAAATGAATATTCGATGTTAACAAATTTCTCTTTTTCAAGAACGCTTTTCTACCCATTGCCATTCTGCATTTTATATCCTCTGTACTGCGACCATCATTTGTTATTTTACTGCCCAAGTAACAAAACTCATCTACCTCATTTATTGCTTCGTTTCCCAATATAATTCCTTCAGCATCAGCTGATTTTCTTACACTGCACTCCATTACCCTAGTTTTGCTCTTGTTAATGTTCATCTTATATGCACTTTTCATCACACTGTCCATTCCGTTCAATTGCCCTTCCAGGTCCTTTGCTGTATCTGACAGAATTACTATGTCGTCGGAAAAACGCAATGTTTTTAATTCTTCACCCTGAACTTTAATTACTTCTCCAAATTTCTCCTTGCTTTCCTTTATAGCTTGCTCAATGTACAAATTGAACAACAATGGAGAAAGACTACA
The DNA here is from genome assembly GCA_026315105.1 of Locusta migratoria. Classification (NCBI taxonomy): domain Eukaryota; kingdom Metazoa; phylum Arthropoda; class Insecta; order Orthoptera; family Acrididae; genus Locusta; species Locusta migratoria. The sequence goes on along the minus strand of CM048744.1, from coordinate 111,825,178 downwards.
ACCCTGTCTTACTCCCTTCCCAACCACTGGATCCCTTTCATGTCCTTCAACTCTGACAACCGCTGTCTCGTTTTTGTACAAGTTGTAAATAACCTTACGTTCCCTATATTTTACTCCTGCTTGCTTCATAACCTTAAAGAGTTTATTCCAATCAACACTGTCAAAAGCCTTCTCCAAATCTACAAAAGCTAGAAATGTAGGTTTGCCTTTTCTTAATCTATCTTCTAGGATAAGCCGTAAAGTGAGTATTGCTTCCCGTGTTCCTACATTTCTCCTGAACACAAACTGATCTTCCCCAAGGTCGGCTTCTACCAGATTTGCCATCCTTCTGTATATAATTCGTGTTAATATTTTGCAGCCATGACTTATTAAACTGATGGTTCTGTAGTTTTCACACCTGTCTGCACCTGCTTTCTTAGGGATGGGGATTATAACATTTTTCTTGATGTCTGAGGGTACTTCACCTATCTCATACATCTTACACACCAGGTGAAACAATTTTGTCATGGCTGGTTGTCCCAGAGACTTCATTAGCTCTGAGGGAATATCATCTACTCCAGGGGCCTTATTTCGACTTAGGTCTTTCAGGGCTCCGTCAAATTCTTCTCTCAGTACAGTATCTCCTATTTCATCTTCATCTACATCCTCTTCCCTTCCTACAATATTGTCACGAAGTTCATTTCCTTGATAGAGCCCCTCTATATACTCTTTCCACCTTTCAGCTTTCCCTTCATTGCTGAGAACTGGTTTTCCATCAGTGTCCTTGATATTCATAGAGCTGTTTTTCTTTTCTCCAAATGTTTCTTTTATTTTCCTGTAGGCTGTATCTATTTTTCCCCTATTTATACATTCTTCTACATCCTTGCATTTGTCTTCTAGCCATTCCTGCTTAGCCATTTTGCACTTCCTGTCAATCTCATTTCTTAGTCGTCTCTACTCCATTTTGTCTGTTTCATTTACTGCATTTTTACATTTTCTCCTTTCATCGATTAAATTTAGTATCCCCTGTGATATCCAAGGACTTTTTGTAGGTCTTTCCTTCCTAGCTATTTTGTCCTCTGCTACCTTCACTATTTCATCTCTCAATTTTACCCATTCCTCCTCTACTGTTTTATTTTCCCCTGTTTCTGTCAATTGTTGCCTAAAGCTCCCTCTGAATTTCTTAAGAACCTCAGGTTCCTTCATTTTATCCAGGTCCCATCTCCTTATTTTCCTACCTTTTTGTAGTTTCTTTAGTTTCAGCCTACAGTTCATAACCAACAAGTTATGGTCAGAGTCTATGTCTGCCCCTGGGTATGTCTTACACTGTAGAACATGGTTCCCAAATCTATGTCTTACCATTATAAAATCTATCTGTTATCTTCAGGTGTCTCCTGGTCTCTTCCACGTATACAACCTTCTTTTGTGATTATTGAACCAGGTGTTTGTTATAACTAAATTATGTTCTGTGCAAAATTCTACCAGGTGGCTTCCTCTTTCATTACTTTTGCCCAGACCATATTCACCTACTATCCTCCCTTCCCTTCCTTGTCCTACTACCGAATTCCAGTCTCCCATAACGATTAAGTTTTCCTCTACCTTAATTGTCTGAATAATTTCCTTTAGCTCCTCATATATTTCTTCGATTTCCTCATCATCGGCAGAGCTAGTTGGCATATAAACTTGTACGACTGTTGTCGGTGTTGGCTTCGTATCTATCTTGACAATGATAACGCGATCACTGTGCTGGTCATGGTAGTTTACCCGCGTTCCTATTTTCTTATTTATTATCAATCCTACTCCTGTGATATCCTCAATTGATTTTGTATTTATAATCTTGTACTCACCTGACCAGAAATCCTGTTCATCCTGCCACCGAACTTCACTAATCTCCACTATATCTAACTTCAACCTATCCATTTCCCTTTTTAAATTTTCTAATTTTCCTACTCTATTAAGGGATCTAACATTCCACGCTCCGACCCGTAGAATGCCAGTATTGTCTTTCCTGATGATCACATCCTCCTGAGTAGTCCCCGCCCGGAGATCCGAATGGGGGACTATTTTACCTCCGGAATATTTTACCCGAGAGGACGCCATCATCATATGTTCACACAGTAGAGCTGCATGTCCTCGGGAAAGGTAACGGCTGTAGTTTCCCCTTGCTTTCAGCCGTTCGCAGTAGCTGTGTGGCAAAGCCACATTAGCTGATGTTACAAGGCCAGCTCAGTCAATCATCCAGACTGTTGCCCATGTAACTACTGAAAAGGCTGCTGGCCTCTCCACAGATACCCCTCCGCTGTGGTTGCACCTACGGTACGGTACGGCTATCTGTATCGTTGAGGCACGCAAGCCACCCCACCTCGGCAATGTCTGTGGTTCATGGGAGTGGAAGGTGACATATGGTGTAACATATCGCACTCCCTTGAGAAGTTGCTCCGAGACTGCCTAGACTTCTTTTGATTTGTTGCCGCCACCTCAGTATGAGACCTCCTCTATGATTTTTTAAATTAGAAATCTTTATATATAAAAATGAATGTTTGTCTGTATGTCGTCTGTGTGTTCATAAACCATTCATTCGATTGCAATGAAACTTTAGTACGCCCACGAAGGTTAATGACCGAAAAATAAAAAGAGCACAACGTATAGCTCAGAAGACATAATGAGAGGCCACCGCGTGAGAGTACCCACGTCAATTATTGGAAAATGGTAGTAGTTAGGGACCTGCAACAAAGTTTGCATGTATTTTCGGACGTTTCAGAAGCGTTTTGTAACTGCCCCCGCCCCCTCCCAAAAATAATGAAAAGAAAAGAAGTCTACCGCTCACAAACGTTTCGCTGTAGATGCCGTAAAACTGTCGCATCGGGCGTGACCTTTTATCAAATAAAGTTAGCATTACAAATTTCCATGTTACTATTTATTTTTGTCTGCAAGTCTCTCTTAATTCTCTTGCATCCAAAATTAGGCAATCTCTTTTCTTAATATCTAACTATATAAAAGTGAAAGGACATACATTCGTTAGCTAAACACGAAAACTATTTCACCTATGAAGGTGAAATTAGGGAGGAATGTAGTTTATAGGTAGAAAACGTCAGCTAAGAAAGTATTTTGTGATAGGTGCATGGTGGAGCATACTTCTCAGAGAGACTCACTAAATCAACAGTTTCATTCCGATATTCACTAAACTTCGCACGCTTGACATTCAAAACAAGAGGAAGGTCACCGTCTACCTTATGTTTCATATGGTGCATGGGGGAGGATACTTTGCAAAAAAAAAAAAAAATAAATAAATAAAAAAAAAAAATGGCTCCCTAAATACCTTCTTCCCGCCATAACTTGAGAACGGCTCGACCGCTTACACAGATCTTTTTTTTTTCCCTCAGAACAAGGGATGTATGAAATAAAACTGAAATATTTGAGAAGAACAAAGTGCGTTTCTCAATGTAACCCTGCTTTTCTACTGCATAGAAATAAATAGTTTTGTTACGATATTGATGAAATTTTGCATACTATTCCTTAAAAACAAGAGGAATCTCATTGTCTGTATAAAATTTCGTTCGGTGCATGGTGGAGGGTATTTAACTTACGGAATTTTACAAAATGCATATTTTTGCTCCAATCTATATGAATTTTTGTACGCATGACTATTAAACCAAGAGGAAGATCACTGGGTACATAAATGTTTGTATGGTACATAGCAGTGGGTAGCTTGCAGAGAACTTTGCGGAGAGAGGGAAAGGTGGAAACGAACAGAGAGAGATGGGAGAGAAAGAGATGGATGCAGAGAGAGAGAGGGGGGGGGAGGGAATGTGGACTACGAGAACTCTTCTATAAATAAACACCCGGGAAACCCCAGGGTTCCAGCTAGGGTTAGATAAACTAATTTATAGAACTTAACGTGATTTTGTGTAATTAATGCGTTTATATGAGTCTGTATTGTGGTATGTTTAGTTTATGTAATTGTGCTCTAGTTAACAAAAATGAATGTAGTAGTTGGAGAAAGTACGCTTCGCCCCAAAATGGTTGGTGCGCGGGACCAGCACTGCGGATTTGAAGTCAGTCCAGCACACACGGCTCTCGCGTCAACAACTATGACAATCGCGCTCCTAAGATAGACTGTCAGTCAATTCAAACTTAATATTTTTCAACTACTATAATTACAATTCGAGAGTACTAGGGCCATGGACAGTATATGTGGATTGTTGTTTCACGACATATAAATAAATATTATGAAACAAATGGCATCCCTTCTTATTTGAAAAGTAGCCGCAATTTTATAAGTTATACAGCTTATACAGCACTTTAAGATACAAGGATCAACGACTTGTGCACTGCTTTTGCGTGGGGACAACAACGCAAAAGAACAAGTTCTGAAGTTCTCAAGTTAGAGAACAGAAACTTTAACTGCAAGCACTGCCGTTTCTTGTAGTTCTACGGACCTCACGTGCAGTGATACGTAATTAAATCCTTGTCACGAGTGTGGTAACGAGTATGATAACACCTCCGAGGGAATTTTTTAGAAAAAGTCTTAGAGAGACAGATTGATTATGTAATATTGCCATCCTTTTATCAAACTCTCTATCCACCTATTATCTCCGACTCCACCGTAACTTCTACAAGTTTCTTTAGCTCTTCAATGTAACTACAAGCGAGACACATTGTGGTATTACAGATACAGGGGGAAGCTGATTGATATTCAAATGTTTTGTGTCTCGTTTCCACCGGTTGCCGTAGGTGTCGGTGGCCGAGTAGAAAGAGACCGACACAGGAATAAAGGATGCACGCGTGTGCAGGTACGGGGGTGACCAGCCAGTGGGACAGTAGAAACTGCAAACACTAAGCTAGATTAGTATAAGAGATATATTTCATAGAAACGTTCTAATACTTAACTTTTACAAAGTTCATTACTGCAGAATGCTGATACATATTTGAAGTAGACAGAGGCCTGCCTACTGATGATTCCTAGTGCCTATCCGATAGCCAAGTCTTAACTGGTGCCTATCTGATTCCCAAGTGGCCGATGCAGCAGTCGTGGCCACGAGCGGAGTTGCAGCAGAGGGCGCTCGTGGCTGACGTCTTAGGAACGCCGCGCCGTGCGTGCATGGCGGCGCGTGGCGAAAATACGTGGCGCGCACTTCATACTTGTGCGACACCACAAAATGTATAAAATTTTGGGTGGGAAATTGTAGTTTAAAGATGAGGCGTTAGGATGCGCGGAAGGATACAATTTTGGGAGCAGAGAGAGTACGCTTTCGAACGCTTGGGAAGGGACTCGTAACTTGGCTGTGGTGGTGAAAGGTTGTGATGCTGGGCCGTGTGAAGCCGCGTTATGAATTTGTGATTTGAAGAGATAGGCATGTGTGGACTTACAAAATTGACGGGACTGTGACTGCAGAACTTAGTCTCTGCTTGAAAAGTGATAAACTATGCACGGTAGTATGGCTGTGGAACAGTGATAATTCAGACATCGTGTACTCGTGTGATGACAAACTGTGTTTTATAACAAATACTTTTATCGCGGATTAACTTGGAACTGCAAAGTTCAATGGTCTACTCTAACTTGCGAGTAACAATTTGGAAATTTTACCCTCGAGTACTTGAGATATTTATTGACCCAGTAATGAACAGTAGTCGCAGAAATATTCACTTATTTACCGATGCATAAAGTAGGAACACCTCCACGTTTCATGTCTATTAAGAGCAATAAACTCCATTTCTTATGTGAATCACTTCTTTATCTTAGAATCCATTTTATTGGTCATTCAGAGGTTTAATTTATGTGTGTTAAATATATTTCACGTTATCATAAGCAAATTGATAGACTAGCTAAACTACAGATTAATTATTGATTTTGTTTAAACAGATTGGGTAGCTGTTTAGGGCATAGAAGCTGACATACATAACTCACCCCTATGGACAGAGACCAAGAGCCATAAACTTTTACTCCCCTGAGTTATGAGAACCGATAGAAAGGTCACAATATATTCTAACGGCTGGTCTTGTGAAAACCTTAACATGATCCTAGCTCAGATAGGAGCTGAACACCAAGAGCCTCAAATTCACGATTCAGATCTCGGCGTCTTCAAGCACACTACCACGCTGGAATGGTAAACCCACACAATTGAGAGCATTCTGGTGTCCTATGGTACACTTTATAAATACCTGTTTTATTGCAAATAAAGAATAGACGTTTTTCATTGAAGCGTATTTAAACGGAAAACTAAGCAAGGTGGTGCAATGGTTAATAAACAACAGACTCGCATTCCAGAGGATGGCCATCCTGATTTAGATTTTTCTCCAGGCAGTTGCCGCCATACTTTCTTTCATAGGTCACGGTCGAACTTCCTTTATCATGCCTGACAGAAACTACCCGAGCGTCAGCTCTGTCGCTAATGACCGGGATATCGACGGGGCGTTAAATCCTAATCGCCCTTCCCTTTAAACTGAGAGGCTGCCAGGAGATCAGAGTACTTTAACGACGCCTGCAGGGGTGCTGCCAGTTAGTGCCCTTCGGCGCACAGTTTTGGAGGGCAGCGCGGACTGCAGAGGCGGAGCTGTTGTGGGTGGCCTCTAAAGCGCACGCCCTGATCTCCAGGCGCCGGTGCAGTGGGCCGCAGGGGGCCACGAAGTGCTCCCCACAGGATGCGACCGGGCCTGGCGGAAAGCCAACCAGGTCCCCCGGAAGCGGGCGTTAAACGCCGCTTACCGCATCGCAGTCGTGGGCTCCATAATAACCAGACGGTCATACTACCTCCTCTTTACGTTCGTACGGCGGATTTATGTTTGCAAAGTACACTCGGTAATTAGCAGTGTGCTTATACTGCGCATGTGATGTGGTTGTGATGAGGAACACAATTTCATCTTGCGAACGTAAAACTGGTATGTTGTTTGGTGGAATAAAGGTAAGACTGTTCTATTGATTGGAAAAACAGGGTCGCTACAAGGATTTGGCAATAGTGAGCCAGCTAAAGTAGGTCTGTTTCAAAAGCTACTCATTCAAAACTAATCTGGTGTTAAATGCAGCATTAATAATTGTCATCAGCTGGTAGTTAACACAATAACTATCTTTCCAATCAAGCTGATTAGAGATTAGTTGAACACTTTTTTATTCATTAACATTATAATTCTGTTTGGCTTTGGCCCTAATATTGACACCTGCACAGTTAATTAGGAAACAGTGGGTTTAAACTGATTGACAGCGCAACGGATATCTTTGAAGACAGCAAAAACAATACGGAGTCTGCATAAGGCTCACTGACTACAGTATAAATTTTTGCGAGAGAAATCTGAAAAAAACACACACCACTTTCTAATAATGCAACTGCAATAAATTATTTCGTTGAACACTTTTTTTATTCATTAACACTATAATTCTGTTTGGCTTTGGCCCTAATATTAATACCTGCACAGTTAATTAGGAAACAGTGGGTTTAAACTGATTGAAAGCACAACGGATATTTTTGAAGACAGCAAAAACAATACGTAGTCTGCATAAGGCTCACTGACTACAGGATAAATTTTTGCGAGAGAAATCTGGAAAAAACACAAATCATTTTCTAATACTGCAACTGCAAGAATTTATTTCGCTAACTGACTGATTGCAGAAGCTTAGTATCTTGTTCATCTGTGTATTATTGCACAACAATCACTATTATTATTAAACGTAACATCAATAAAGGAATGGGTTAATCAAACTCAGCTTAGTCAATATTATGCTTTGATTTTAATGGCCAATAACTGTCAATGAAAGGAAGTGGGTTAGCTCTCTAACTTCAAAAATGAAACAGGTAAAGAAGTTTAACATTCTCAATTATTATTAACAATAATGATTACATTGCCTTATCACAAGAACAACAAAATCTTCTCAGACAGATACATATATGAATGATACAAAATCTTATAAAGACAGAACTGTCTGTGAAAATCAGACTTCAAAATTATACCATCAGCTCGTTCAAAGGCAGCTAACCAAAGCACGTCCCATTAATACCAGAGCTACACACCGACTCGCTCTTGCTGTTCCGCTACTACATACATAGTCTTTGACAGAGATGTTACACGACAGAGTAAAACATATACGTAGTTACTCAAAGAAGTTCATACAACATTTTACATCCAAATATCGATACAAGACTGGCGAAATAATATTATTGAATTTGTACAGATATGTTTCAAACGCTACTGAACTGTAGTAACACCACACACCTGAACACTAGATTCATATTTTTCAGAAGATGTGTTAGTGGTTTTCGCCAGAATGTAACTTTCAAATGTATTAAGCCATTAATTCAAGGCGTAGGAGTAAAATTATTCGGGCAATTGTGAATCCACATGAGGTAAATATCACAGCCAGGGAAATTTGTTAACGATAGGACAATCAAACATTATTCAGTATATCGAAATAGCAAATCATTATTCCTCCTCTGTCCGGGTTGGCACCAAATGATATCCAAGTAATTGTTCCGGTTTAGTTTAGTTGCATCTCGGTTAAAAAAAAAAAATACTGTAAAAACAGAGGTGAATACAATCAAATATTGAAACATACTAATATTTAATAAAATAATAGAAAATAAAATATATAAAAATAACATATGAGACATTATTTTTATATATTTAAATTTACATAAATTATTTTTATCACTTTTTGTCCAAACTTTTTGTAGAAGTGGCTCGAGAAACAGGTCGATGTCATTTTTATTTCTGTAATTGCAATCAGCTGTATTTAAAAACAAATTCAACAGCCGCAAAAATTCATATATTGTGGGGCGCGTTCGTAAATCACGAGACCAATTCCAAGAATAAGGATTCATGAATATTAATTATTATTAATATTATTTATTACATAATTATAACAATATTATTAACTCTTCAGGTAAAACTTCCTGGCTGATAGGCCGTGGTGCAGGTATAAAAATCCCCTCCTCTCCAACTGCAGGAGACATCTTCCAGGGTCTTCCGGCTACTGCCACTGTTGTCTGAGGGGCTCTCGCATTTATAGAGGGCACAGAGGGCACCACCATAAGTCACGTGATGTTGACTGTGTGGCTGTCTTTGGATGACGTCGTCATTCTTGATTAAAAGTAATCGACTGTCATATTGTTGGTGCATTGTCGACATCCATATTTTATCTAACTTCAGAGCTTCTTCTTTTCTATTAAAATTATTCCGGTGTTTGTGAATCTCTATTGCTTCTCTATATATGCGTGCGTGGTAATGTAATGTTCTAGCTAAAACGCTCGTTTCATTAAATTTTATTTGATTGTTCCCATGTTGAAAAACATATTCTGCTATTGCTGATTTTTCCGTCTGGCCCAGACGACAGTTCCTTTTATGTTCAGTTAAGCGGGTGTAGATGCTTCTTTTAGTTATTCCAATATATGCTTCACGACAGCTGCAAGGGATTTTGTATACCCCAGGTATTTCTAGGTGGTGAAGTGCGTCTTTTGCTGATCTCAAGTATTCTATTATCTTCTTGGTAGGTCAGTAGATCGTCTCGACACCATGTTTGGCCAATACTTTCCCGATTCGATCAGTAATTCTGTTAATGTACGGAAGGAAAACCTTTCCACGTGGTTGCCGTTGTCGCTTGAAACTTCTGCATTCTTCTTTTCTTCGATGGATAGCTCGATCAATTTCCTTGCCACCATATCCATTTTTCTCGAAAGTCGACCACAGGTGATTTAGTTCAACCTTCAAGTAAACTGGCTCACAGATTCCGTTGGATCTCTCCACCGACGTTTTAATGATACCTCTTTTTTGCCTCGGATGAATGTTTGACTCCTTGTGGAGGTATCGATCAGTGTGTGTGTCCATTATGTATACCTTATGGCCCAGAGTCCCATCCTCCCGTTTAATTATCGATACATCCAGGAAGTTGTTAGCCATTTCTCTCTTTCTCCATCGTGAACTGTACCTTTTGATTAATGCTATTGAGATGCAGTTAGAAGATATCCAGCTCATCTTTACCATGGTTCCTTACTACAAAGGTGTCGTCAATATATCGTTACAACTTAGTTGGTTTCTTGCTGGCCGTCTGTAGCGCCTGCTGTACAACTGCCGGCCGCGGTGGCCGAGGGGACTGAGGCGCTTCAGTCACGGTCTGTTCGGCCACTACGGTCGGGGTTTCGAATCCCCCCTCGGGCATGGATATTTGTGCCGTCCTAGTTCGTAAGTAGTTCATAAGTAGTTTGTAAGTTAAGTCCCATACGATTTACAAACATATTAACATTTTGCTGTACAACTAAACAACAAGAAACACTAAAAGAAGCGTCAACACCCGCTTAACTGAACATAAAAGGTACTGTTGTCTGGGACACAGGGAAAAATCTGCAGCAGCAGAACATGTTTTTCACACATGGGAACCATCAAATAAAATTTAATGAAACGAGCGTTTTAGCTAGAACATCACATTACCATGCACGCATGTATAGAGAATTAATAGGGATTCACAAACATCGGAATAATTTTAATCGAAAAGAAGAAGATCTGAAGTAAGATAAAATATGGATGTCGACATTGCACCAACAAGCCTCACGTGACGTATGGTGGCGCCCTCTATGCCCCCTGTAAATGCGACCACAGTGGCAGTAGCCCGAAGACCCTAGAAGGTGTCTCCCGCAGTTTGAAAGCCTGGGGAATTTTTATATCTGGACCACGGCCAAGAATAAACATCAAATTATTCTTTAAACCTCGATTAAGTGACTTGTCTTTCTGTCTTGTCGTCTCGACAGAGAGCCCTGACGTCGGCTGTGAGCGGCAGTGCAGAGGACAGCCGAAGTCCGCGGCTCCACCAGCGAGGGCAGCGTGGCCTGTCTGTTATGTTTTGACGCATGCGCTGTAACCGCCAAGTTTTCTATATATACTGGAACGCTGGACGCACTCTTCAGTCTTCATCGACTCACCTGAGGATGGCTAGCAGGTGTCTGGCTGAAATATAAATATCGTGTGATGTTTTAGACGACGACCGGCTGCATAACCGAAACTTCTATGAATATTAAAATAAATTGGTTTTCCTGAAAAGTTGCTTTTTTAAATTTCGTACCTTTTCCTCAGATTCTGTAAATGCTAGAATTATTAAAATTTTTCGCATATTTCTGTAAACCAAATAAAGGTCTTCTTAAGAGTAAATTTTGAAATTCTGATTGCAAGCTGAGATATGGGACAAAGAGCTGGGAATTTTTCATGAATTTAAGTTTTTACTTGTGGAATTACTACTGAAAATTATGAAAATTCTCGTATTTGACCTATTCGAAAATCCTCACGAGAGAAACTTACAATATATAAAGAGATGAAACAGAGAAATTTTTGTAGAAATCTCTTGAATACTTTCGGAGAAAAAGGAATATACAATATTTTTTTGAAAATAAAACTTAAAATTTCATTACAAAAGCTGAATATATAAAATAATGAAAGGATTTTATATGTAAACGAGTTACTTTCATGTAAAGCGTGGTACAAAATTTCATTGCCAAACTTCCAAAACTGTGGATTTGGTCCATTTTGAAATTTTGTGTATGTTTTTCATCTACGTTCCGCCTTAAAGTAATGCGTTTTAGGTCAGTAATTGCATACATAATTATTAAATAAATTTTAATATTTGCAACAGTTAAGTTTTTTTATTCCTTGAACTGAACATAACGCAGTGTTCGATAACCATTTCCACCCCAATGGGTCTCAATGGTATAATTACAGATTTTTTAAATTCCTGCAGCATCCACAAATCTCAGTGATTCCACAGAAACCAAGCGTTCTACAATGGAAACAAAAGGATTAAATGCCATTATCAACAGGCTCATGAGTATGTAGGGCTATTCAACACATTGGAAATCAAGTAAATGCGTGTATTTGTTGCATCAGTGAGTCTGCTTTTGAATCATTTATAGGTAAATTTTATTATTATTTTACTAGTTTAAAATCCGGCGTTGCCCATGTATTTGCTTGTGGGAATCATCTTGCCTATCTACTTGTTCCATCCCCCTCGTTCCGCCCCATCTCTCTGTCCTTTTCCTACTTCTCTTTGTGAATTACCTGCACATCCAGCAGTTCCTCCCCCCCCCCCCCCCCACACACACACACACGCGCGCGCGCGCGCGCGCGCGCGCGCTGTCAATACGTGTCTTTCTCCTCCCTCCTTCTGATATAAACAATGCTACATGTAATTCACAATAATGTTCCCTCAATTCCGTATTTATTACAATCATCCATTACTCTGTTTCTCCCTTCTCCCTTACTTCATTCACCTACTTCACCTCCTCAATCTACTCATCTGCTCCTCTCACTTCTCCATTATTTTCTCTCCACCCTCTATGTCAATCTCCTCCTCTGCTCCCCATCCTCTCTCCGTCTCCTCCTCGTCCGCCACTTCTCTCAACTCGTCTCACACTGTTTACTTACGGGCGCTAGAGACCACTATATCGTCCACTCTGGTAACACACACATCATCATCACACCTCCACCTTCACATATAGGCGGCATTCGAAAACAAACGAGCCAGAGACATAATTATATAAATCAGTACCTGTATGTTACAAGTACTGACTCTGGCTCTTGAGACACTTGTCCCACTGTACAGCAACTAGGTAATAATAAACGATTTTCTTTCTATTCCTAGTATTATTTACAATTTAACACAAGTCATTGTTTGACACATAGTAACATTGTAAATTTAAGAAACAACAAAATTAATCTTGTACACCTCATATATTTCGTTCCAATCATTATTATCATCATATAATGTTCTATTTTCAGCTTATAAATACAATACTTTTGTAATATTAATTATTGTAAATAAGATCGTCTATATAATTGTTGAGCATTGTAATTGTTGCTGAAAATTTATATTCAATTATGGTAAATCTCTGTATCACATCTAAAATTGTAAGTGCTTTTCATTATTATTAACATTACTACATTGCAAATTAATATGTAATTGTACGATTTTGTTCTATTTGAATGCCGTATGTACTTATATAGATGTTGGAGCTTATATGTTTAAGTGTGGAACATGTAACAAACTTGTAATTATTAAACCACTGTAGACTGTAAATATCCAAAATGTATAAAATTGTTGTAATTTCATTTTATTTTTATAACGATATTGTATTATTATTGGTCAATATTTTTGAAAGCTGCACAAGTAATAATGCTGACTCTCACAACAATGTGGTCCACCTCCACGTGGTGAGGCAGGGGAACGTTGCAATGGGTTTCCCAGTGCAGTGGCTAAGAGACTAGTTGTGAGAGCATGACCCGCTATATTGTATAGGCAGCGGGTCTAAAAGCAAACAGCACTGAAAAAAAAAAAAAAAAAAAAAAAAAAAAAAAAAAAAAAAAAAAAAAAAAAAAGGTGTCCCACTGTCACACTAGGCGGCAAGGACGTAGCCAAAGGGGGCTTCTTGGGGGTCCGGACCCCCTATCCCATGAACGATAAAATACTTCTCAAAATGATGCTAAGGACAACACACACACTCGTGCTCGATGGTGGTCTCGAACCTCCGAAGGGACTAAATGCAATAAGACACGATCTAGCTAGCGTGTAGTGAAACTGAATGATATTGTTATCAGTCAAACGTCGAATAACGGATACGCACTATCGACAGTCAACAAAGCCATCTATAGCTTTTAATTATCTATAACAACATCGGCTATTGTCCAGTTCTGCTTTAGCCGTTGTCCATTGTTGGCCTCACTCCATTATTGCTATGTTTAGCACTACAGTGGAATGTTGCCGCTGCCATTTATTTATTTATTTTGTGCTCTTCAGATAAGTTTCCAATTATAACTAAGTTCATAACAATGAAAAAGAGAATAACCGACTTTCATTTGTCTACTAGCGTTATGGTAAGTTAAAATACGTACTACTATAATAGCTTATTTATCTGTTTACAGCAGTGGAGTCGTTATTTCGAGTGGCAATATTTCAGTATATCATAAGGCACCTCACTTAGAACGTGTAATATTTTTTAAAGTTGGGTTTCAGAGTAATATTTTATCTAGAAGATGGATACGTTGCAATGCCAATAAGAGTAAAGAACCAATAATCTTGGAAATAAAATTGTAGACTTACGCTTCCTAAAGCAATAGGCAAAGTTTTTATACTGATGCAAAAATTAAGGCAGAGTTTGCGAAACACCCAGCTACAGTCGTGGCTGACAGGCAGCGAGCTTGGTGACGTGCAACCGTGTCGTTGCCAGTGTTCAAATAGAAACACTACTCATTCAGGTAATCTGACTTCATTTGGATTAACAACTGAATGTTCTGCTGACGTATATTGAAACAATTTTTAAGAAATGTCTTCCTCAATTTTGTATATAAAATATTGCAATATTTGCAAAAAGGTCTTACAAAACGCAAACTATGTGCATAAAATATAAAAATATGTTGGCCTAAATTTGTTTTTAGAATAAATGGAAAACATGAGCCTTTGTAAATTTCTCTTTAACCATTCTGACCCCCCTTTAACAATATCATGGCTACGTTACTGATGGCGGTCTTATAAAATTCCTGGGGCTGCGATATGAACCAGTTGCCCATGTACAGCTGGACGTCATCGTCCGACCACGAAGGTTGTGGCTTTCACTGTCACTCGGCAGTCCTGGGTAGTGAGTACATCAAACAGATGGACGATGACATCGGTAATCCAGTGTGGTGCTCCGGACCCTGCTTCATCGACTAACGAACGACACCCGTCCTTCCCTGAAGCGCTTGGGTCACTCCTTGACCTTTCCAACGCCATAAATGTGTAGCATTCGCCGGTGAATGCCCATCCCCCTTCTCCTTCCGCTGTGTTAGAAAACGAGCGAAATCTCTTTGATCTTCTGTTGACGCCTCCATGTCACTGATTGCAATGCGACTGGCAGCGTTGGATGAGTGACGCAGACTGCTGCTAGCTTTGTGCAATCACGTGACATTCACGCGTGTCCTCTAGGCTCATTCACGAGGCTCACATTCCTACGTCATCCCTGTTTGAAAGACGACCGACTGTCGTCTTCCATATATTTCTTATAAAATTATAATCTATTTGATGTCGCTAGATTAGCATTTGGTTAAAATAGGACCCCACTCTTTTCAAGCCATGAGGAATAGCATTTTTATTTCATGTTTTAACATATTAGTTTTTGAAATGTTAATATTGCTAAGATTTCGTTATTTTAATAATTTATTATTGTCCCTGTGAGAATGTTTACTTGTTTTACTTTTAAGTGGATGTGCGAGAATCTAATGGCCGTCTGAATGTGGATAGTGGTGGCTCGCTTTGCATGGTTCTCTCTGGCTCAGAGTCGATAGTCGTTACCAACCCCTGCTGCTGATGCGACCAAAGAGGTTTCTACACCTTTTGGTTACAAGCTAGTCAACGAGTCCTCTACAGGGCGAGTCTCACGTCCCCACCATCGTTATTTGGTAGCTTTTTCGCGCCTCCTGGCCGCTAGGTCTTCACTTTGTGCTGGGATCGTGGTGAGGTAAGGTTAGTTCTGCTCTTGTGCCTGCAGAGATGGTAGCTATTCGTTGTCTAGAATGTTTAACTTAGACTCTTGAACTTAAATTCATTTTTTGGAATATTCCTTCCGATCGTGCGCGGAAATGTGTTCTAGTTTTTCAATCCAGTAATTTCCAACAGATAAACGCGGTATATGTGTTACAGTTGCAGTTTGATAACAGCCTGGTACATTCAAACCTTTTGTGATTATATGGCGGTGTACGAACTCTGTGTAAATTCTTTCTAGTTTTGTGGGGCCCGGTTTCTAACAGACGATATGTTCATTTTTGTACATTGCATGTAAAATTTTTCTTATCGTTTCCTTCTGTGAGTGATATGTGGTCGGTTCTTAGATCAAAACGTTAATCTTCCACTATTGTTTCTTCCATGCCCATCAGGCAAGTAACTATGCGTGTCTCCTTCTGATTTCCACTAACATTTCGCGATGTTCTCTCCCCGTCTATTTTAATTTTGCTGTTTCTTCTCCGAACTTGTAGTACGCACTTAGTCTTTATCAGTAATTCTCTCCGAGCCTTGTACAACCTTTCAGTAGGTTGCTTATGAAATTCTGTGTATTTTTAAGGGTTTCTGCCGTGGTTTTTATTCTCACTTTTCCGTCTTTGTAATTATTTCACTTTTCTGTTTTCTTTAGACCGGACTTCATCCGTGTCTGTAATCGCTCCCTATCGCTTGTAGCTGCATTTCATTCGCTTCCTTACGTAATTCTAAACATTTCTATGGGTTGCATGCCGTAGATAATTTTCTTTATTTTTCGGAAATTCAATTTATACATTTTTATCGGTTTTCGGAACGACGTGGGTCCGAACTCCGACTTCAGGGGTTTGCAGCTAGTCACCTGAATTCACACCACTTCTCATAAAACCAGTGCCTAGATAGTTTACTCTCAGATTGCAACTTAAGAGTACACCGTGATTTTGTGTAATGAATCCGATTTTTAACCACTTCACCAGGTGAAGTGCGATCATGTAACGTAGCCGTGTGTCGCCGTTAGCGTGTTTTCTCGCGTTCTAATCTAAATGAAACTTAACTTTGATATGCTCACGCACCATCTGAAATCAGGCCCGACAGACCAGAGCCATCTTTGCAGTTTTATTCTATATTGTTTTATGTGGTACCTCCGACTTGCTGAATTTCGCCTACGATAGCGGCGCCTTCTTCGGTCTCGTTTCAGCACGCTGATTTTGATGAGTTTCGCTGTTGAATTGCGTGTATGTGAGCGAGTAAGTGTTGTTTGTAAATCTTCCCCCACAGTAGCGTTAAGTTCTGTGTAATTTATGTTAATTTCAATGCTGCGCATTTTTATTGTATTAACAAAATTCGTCCTCCATTTTGCTTGCACTCGACCTGAATAAACAAGTGAAGTTAAGTATAATTTTGACTTGCCTATAAATTATAGTTTTGCAGCAACTTGTCCTGTTTATTTAATATTATCTTTCACCAGTGCTGAGAACAAGCTCAGATGCAATTTGTTATGTATAAGTTCCGCTGCGCCATAAATGTGTTCTTATCCACCTTTATGAAATAACGTTAATTGTGGTGGTTTGTTTATTAATGTCTTTGTGTAATTTCGTGTGAGGTTCTAGTATGTTGGCCACTGTGTCGTTAACTTCCTGTTATTAGAATATTTTGAACCAAGTCAGTTCTCAATTTGTGCCAGGGAACAAGGTTTTGCATCAGGGTGTAGCCGGTAGTTCACACGGATCTTTTGCTAATTTTATTCCAAAAATTACGCTTTTTTATAACAGTAAATTCTTATCTGGGTACCTCCTACCGGAATTAAGCTTCTATTTCTTACAGTGGCACCCCTTATGTTTTACAGGATACGAATAAATAATTTTAATTGTTGTATGTAAATAGGATGAAATTGTACATATTTATTTGTGTATATATGTTGTAATGCCATGATGTGAAACGTAATGTTTGTTGTTTCATATGTACGATCGGGGTACCACAATGAACTTGGGCAGCGTGTTCGACGCAGCAGCCAACATTGCTGGATATGGTAACTATCGACAATTAACCGACGGCTACATTTGCAGAGACAAAAATAAAATATTATTACTTCATCCTTGTCTGTCGTAATGAGTTGACGTTTTGATACGCCCATTGCTTTAGCTGACTTGTATTATATCCGACGTCATAAATTTGGAAGTTTTTGTAAAACAATTTATTTTGTCCGTCGCAGTTGCACAATTTTGAAGTCAGTGCCTAGTTTCGGATTCTACCGTCCATTATCAAACTGTTAGCCTTTTTCAAACCGTGATAAACTAAGGCATGTTACATTATCCTGTGTCGATACATATTACTTATTACATTAAAATTTAAATTTGCAGTTAAAACTGGTGATGCATCCACGGGCCTCCAGCGTGTACCATTTGTAACATGCCTTGGATTATACACGGTTTGCAAAAGGCTGATGGTTTGGTAAAGGACGGTAAAGTCCGAAACTAGTCACTGGCTTCAAAATTGTGCAACCAAGACGGACAAAATAAATTGTTTTGCAAATCTTCCCAGTTGCTGATACTAAACCATCCTAACGATGAATTTTCATAAATGTGGGAGACATTTTAAGTTTTTTTAAACTTTTATTTAGTGTGTGTATTATTATTGTAGGAAGATGAGTCTGATTTATTTAAAGTATTTAATTCCTTCAAGAGGATAATTGAATGGTTTACTGAATTTAAACATTGACTTATCTTCAGTTGTGGCAAGATAAAGTACATTAACTATTAATACAAAACTTCCGTTTAGCATGCAGTGAACTTCGATGTGTGAGTTTAAAAACAAAGCAGTAAAATAACAGCGAACCAGTTGCAAATTAAAGTTTAATAAACTTTACCGCGTTTCAATTGATATAAATGAATCTTCTTCAGAAAATAAATGGACATTACATTCTTACCGTGGAAAAGTTACACGCGTCAATCTTTGTACACATGATTTAGCCCTACAGACAAAGGTACTTCAAACGTATAAAATGATAATATATGCTGTGTAACATAGCAGACTGCGCGGCGTGCTAACCGCTACATCATGTGTACAAAGATTGACGCGTGTAATTTTTCCACAGTAATAATGTAATGTCCGTGTATCTTCTGAAGAAGATTGATTTACATCAATTGAAACCGCGGTAAAGTTTATTAAACTTTAATTTGCAAATGGTTGGCTGCTATTTCACTGCTTTGAATTTCTGTTGCTCTACGCAGCCACGTTTTAAATTTTGCGTTTAAAAATATCGATAGCTTAGCAGTGTACGGTGCATGTGACTGATCTTGATAGTGAACTACAGTAACAGTTCAAAATTAGTTCTCCTAGCCCGCTCGTACAAGGATTTTTTATTTTACTTTATTTAACTAAAGAGAATACTTAATTTTTTATTAATTTATTTATTTTAAATCGTGCTGGTGGTGCGGGAACTTGGATCGAAGTTGATAACTTTCGCCGACAAAATTGACAGTTAATGTTGCTTCGAGTCAACAGTTACCTAATAACCAATTGAGACTTGGTAAAAAAAAAAATTCTTTTTTTCTGAAATGGTGTTCATTTACAACTTTTAGCAAACTAGTATGGTCTTAAATTTTATCATCGACCGTACCCTGTACCACCGTAGCTTGCACGCTCTGGTCGGAGCCACACCTCGTCACACACGCCACTATATTGCCCTCCTGTCACCGGTTTGCGCATTCCAGACTTCGGCTCTTTTCTTTTTGAACGTCACTTACATCTTCCCACTTTCGTAGTGAACGGTCTTTTGTAAGAAACCGCTCCGAAATGAACCGTATTGAATCTTATGTAGTCAGTGATATTCATCTTCCTTCGAACATCGGATACGTATAACTTCTTCAAAATCGCAGTAAAACTGTAGGTTGGTGTGGAAGTCCGTTTTTAATAACCCTCCGCCATGCATTGTATGGGATGTTATTAAGATAAGAGTCCTTCCTCTTTTCTGAAGGTCAAGTATGTAAAATTTCATAAAGATCGGAGTAAATCTTCAGAAATGTGGGCATTGCAAAGTTCGTGCAAAAGTGGCCGTGCGCGCTAAAGCCATTTCTACACGGGAAGTGAGAGCTTACGAGATTACCCATGATGCACCGTTCACGCCGGCCGCGTACAGTGTAGACGCGTCAACTTGCACGAGATGCACGCATACGATCGCTAGTAGACGGTATTGGATGGGTCCTATTCTCACGCGTATGGAAGTGTTTCGCGCATGCGCAGACGACTGAATGGGGAATTCGGCTCACAAACGACGAAAACTTGCTAATTTGTTTAAGGATGTGTACTTGTCTCCTGCCCAGAGGAACGTAGTTTTTTACTCAGTTGTGAGTGTTTTAGGAGGTGATAATATAGAGGAATTGCATTAAAAATTTCATATAACATGTCTAAAATTTTTATTGAATACACAGATATAGCTGTTCATATGAAAGCCAAACAAACTTAGGGCAAATGTAAATCGAGACATTTTCATTGATTTATCCGTCGGTTCTCGGTACTAGGACATCACACTGACTTCAAAGTACAATTTTGTGTATGTTCTACAGTTCATTTCCATTTAGTTAGCCAGTTTTCGGCTTACTAGGACATATTCAGACTTTAAAGTACGTCGAAAACCTGTTATTTAAATAGAAGTCAATATGTTGATCTACCAAGAACCGACGAAAGAATCAGTCAAAACATTCAAATTTGCATGTGCTTTAAGTTTGTTGTACAAACCAAGAGCTGTATCTCTGAAAAAAATAAAAAATAAAAACCTGGACACACGTTGTATGACATATTAACTGCAAATCGTCTTTATTTCCATTTATAATATTTGCAATTTTTCCTGAAACAAGCTGTAGTTAACAGATGTAATATTTGTTTTTGGTGAGCATTATTTGAAGTTTCAGCACGGTGAAAGGTCTATGTATAGACACCTGAGCTTGTTCATCATATACATAGATGCCTCAAACCGCAGGGGTTGGAAGTATGCAATCACATTTTATAATGGCGTTAACACGTGTGAGCGACGTAGTTACGCATGAACTACATAACTACATACAGTGGCAGTCTAAAACACAAATATATGTTTTAATCATCACAAGTTATCTTACAGCTTCGAAAAGTGATCTTAACTGATCGATTCATTTGCACTGTAAATTGACAACAAACCAAGCAGACACGTGAAGTAGACGACTCAACAAATGCGTACCGTTTGAACGTTTCTTTGTAATTCGATGGTCTACCACAAGGAGCGCTGCAGCTGACAATGACTTTCTTGTGCGTGTTGCACGTCTCGTATAGAAAGGGCTTAAGGAGAATTGCTGCGATGTGCGCGGACGTTCCCCGTCGGAGGATCGAATCCTCCATCGGACAGCGTGTGACTTTTCTCCGTAGTGAAAGTAGTTTGTAAGCCTAGGGACGGATGAACATAGTAGTTGGGTCTCGTATATTTACAAACATTTGAATATTTATTGCACTACTAACAGCAAAACAAAAGGACAGACTTCTTTGAGGGGATATTAATATCCAGTGGTCTTACAAGTAGGATTCTGTAAGAAAATCATACTACAGGAATAAACCGATTTTCTTTTTCTTTGTAGGTGTCTAAGTTATCTGAAGATGGAAGTCTGGAGTTTCTGATGGAAGTGATATCTCTGATATCGAACATATGAAAGTAAATCCCGATGATGAAGTCATTGAAAGTAGTGGGAAATAGCGCATAACATAAAACTTCCTAATAGACCAGAGGTGGGCACAAATCGGCTCAATGAGCAGCGCTCCGGCTCAGGCCGGAAAAAGAGCAGCGTTAGCGCTCGGCCGGTAGTTATCCTAGTTGCCGCTAGAGGTCTGCACGCTTGATGGCGCACGTAGTTCCGTGAGAGTCCGGTATTAAAACACTGTGATTAAGTTATCTCGTAAGTAGGAACAACATTATACATACCTCTACTTCCTTCCTCGCGTTCATTATTAAGAAGATTAAGTCGAATTTCACCTTCTACACTTCCATACTGGTTGAAGTGATGTGTTCTATAGTGACGTTCTAAATTGTACTTTTTTATGCCTAGTATTTTACCACATACCATTTTGCTTCCACTTCGCTTTCAGTAAACAAGTAATCACACTCCCAACTAGAGTTGAACTGGAAAATAGAACGCCGCTTTACCGCGCCTATTTGACTAGCCATTTCAACTCAACAGCGTACTGTACGAAGACGTAATATCATATATTACAACGAAAACTCTGAAGTACAAAATTAGAACTTACAGATGTCACTGTTAGCGGTGACTTCTGGAAAAAAAATCGCTCTTATCTTTATAAGATATTTGCTGGCTCGACTGCACGCGCTGGGCGTTTTAGAGAAGAGTTTCCAGTATAATGTTTATAAGTTACTTACTTATAAATGTAATAGCGTTTTCCAGGAGATACCCCTAGCAGTGGAATCTGTTCATTCGCGTTGGATACTAAACGGTTTGCACTATTATAAGTTATTTTATTACGCACTCAGCCAGGAGCATTTCTGCGGCTACGATAGTGCGTTGGCTACGCATAACGCCATCTAGTGTTTTCAGCAGGAACTACGTGATGGACAGCTGCTCGCGGCTCTACTCCTGCTCAGACAGGCGGCTCCGAGAGCGCGGCTCACTCATTGCCCACCTCTGTGGTAGATTAACGTATATTAGAAAAGTCTGATGCAATGAGGTTAGAGACTAATATTGGTTTCCTGTACTGGATTAGAGTCTATATGGGCCGATTACTAAAAATTTCTTTTAATTAAAATAATTAAATTATTTTAATGTGTAGGTAAGTTTACAACTTAAAAATTACGTGTAACTTTTTTGTAAAGCAACAAAATATTTTGGCTGGAATGGTTACGCTACAGAGGGCGGTGGTAGCCCATACTTTTATATCGACTACCGAGGTGACACACATCTTGATTTGATGTGAAAACACAGAACACACACATTGTGACGTCTCCCTTCTTAGCTCTTGAAAGACTGGCGTATCGGCGAATGTATGGACAGGCAGAAATTTACTTATGGCAGTGGCTTGGATGTGATGCAAGGTTGGCAGCAGAACATGTAACGAGTGGTGTTATACTCGTCACTTGCCTATTACAGACTCTTATTTTCTTTTTGCCATAGCTAGCGCTCAGATTCTGAGAAATCTTAAATTTTACTTCAGTGCGAAACAGAGCTTACTGCATAAGTTGGCAACAAACACGCAAGATATCTCTGCCTTGCCTCTACTCTCTGCCACATAAACACATTACGCAGATAATGGAATATACTGTCAAAACTGAGCATGGACTCCGATTTATTGTAAAAGTTCGGGATTTGTGTGGCAAGAGAATAATGTGGCTAACTGACAGTTCTTGAATACGTTACGAAGTCACTTCTTATAATTAGGGTGGTAACAATAACAGTCATAGATATTATTGGCGTTTCAAGACTAAACTTTTCAAAATAAACACATCCCTGAAAATATTATACTTGCGTGACAAATGAGCCCAACTACTGAATAAAATGCGGTATGCATGTAACTCCGTTATATTTTAACACTCTAATCGTAACATACATTAGTTTGATTATATTCGCAACTGACACAATCACAATACACAAACAGCGAATCATCTCTAACACATTACGTCATAACATACAGTCTCTATGCTCTTGAAAACTTTGACTGTTTCATTATTCTTTAAGACAATTTATAAAAATTTTTTCTTTTTTTTTAACACACTTTCGTATAGTTTTTCCTTCAGAATACTGATTTTTTTAAAATATATTTTTTAAAACCTATGCTATTGCCATGAATGACGGAAATATGTTACAACATCCATACAAATTACTTGTTATCACCAGGGCCCACAGTGTTAGTGATGTCGTACATCGACATTTTAATAATGACAATTATACAATTTCAACACTGTAGCCTATATTTTTTAATTCATTAGTTACACTATAAGCTTATTTCAACTTAATAGTGTCTTCAGGTGTTATGCCTGCAATACATAAGTTTTCATAATATTTAGTATTAGTTTATTAGATATTTTACCTAGGTATGGTATACTGATGTAAATTAGTTTATTTAGCTTTGAAGTTGCCCTCTGTAATGTAATTTCTGTACGTGCTGTTGGTGGTTTAGGATTCGTTTGTTGTTATAGAGCTTTAGAATAATGTTGGGGTCGTATTCATTTTGTTGTGCAAAAAAATTTGTAGAGCTGTCAAATAAATGATAAATCCGTAATTTGATAAAGATCTTGCATTACAGCACAATATTATATATTATATTATATATACATAAAAGAAGAAAAAATACTAATATATATCACGTCACAATAATATTGAAATGCATAACAGAATGTGGTATGTAGCATTTCCTTTACATCTGTATAAAACAAGTAGGAAGCATAGAACTAAATATTATGAAAACTTATGTATTGCAAGCATAACACCTGAAGATGACTATTAATTTGAAATAAGCTTATAGTGTAACAAACGAATTAAAAAATATACAGTGTTGAAATTATATAATTGTCATTATTAAAATACATAAAAATTTCATGAAATTTAATTTTTTCCGTGGTACAAAGGGAAACATTGTTCACGAAATAAATCCGTTCAGAAGCTCTCGATTTCTATACAGACACTCTGGGCCTTTGCATGGTTAGTAAGTAGCAGAACTGGAAATGGGATTCAAAATATACCCGCATAAGAGGCCCTGCGCTCCAATTCCGAATACCGTGATATTTCGATGAAAAGAACGAAGTTCATCAACTTTCAACCCGGGTCTCACGGTGAAATATGAACTTAGACTTCACATTTACCCAGTTTGTCTGAAAAGTTCGGCGAGGATGAGGTGCGCTAGCATACACATTGAGGGACATGTCAACAAGCGCCCCTATCGTGCAAAGCACTGCGGTGAAGCGGTGGTGCACGCTGCGACCCAGAAAACAGAGTGAGAACTCTTGCCATTACTAAATTGAGCGCAAACCACATGCTTGTCACTAGAACAGCGGTAGCAGACAAAAGCGTCGGAAATATATTGCCAAAGGCGTACTCGTACATATCCTGACTAACTCGTATTAGCGTCGCAAAGAACGGTGAAAGCTAGGACTTCTTTGACTGTTGCCGAAAAATCTGGGGTAGAGTAAGATGGTCTCTCAAACGATTGTCGCCATTATTTACTTGCTAAAGCACTCACTAAACCGGAGGTAAGAAAATAAGTAGTTTTAAAAGTTCAGCTGCGACCCCGTCAGAGATCTCCCTTGCGGATCCCCGCTCTTTCCTTTCTCTCGTTCCTTTTTTTCCTTCACCCTCCAAAAACTGCAATGCCGCAGGGCAGGTAGGAGAAAGGAGGCAAACACACCTTGTGCAATTCACCTGAAACGAAGACCCGAGTTCTGCTTCGTAAACGTCCAGTTTTACATTCTGCATTAAGCTTACTAGGTTATTGCTAAACTAGTTGGTTTAAAACTTATTTGCATTTGACATAATACATTGCAGAATCGTGTTATGAAAGGACATGTTACATACAGTTAGAGGAGACAGTAATTATAAAAAAAAAAGCGTTTGTAAACCTATGGGACCTAACTGCTTGGTTATTAGTCCCAAGGCTTACAAACTACTAAGATTAATTTAAACTAACCTAAGGAGAAAACACACACCAATCCCCCAGGGAGGACTCGAACCTCCGATGGTGAGCAACCGAGCGTTCAGCAGCGAAGCGCCTTAGACCGCTCGGCTACTCCACCGCAGCCTGTAATTATCGGAAACACTCAGATACCAGTTGCCTACCACAAATGGTAAATAACAATCGTACTATTGAAAGAAAAGCCAACTTGATAGAAACAGAAAACAGAAAATTGACGCGACCCATTACTGTAAGTAAAAACTTGCCTGCAGCTTTCGTAAGAAGACTGAAAGTATGTAATAAAGATAAGTGTTATACACGCTCGCGCGGTGTTGACCGTGCGACCTAATACATCTTGCTGCGCATTGCGCGGCTGTACCCCGCTGGAGGTTCGAGTCCATCCTCAGGCATGGTTGTCTGTGTTGTCCTTATCATAAGCAAGTTTAAGTATGAATACTGCAATTTGGTCCCATAGCTTTACAAATTTACACTCCTGCCATCAAAATTGCTACACCACGAAAATGATGTACTACAGACGCGAAATTTAACCGATAGGAAGAATATGCTGTGCTATGCAAATGATTGATCAATAGATGACACTGTAACCATCATATTAGTGGTCGACTACAAGTGACAAATCAATCATACAACGCATGTGCGGTAAATCAGACGTTAAACAAACTGTACTCAGGGTGCATTGATATAAAGGTGTGATACTGTTAGATACGTAAGGCCACCCATCGGATGGTAAAATCTGTTTTTAATCAGAATTAAGTCTGATTTTCAATTTCCCCTCAATATGCTGTACACAGTTATTTGTAACAACTTGTTTTGGATATTGAATGCAAACGGCTGTGTGCTTTCGTGATCTTTTTGACATGAGATTTTATATATTTCTATATTCTGACAATTATATGTTCTGTTATACACTACTGGCCATTAAAATTGCTACATCAAGAAGAAATGCAGTTGCACAAATGCCGGCCGCGGTGGACGAGGGGACTGAGGCGCTACAGTCACGGTCTGCCACTACGGTCGGGGGTTCGAATCCCCCCTCTGGCATGGATATTTGTGCCGTACTTAGTTGTAGCTAGTTCATAAGTAGTTTGTAAGTTTAGGGACTGATGACCTCGTAGTTAAGTCCCATAAGCTATACAAACATTTGAACATTTGAGTTGCACAAATACATTATGCTTGAAGTGAAATGTGATGACATTTTCGCGCAATTTGAGTGCATATTTCCTGATAAATTAGTACCCAGAACAACCACCTCAGGCCGTAATAACGGCCTGGGCATAGAGTCAATCAGAGCTTGGATGCCCATACATCATCAACAAGATACCACAGTTTATCAAGAGTAGTGACTGGACTATTGTGACGAGCCATTTGTTCGGCCACCATTGACCAGACGTTTTCAATTGGTGAGAGATCTGGAGAATGTGCTGGCCAGGGCTGCAGTCGAACATTTTCCGTATCCAGGAAGACCACTACAGGATCTGCAACGCGCGGTCGTGCATTATCCTGCTGAGATGTAGGGTTTCGCAGGGATCGAATGAATGTAGAGCCACGGGTCGTAACACATCTGAACTGTAACGGCCACTGTTCAAAGTGCTGTCGATGCGAACAAGAGGTGACACAGACGTCTAACTAATGGCACGCCATAACATCACGCAGGGTGTTACGCCAGTATGGCGATAACGAATAAACGCTTCTAATGTGCGTTCACCGCGTTTTTCGCCAAACACGAATGCGACCGTCATTATGCTTTAAATAGAACCTATACTCATTCGAAAAAAAATGACGGTTTGCCATTCGTGCACCCAGGTTCGCCGTTGCGAACACCATCGCAGGCACTCCTGTCTGTGATGCAGCGTCAACCGTAACCATAGCCATGGTCTCCTAGCTGATAGTCCATGCTGCTAAAAACGTCGTCGAACTGTTCGTGCAGATGGTTGTAATCTTGCAAACGTCCCCATCTGTCGACTCAGGGATCGAGACGTGGCTGCACGATTCGTTACAGCCATGCGGATAAAATACCTGTCATCTCGACTGCTACTGATAATAGGCCGTTGGGATCCAGCACGACGTTCACTATTGCCCTCCTGAACCCACAGATTCCATATTCTGCTAACAGTAATTTGATCGTGATCAACGCGAGCAGCAATGTCGCGGTACGATAAACCGCAATCGCGATAGACTACAATCCAACCTTTATCAAAGTCGGAAACGTGATGGTACGCTTTTTCCTCCTTACACGAGGCATCACAACAACGTTTCAACAGGGAACGCCGGTCAACTGCTGTTTGTGTGTGAGCAATCGGTTGGAAACTCTCCTCGTGTCAGCACGATGTAGGTGTCCCCCCGGCGCCAACCTTGTCTGAAGGCTCTGAAAAGCTAATCATTTGCATATCATAGTATCTTCTTCCTGTCGGTTAAATTTCGCGACTGTAGCACGTCAAATTCGTGGTGTAGCAATTTTAATGGCCAGGAGTGTATATGTACTCCAGTGCTGATTGTTGGCTCATTTGTACTTCTTATTCTTATATTTTGTATAACGTATATAGAGCATGAAGTTATAGATGTAACACTAATTTTTAATTATTTCTATAAAGCCTGAAGATGGTATTAATGTAATTCCTAAACCGGCCATTAAAAAAAAGAACAAAATACACTTTCGGGCTCTTGGTGGACACGTTAATAGTTCGAAATTAAATCTCCACATAAATGTCTCCAGAAACGCCTTCTTAAAAGTTACATAATATTCAACGATAAAATATATATTTTTAGAAACGCCCTTCTTCCAATTGCATTTTATACAATCTTTACTGCGACCAACGTACATTAATTAAACTCACCTTTGAAAGCACAGTTCATTCTGTTCCAGTGGTTTTTCAGGTCCATTGCCACCTTTGACAGAATTACAATGTCATCAGCAAACGACAAATATTTTATTTCTTCGCCCTTCTCCAAACTTGTTCTTGCTTTCCTTCATTGTTTGCTGAGTGTACAGTGTTACTGAAATGCTTCGGGTACTGGAGGAAAGGCGTCGTACTTTTCGAGAACCACTGTTGAAGAAGTTTAGAGATCCGGACTCTGAAGCGGACAACAGAAATATTGTACTGCCGCCAACCTACATTTCACGTAAAGACCACAAAGATAAGATCAGAGAGATTAGGGCCCGTGCAGGTAGATACAAGTATTCGCGTCTGTAGCACGTCATCTTTGTAGTGTAACAATTTTAAGGCCCCAGAGTGTATAGCTCTGTCGCCGCCGGTTGAACGGTGCCGTATTTGCTGCATCAAAGGACGTGGTTCTGGACGTCGGGGCGTGGACCTGCTGCAAATTGGGCAGCTGCAGCGCTGACGTCAGTGTCAAAGCTTCGTTCTCGACACAGCAATTTGGCTCTGCACCGGCGATCGTGTAGCCACAAGAGCGTCCAGCGCAGCAGTCGATTGTGGTGTGCGGCCAATATAATAGCCACCGATGGCGCTCCAAACACACGCACGTCATCTGGATGAGGATAGCACTGAGACTTAGGACATTTCTGCCATTTAGTACAACGATATATATGTAGGTCTCTCTCTTTCTCTGTCTCTCTTACGACAATGTGGAGTACATGGAGAAGTAAATTTTTAAAGGGCCGGCGCAAGACAGGTACGAAACGTGCGGCTGCACGGGGCGGCACCAAACAAAGGCAGAGGCACGTTGGCAGTCCATGGGGGACATGGCGAAAGAGAGAAGCCGAGGGAATTTTATAATAAGTCATTTCTCTGTTTTGAGGGTACGCGTATTGTTGTTTATGTTTTCGCTGACTATGAAAGATATTTTTCTCATTTGTTGCCTTTATTTTTAAAAAGAAAAATTCTAGCCATTGTTTCGTTCTTTACGAATAAAAAATACAGAATTGGTATTGGCAGTTGGCTGATGGATCTTCACAGTATTTCCTAACGTTACGTCCAGAGCTGCGCTGGACATCATCGGAGGTCTTCCTACTTCCGCTGAGTCTTGTCCGGCGCAGCTCTAGACTCAGCGGAAGTAAGAAGACCTCCGAAGATTTTTCCTTTTTTTTTATAGCTTAACTAAAGGGTAATCAGTCCCTAAACTTATAAACTAGCTAATACTAAGGACGGCACAAATATCCATGCCCTATAGGGGATTCGAACCCCCGACCGTAGTGGCCGTGCTGAACGTGAGTGGCGCGCCGCAGAGAGCATGGCCACCGCGGCCGGCTCCCGAAGATGTCCGGCCCTGCTCTGGACGAAACGTTGGGAAAAAACTGCAAAGTTTTATGGACCACTGCCTTATAACCCGGAAGGTCTACCAGCAGCTATGACATCCGGTCGTGAAAGCCTTCATTGCACGAGTTGGCTGATGGAGTCAAAACTGATCAGATGCAATTTTATTGCTTTTCCTGATCTTGCAAAAAGGATCGCGTCACAATTTGGTGTAACTCGCGATTATAAGGCCGTAACTGACATTGCTGTAATGGGTGAATGCTTTTCATATCCAGCAGAATCAAACTTGTCCAACTGGAAGCGTACAATAACTGGGAAAAATTTTTAGAAAGTCGGGATTTAGGAATAATTGTAGGGAGAAATAAATTTGATTAATAAACATGCTAAGTTTTACTTTTAAAATCAACTTCCTACAGATAGCGTTAACACTAATGGGAGATAATTAATTTGCATTTGATTTCTACGATCACACTGGTATTTATTACTGCACTTACAAAAACGTTCAAATGTATGTTAAGCTTGAGGGACTCAACTGCGAGGTCATCAGTCCCTAAACTAACAAACTATTTATGTACTTCCTTATATTAAAGACGACACAAATATCCATGCCCCGAGGGAGGGGGAATTCGAACCCCCGACCGTAAAGGCCGTGCAGAATGTGACTGGCGCGCCACAGACCGCTCGGCTACAGCGGCCGGCTGGATTTACAGACGCATCCAATTTGAATCATATAATAGTATTCAGAAAATACGAACGATATGTATAAAATTTCGCCCTAATTATAAATTCAGTCTTTAGCTGCCACTGCGCTTAGAATTCATTGTACACTCCATATTTAGTAGATTTTTTCCTTGTTTTCGCCCACGCTGCCACTGTCTTTGTGACAAACACGAAGACAGTGATGCTACCTGCTCCAAAATATGGAAGGCAAAGAGCTAACAATTGTTGCCCAGTCAGCCAGTGGCAAAGATAAAACTGCGTATAGTGTCAATGGATGACATTTCTGGACGTTAGGTCCTCAACAAAATGCATAGCGTACTCACTCACCTGAACGCATCGTTTAAATTTCTTTATATTCGCATCCGAATGCTGAATGCTTAACACGTCATTAATTTTGCGCTCGAAAACTATACAAAAGAAACCTTCTGAATGTTCATGAGTGTGTTGTGTGATACGTTGTAGTACACTGCTGAAGAATCTAATGAGAGTTTCCATAAAAACGTTTGCCGTGTGTAGATATTGGGCCAACATGTATACTTGTATGGCTCTTACATTATTGTCAAACGAATTTTTTTTTGTTTTTTAATAAAAACATGTGACAACAGAACTGTCATAAACAAGAAAAAAAAAACATCGACTGATTTTAACTTTTTTTATGAGTAGGCGGCATTTTTGCCGCATTGCTGCAGTTGGGCTTGCGCCGACCCTGCATTTCAATACAACCGTACTGTACATTTTCATATTATAGTCCCACATTCAGCCAGGAATAAGAATAAAAATAATTTCGTGTGGCTCTGTTGAAAAACTTTTATATTGGACACTATAGAACCGCAAATCTCTTCGTTACTGAAACTTCCTGGCAGATTAAAATTGTGTGCCGGAACCGGGACTCGAACCTGGGACCTTTTCCTTCCGCGGGCAAGCGCACTACGGACTGTGCTATCCCGACACGACTCACGATGCCACCTCACAACTTTACTTCCGCCAGTACCTCGCCTCCTACTTTCCAAACATCACAGAAGCTCTCCTGCGAACCATGCAAGACTAGAACTCCTGGAAGAAAGGATATAGTGGAGACATGGCTTAGCCACAGCCTAAGGGATGTTAACAGAATGAAACTCACTCTGCAGCGGAGTTTGCGCTGATATGAAACTTCCTGGCAGATTAAAATCGTGTGCTGGAACCGGGACTCGAACCTGGGACCTTTGCCTAGGCAAGAATGAAAGTTTCATTCTCTTCGTTACTATCCATATGCGAGATACATGTGCTGAATACGACGTATTTCCTTTTTAATGATGCTTTTTTTTTTAACAAACTGACGGAGTGGCTATGGGGAGTCCCCTTTCCCTCATAGTCGCAAACCTTTTTATGGAGGACTTTTAAGGACGTCGTTTCTTAAGCCAACCTGTTTTTGGAGATTCGTCGATGACATTTTCATGGTGTGTCCACATGGAATGGATGTTTAAATAATTTTTTAGATCATTTTAATGGTCTCCATCCCAATATTAAATTTACGATGGAGTTTGAAAAAGATGAGAACTTCCTTTTCTGGATGTTTTGGTTCAAAAGAACAGTGATGGGACCTTAGGACATGTAGAGTATATCGCAAGCCCACACATTCCGATCTTTATCTTCATGCGGCGAGCTGTCATCCGCCACACCAACGTATGGGGGTCTTGCGTACTCTAGTGAAAAGAGCGTACGTCATCTCTGATGCTGAACATCTGGGTGGACAATTACAAGTCTATTGCCTTTTTGCCTTTCGTCGGGAATATTTCCTCGAAAATTTCCAGAATTTTAATATTTGACATTAAAAGTGTTTTTACGCCCCCACCAAAGACTAGGGCCCTCCTTGGGTCAGTAAAAGATGATTTAGGACTGAGGAAACCCGGTGTTTATAGAATTCCGTGTTATTGTGGTAAAACTTACATCGGCCAAACGATCCGCACCGTTCAGGATCGGTGTGGAACACCACGTTCATACTAGTTTACTTCAACGTGAAAAGTCAGCTGATGCTGAACATTGTCTGAATGAGGGACACAAGATGTTACATGATAAAACTAAACTGATTGCTGCTGCTTCCCGCTACTAGGACTGTGTTCTTAAGGAATCCATGGAAATTCGTATGGCCGATAATATTATTAATAGGGACAAGGGCTTCCCTCTTACTGGGAACCCAATCTTGTCTGATATTAAGCAACACCGATCTTCATTTCGACCTGCAGTTTCTTTTAAATACTCTTGTTTCCACCCATCGTTTTGACGATTTTCTCCACCGGCGCGCTACTAGTTCTATTGCGCCTAGAGGGCCTCTACCTTGGTTTCGCGCACGCGCGGTGGTTCGTCAGCGGTGTATAAAGGGCCGCTGTTTCTGTTCTGCCTCAGTTTCCGGCGAGTAATCAGCGCACTCACCTGAAGATGGCAGCCAGTTGGTCTGCCGAAATATCGTGTTTAGTTGACGACGGTATCCGGCTGCTCACCCGAGATGAATATTATCAGTTGTTACGCCAGGAAAGTCTACGCAACCAAATCTCGTATGTTCTCTTTGTTGTGAACAGGAGTTACTCTTTCACTATGCCACATCAGATTTTGGAATCGCTGAATTAACCTTCAATTCATTTACGAATTTAAGTTACCCGTTAATAATAATTATGTTAACATTTAACAAAAAGATGTTTTCTTAGTCATAAAATAGACTTGCAAAATGTGTGTTCGACAGGCTTAAATGAATCTAATTTCGACAATGTCACAGTATCAACGAGAGCAACTTGGAGAACTACAAGTGGCAAAAAAGACAAATTTCAAAACAAAGAAAACTTTGTCAGCAGTGAAATTAACATGGGCAACACAGGTGATATTTTCTAAAGCTCTGCTTCCTTAATCAGTGGAACTCTATTATCTGCTTTGAAACTATTGTCAAAACTAGGATAATCAAGTAACAAAAGCAAGATAAAAGCTCTCCTTTTTGCTGTCACTGTTTCTCTCTCTCTCTCTCCCCCTGGTTCCCTTCGCCAGAGCACCCCTCCCCGCCTCTCTCTCTCTCTCTCTCTCTCTCTCTCTCTCTCTCTCTCTCTCTCTCTCTCTCTTGCACACACACACAAACACCTTAGCACACATACTTCCACGACACACCCAGCCATCAATACACATTTCGAAACTCCAGTAACACCAGTTGAAGCACAAGATTACGAACCAAATGAATGTATGGGATTGTGAAACGTGCATGCAGTGAACAGAGTTGTGCGACATGCAATACATCCTTATTCTGTTTCTGATCCGAACATCGCACTTCATCTAACACGATGCTGATTCAGTGTTTCATGTCAACAGGTGGAAATCTGTGCAGAAATTAGGTATGATGTCAGCTGTCAGTATGTTTGGTGTTGTGAAACAATTTCGAGTGTAGTGTGTGTGTGTACTATGTCCAGTGACTGGAGGTGAGAAATGAATGAACAGTATTGCATTAACGTTTTACATTATTAAATACACTGAAGTGATACCACTGAAATTGAATGAAAAATTTATGGAATGAAAATCGATTGAAAGCGAATGGTACTTTGAGGAAATCGAAAAGTAAAGATAGTGCTAAATGGAGAAGTACTACAACAAGTACAGAGCTTTACATCTACAACTACATGGGATACTCTGCAAATCACATTTAAGTGCCTGGCAGACGGTTCACGAACCACCATTATACTATTTATCTCCCATCCCATTCTCGAACAGCGCGCGAGTAGAAAGAACACCTGAATCTCTCCGTTCGAGCTCTGATTTATGTATTTTATTCCGATGATCATTTCTACCTTTGTACATGGGAGTCACCAATATATCTTCGCATTCGGAGGAGAATGTTGCAGATTGGAGTTTCGTAAGTAGTCCACGGCTCAGCGATAAGCGCCGTTGTTGTAATGATTCCCATCCCAGATCCTGTATCATTTCCGTAACGCTGTCTCCCCTGTATCGTAACAATACGAAACGAGCTGCCCTTTTTTGGACTCTTTCGATGTCCTCCGTCAAACACACCTGATAAGGATCCCACACTGGGCAGCAATACTCCAAGAAAGGACGGAGAATGGTAGTGTATGCAGTCTCTTTAATATTTCTGTTGCATCTTTTAAGGGTTCTTACCAATAAAACGCAGTCTCTGGTTCCCTCTTCCCACAACATTATCTACGTGTTCTTTCAAATGTTTGTAAAGCTTATGGGACTTAACTATGGGGTCACCAGTCCCTAAACTTACAAACTACTTATGAACTACTTACGAACTAGGACGGCACAAATATCCATGCCCGAGGGGGGATTCGAACCCCCGACCGCAGTGGCCATGCAGACCGTGACTGGAGCTCCTCAGTCCCCTCGGCCACCGCGGCCGGCTTGTTCTTTCCGATTTAAGTCTGAAGTAATAGTAATTCGTAGGTATTTTTTGGAGTTTACGGCCTTATCTTTTGATTGATTTATCTTGTAAACAAAGTTTAACGGATTTCTTTTCGTACTCATGTGGACGACTTCATACTTCTCATTATTTAGAGTCAATTGCCAATTTTTACACCATAGTGACATCTTATTCAGATCGTTCTGCAGTTGGATTTGATCTTCAGATGATCTTTCTAAACGAGTTTGCAGATGACGGTGTCATCTGCAAACAACCTAAGAGAGCTACTTAGATTTCCCCCCTAAATCTTTTATGTAAATAAGGAACAGCAGAGGACCGATAACACTACCCTGTAAAACGCCCGATATCACCGTTCTTTCTGTCGATGCCTTACCATCGGTTACTACGAACTTTAAGTACCTTGGAAGCAGAGTAGAATCTGACTGGAAGAACACCGTGAAAATTGAAAGCAGAATAGCTGTAGTGAAAAGGCATTTTATAGACAAAAAAATTTCTGCGTCAGTATGGACAAAGATCTCAGGAAGAAACAAAATGTCTAGCCTTGGAGGTTTCTTCCGTATGGTGCTGTAATACTGACGTTGAGGAAGCAAGGCAGGACAACGCTAGAGGCTTTTGAAATGTGGTTATGGCGGAGAATGGATAGCATAAGCTGGATGTTCAGATTGAAATAGGAAGAGGTTTCAAGATGAGTGGCAAAGCAAAAACTATTGGATTGGAAATACTTCAATAAAATTCGTTTACTGTCTAAACTTAGGCACCGGACAGTCCCTAACGAGATGCCCTGGCTTACCACAACGGTAAGATCATAGTGGATCTATTTGGTTTAAAAGCAGAAATAGTATTCACGGTGCTTTGACAATTACCCGCACCCAACTCCCCTCGCTTGCTGTCATAATAACGAACATTTTCAATACTAACCAATAATTTGTCCAACTCAGAAAAACACAACCGCTTTTCACAAAATAAAATTCTAGACCTGTCTTTCTCTCTCACTCTTTCTGAAATGATAGCCACTGCCTCCGTTTCTGAAATTTTTACACACAAAGCTAAAATAGCACGGCGAACTTCGTTCGCTAAAAGTTCGCTTTTACTCTGTACACGGACACATATTTATCAATCAGGTCCTTTTTCCGCCGAGTACTAACACTATTACTTAGGGGTGTCTTTCTAAACTCCCACAAGTCTTCTTTATTCTCCGAGGGTTCGGTAATAATCCCGCTCAAACGGCCCACTGCCAATAGATAAATGAGTAGTAGCACCACAGTGTGATCCATACGTAGTATGTTAGCCTGCTCATGCAACCTCACCAATAACCACAATACCTCCACTAACCGATCAAGGCTATCCATGGATAGTTTCTGTATCGATTAAGAATCGCCATAATGGGATTTGGTAACTTTGCAAGCAGGCTGTTGACTTGTTCCTGCCTTCCCTGACTGATATTAGTGTCAACATTCTGCTCCTCATCTTGCCAATTCAATCCACTGTTGGAGAACGAAAGCCTCGTCCTGCATTTTTTTTTATTTCACTTAATTCTGGCGAATGTTTAGAAGAGGTTGAGAGAAGAGTGGCAAAGCAAAAAACATTGGACGTATTAAAAAGTAGGAAAAGAAATTGGACTGGAAATGTACCAATAAAATCCGTTTTATGAGACGTTGCGGTCTCAGAAATTCAGTTTGTGATGAGACTTGGCGTGTTCGTAGTGGATGTTAGATGTGTTCACTCTAATAAGTGTTTCAAAACGCGTTAGTCTATCCAGAAAATTTCGAGAAAATGGGCCCTAAAGTATCTATATATACATATTATGCTATTCAATGAGTGGCGTACAACAGTGTGTAGTAACAGCTCATGCATTAGCGTGCGTGACTGTCATGTAAATCAGCATTTTTCAACATGTGGGTCGCGTCCCCTTTTGGGTCGCAAAGTGGTGATCAGGAGGTCGCCTTCACGGGAGGGTGAGATTGCGTTATAAAACAACCGTCCCAGTGCAAGTTTGAAAACTAGGGTTTCATAATACAAATTACACGCCTAAGAAGATTAAAACTTGTTTTGTATTATATTTACTTAGCTCAATTCGTTGTTTAACGTAATAAGTACACCGTATTGACCACGGATACTAGAATAGACGGAAGGGGTCAACCGCAGGATGCGCAGTCGTATGCCACGCCACTGACGTCACCACGAGACCTAAGGCTCCTGTAAGTACGAGCTGACGCATCCGCCATTTTGATTCTCGTGGATCGTAAGTTAAACACACTGCGGTGCTATAGGATTTGCGGCACGGCACTTGAGCACGACATTACGGGTAGTTGTGTTGCCATAAACTGCTCAAATCATTCCAGAGGTGGCTACAGAACGTTTAGTATCCCGAGAGATTCTGAAAGAAGAAAAAAAAATGGATCATTAAATGTTGGTGCAAAAACTGGGAACCCGAACCGAGCCCACAGTTATGCATAGTAAGTAAATAGTTATTATCATGACTTATTTAACAGTAAAAATCGTCTGTGATATTTGAACTTACGGTTTTGTTTAGCTCTTCTGAAAGTACTACCTCTTAACAGAGAAGCTGCCTGTAGGGAATTAGCAGACGCAAAATATCATATTACAGCAAAACCTCCCAGAACATACTGTTTTTAGACCACAATATGTGTCTTATATATTGAGAAATACACATCATCAAAAAGTTTTGTACTGACATTGCACAAATTGTAGAAGATACTACTGTTACGTTATTGCGAGAAAGTATTACAAACACTAAAACGGAAAATATAAATATACTGGGAAAAAAGTTTCGTTACGGCTGTGGCAGCGTACTGTGCTGATACAGGCAACTACCGTTGAATGTTATTTGTTTTATTTAAGTTTTAGCGTCATAACTTGTAGTATGCAATTTGAAAGAAATAGTACGATACCTGATGCTTTATCACAAAATACACCCTCAATTCAGTTTCTTATTAGTAAATGCTAATGTTGACGCTTATCCATAAGAGACTATAACATAACTGGCAAAGAGTACTGGGTAAATTTTACTTACGGCTGCGGCGGCGTAGTGTGCTAATGTTGGCAACGAAATGTTTGCTTTATAACGATTATTAAATTACTGACAAGACAAGAGTACTGTTACATACGAAAACCTGTCAACCTTAGAGAAGAAACAGAATTATTTATTTCAGTTCAACACATTCTATACGATTAGGTTTTTAAATAGCATTCAAAGGTTGTTCCCAACATCGGCACCGTGTGCCTCTACGACCGTAAACTTTAGATCCTGTACACTAATATTATTTTTAGTTTTAGTGGTTGTAATACATTCTGAAACTTTCTCGGTAATATAATAGAAGTACTTTCAGCAATTTGAGTACAAAAATCCGATAGGGTGTATTTGTCACAGCAGACAACAAACGCTTACTGCAAAACGGCAAACAAACCTCGCATATTGACAGTCATTATTCAAATAGAAGCCGAGATCGCTTAAAATGTTTATCTAGATGACCAGTTTCAGCAGCATTAAACGTAGTATGCGATTTTGATCAGAGAAATAAATGTTTCTTGCTCTTTTTTCTGTATTTGGACAGAGGCTGCAATAAGGGCCGAAGACGCGAGATTTTTGTGCCTGATCCATATATCGATGTGAACAAGAGCGGAATGCAAGCTCAAAGTAGCACGATCTAAGGCTCTATGCCGGGAACTTGTAAAATACTCCACTAAACTTAAATAAAACAACACTGTTCGTATAAGCTGCGTGCTGCGTTTAAGCATTCGCAAGAATGAAAATGGCGGTTGCGCCAGCCTGTGCTTTTAGGAGCTCTAACGAGACCTAGAGCTCCTAAATACCCAGGCAGAATCGTCCGGCATGTTTTCCCCAATATGGTTGGAATCGCGCTGCACTAACAGCGTAGAGGCGCATGCCCTCCCATTTTTCCACAAACGATTTCGCAAAAACTAATTGGTAGAAATATTTGATTTTTCCGCTACTTAAATCTTTATATGTTAGCATTGTGAGGTCGTGCTCGTAATTTCGTTAATAGTCATAGTTAATAAGATATTGGCTTCGAAATAAGAGACTGCGCTACATTAGGAAAAGTTTGTAGTAAAATAATAGAGGCTGATATGACATTCCGTTTGGTGCTTGTTGCAACATATGTTGCTGCGGATGAAACTTTCCTAATGGATTGAATTTTATTTTCGACTTAGGATGAGATCTTTACCTTTCACTCATACCGCTAAACTTTATTTTATTTACCGCACTCATTTCCTATGGCGATAAGGCCAGAATGAATCACTGCGTATCTCATACACGGTTAGAGGTATCAAAATGATACTTTGACAAATGATAACATGCAAAGAGGGCAGTATTTTGCCACATGGTTACCACCTAAAACTTCATTAACTGTCGCGTTATTCAAGGAAAAACATAGATGTAGAATATAAAGTTAGTGATTTATTATTCGATTTGCAGTTATTCTTTCGTCCCTCACAAATGTTTATTTCTTTGTTTCTTGTCCATTGTGTTTCAGTACTACTACTCAGATTCGAAAACCTAATAGGAGTTACTTCAGTTAAAGCCTAGCAGAAACAGAACGGATGTTACTAGATCTAATGAGGATTTTATGTGAGAATACTTGAAAATGACAGCAAGGATCTCTTCACTAGCTAACGAACTGACTTGTCTCATTTCCTCACGTAATAAAGCACCCTGTATTGAGATATTTAGAATATCCTTTTCATGTTGTTGTTACGGTCTTCAGTCCGGAGACTGGTTTGATGCAGCTCTCCACAAAACCCTATCCTGAGCAAGCCTTTTCATCTCCTCATACGAACGACAACCCACATCCACTTGAATCTGTTTACTATACGTCTCCCTCTGCGATTTTTACCCCACACACTTCCCTCCAATGCCATATTTACGATTCCTCGATGTCTAAGAATGTGTCCTACCAAGCGATCCCTTCTTTTAGTCAGGGTATGCCAAAAATTTCTTTTCTCACAAATTCTGTTCAGTATCTCTTCATTAGTTATGCGATCTACCCAGCTAATCTTCAGCATTCTTCTGTAGCACCACATTTCAAAAGCCTCTATCCTCTTCCTGTCCGCACCGCTTATCGTCCATGTTTCACTCCCATACAAGGCAACAATCCACACAAATGCCTTCAGAAAAGACTTTCTTACACTTAAATCAATATTCGATTTTAACAAATTTCTCTTTTTCAAAAACGTTTTTCTACCCATTGCCATTCTGCATTTTATATCCTCTGTACTGCGACCCTCATTTGTTATTTTACTGCCCAAGTAACAAAACTCATCTACCTCCTTTATTGCTTCGTTTCCAAATCTAATTCCTTCAGCATCACCCGATTTTCTTAGACTGCACTCCATTACCCTAGTTTTGCTCTTGTTAATGTTCATCTTATAAGCACCTTTCAGCACACTGTCCATTCCGTTCAATTGCTCTTCCAGGTCCTTCGCTGAATCTGACAGAATTACTATGTCGTCGGCAAAACGCAATGTTTTTAATTCTTCCCCCTGAACATTAATTCCCTCATCAAATTTCTCCTTGCTTTCCTTTATAGCTTGCTCAATGTACAAATTGAACAACATTGGAGAACGGTTACAACCCTGTCTTACTCCCTTCCCAACTGATGCTTCCCTTTCATGCACTACGAGTCTAATAACTGCGGTCTGGCTTTTGTACAAGTTGTAAATAGCTCTCCTTTCCCTGTATTTTACCCCTGCTGATTTGTCAAAAGCTTTCTCCAAATCAACAAAAGCTAAAAATGTAGGTTTGCCTTTCCTCAATCTATCTTCTAAGATAAGGCGTAAAGTGAGTATTGCCTCCCGGGTTCCTACGTTCCTCCTGAATCCATACTGATCTTCCCCGAGGTCAGCTTCTACCAGCTTTTCCATTCTCCTGTAGATAATTCGTGTTAAAATTTTGCAACCATGACTTATCAAACTGATGGTTCTGTAATTTTCATATAACTTTTCATATAACTCAACAATTGAAATTGCGTATTACAGAGCGACACAGCACTTTTGTAGTGTGCAACTATTAAATTTAATGGGTCAAAAGAAGTCAGTACCAGTATCTTTATATATGTTATGCAGTAACAACTTGTGCCTAATTATTAGGAGCTCTATTAGACAGGCGGGCGGATCCCAGTGCGTTATATTTAACTGACATTATCTCATGTCATCCATTTCTCACAGAGTTTCTGTTTGGTGATGATGAAAATTTTATGTATTTTGAACATTTCATTCGCTTAATGTGTTCACTGAACTTCAACAGTAAATAAGTTCCACGCATGTGAAAAATTCCGTAACATCGCCAGAAAGTGCATGTTGATAAACTGTCAGTATATCCTCTTAATAAACTATTGCCGCAAATGATTTAAACTGAAAATGTAGTGTAGCCCTTCACGAACACATTGATGAAAATTCCACATTCATACAGTGAGGAATTTGCGAATGTGAGCGAGTTGAATGAAACGTGAGGTAAAGCGTGAGCTCGTCCGGAACGTGGCAACTCCTACAGCTTGGTTAAAAAATGGAAAAAAATGGCGGATAGTTCAGCCCGGGTTTATAGGAGTCTTAAGGAGAACTCCACATTTTTTCCCGCGCAACCATAGCTTTGCTATTATGAGTGCATCTCCACAGAAATAGCTTCCCATTGGCTATTTATAGTTTGTGTATGCATGAAGTAGTTGTGAGTGATAAGTAACGATGATGTGTTGTGCTATTGCGTGCTGTACGAACCACGGCAGACAGAAGAATGCGATATTTCACAGATTTCCGAAAGGTAAAGAGGTAAGGTTAAAGTGGATAAACGCGTGTAAGTGATTAGATGCTCTCAACCCTGATACTGGTCGTGTACGTTGAGAACATGTTAAAGAGTCTGATTATGTCCGAGACTTGAAAAATGAACATTTAAACTTTCCATTGAAACGTATATTAAAGGCAGATGCGGTACCTACTTAGAAATTGCCTAATTGCATCGACATAGTCAAGACAGGTTACACATAAATTTATCCATGTTATTTGGATGTTTTTGAGGTCTGCGACTGTATTATAAGCTTTTTTGGAATGATTAATGCTGCATCAGTCACTATTTATAAATATTTTTATTGGCACGACGCGTTGCGGCAGCATGCTGCCATCATCTGGTGCATTTTTACAGTTACTGGTTACATTCTTGAGGTATTATGTTTTGTGTTGTGGATGCCAGTGAGGTTATGTTTGTACAGTTTTAACCTGTTAGGAAGACATGGCTATTTTTACAATTATGTTTCATCATTATAGTTTTTGGATTATTGTAGTGTTCTGTTTAAACCCATGCATATTCACCATATACTGATGTAAGTAGTTTATCTTAGCTTTTAAGGATCTTTGTACAGTAACCTTCAAATACAAAATGTCCACATGTGTTATAAGTGTATTTGTAACTATGTGCTTGTGTTGTGTGTGCCAGACAACAAGTTTATCAAGATTAGCAAAACTGTAAGTAAACATAACACTACAATAATCCAAAAACTATAATGATGAAACATAATTGTAAAAATAGCCATGTCTTCCTAACAGGTTAAAACTGTACAAACATAACCTCACTGGCATCCACAACACAAAATATATCAAGAATGTAACCAGTAACTGTAAAAATGCACCCGATGATGGCAGCATGCTGCCGAAACGCGTCGTGTCAATAAAAATATTTATAAATAGTGACTGATGCAGCATTAATCATTCCAAAAAAGCTTATAATACAGTCGCAGACCTCAAAAACATCCAAATAACATGGATAAATTTATGTTTAACATGCCAAGTGAGGCAAGGAGGTTAATTTACAGTTACAAAAACCATAAAATGAAGCTTCTAAAAACTATAGCTAATATACATTTCAACAAGGAATGCAAAACACCTTAACATCAAGCCCAAATACATCAAGATTAACATTGGAAATAACAACTCCAAATCAGGCCAA
This sequence comes from Locusta migratoria, assembly GCA_026315105.1. Taxonomy (NCBI): domain Eukaryota; kingdom Metazoa; phylum Arthropoda; class Insecta; order Orthoptera; family Acrididae; genus Locusta; species Locusta migratoria. Next base: position 111,782,771 of record CM048744.1, on the reverse strand, counting down.
ATGTCTAGAAGAAAAGCTGAGAAGTACTGCCTGGATTCTGAAATAAAATTACTACACAGAAAGAAAGCTAATTACTTCAATAACTACAGCTTACTAACGGTTTTAGATGAGATCTCTACACCTGTAGTCGATGCATATATGAAGATCACTCAAAACCATTCCCAAAAAATCAACAAACTAAAAAATGAGCAACTACACCATCAAAACAAAAATAATGTCACCACACCGACACACAAATTTTATAACAGAGTAATCAACGAGACTGATATCATATTTACTGACAAAGAAAATAGCCTAATAAACAAAGGTCTAAAATATAATATACAACCTGACCTAAGCCCCAAAATCATTAAAGATATCATAATTGTAACAAAAAATGCCACAGATATAGCAAAGTTAGGGAACAATGAAAAGACAGTTATAGCCCAGAAAGCAATGAAAGCCATAAACACTGAAATACATAAACAACGTACAAGCTATAACACCCAGCAAAATGACAGGAAAACACTCAGAGACATAAATAAGAAGCTACAGAAGCATGAAGCCATTATCACCAAAGCAGATAAAGGCAGCACGTTATGTATAATGAAAGAGGAAGAATACATTAATAAAACATTAGAGTTCTTTACTGAAAATGGCATTAGTGAAATTCAAATGGACCCCACAAAAGCATTCCACACATAGCTTAAACTACAACTAAAAAACACACACTTCCTCCTAACTGAATGGGAAAAGAAATATTGTACAGCCATGAATCCACAAGCACCAAAACTAAGATCACAACCAAAGATACACAAAATAAATTGCCAAATACGCCCTATAGTTGATTCACGAAACAGCCCAGGTTACAAAATTACTAGTAAACTAAATCACATTTTAACTGAGATGTACACATACCCAACAAATTACTCAATAAAAAACAGCAAACATCTAATAGAAGAAATTAAGAACATTAAAATTCCTCATTCTGCTCAACTAGTATCATTTGACATCACCAACCTATACACAAATATACCTATCCCAGAAACACTACAAATCATCAGGTCAAACCTCATAAAATATAAAAAACTATCAATGGCTGAAATAATTGAATTCATAGATCTTCTACAACTAGTGCTTAACCACAACTACTTCACCTTCAACAATAAAATGTACAAGCAACATAGAGGTCTTGCAATGGGCTCAAGTATAGCTGGTACCATTGCCAACATATATATCAACGACCTAGAGCAAAAACCTCTTGCCATGAAATCCAATTCCATGGATAAAATCATTTATTACAAACGATATGTGGACGATACCTTGCTCTTGATAGATGGTGACCATAATGATAATAATATCCTCAATACACTAAACAACCAGGACCAAAATATAAAATTCACGGTGGAACATGAAAACAATGGCAGCATCAACTTTCTAGACCTAACTATTAGTAAAATAAACAATGCACACGCCTTCAAAGTCTACAGAAAACCAACAACAGCAGATTCCACCATACATAACTCATCCTGCCATCCAACAACACACAAACATGCTGCATATAGAGCATTTGTTAACAGAGCCAACAACACACCAATGGAGAACAATACTAAACTTGAAGAATTCAATATCATCAAACAAATAGCCACAGCAAATGGTTATGATGACACACTGGTGGACAACCTTACACAACAAAGCAAAACCAAAAAGAAACCAATCCCCACACAGAAATCAAAAAATAAAGCCACAGCATGTATCCCTTTCATTGGCAAACTATCCTACAAAATAGCAAACATTTTCAGACCACACAACATCAACATAGCTTTTAAAACCAACAATAAATTACAACACTCACTTAGACACAATATAAACACACTAACAGATAAACACACACACTCAGGCGTCTACAAAATAGTATGCAACACCTGTAATGCCCTATATAGGCCAAACAGGAAGAGAATTCAAAACAAGATACAATGAACACATAAATGCTTACCACACCAATAACTTTAATAAATCAGCAATAGCTACCCATATAAAGAACACAGGACATCCATTCCAGAATATCAAGAGTGATCTTCATATACTGTATAAAATGGACAAGGGACACATAATGGACCTGTATGAAGAACTAGAAATCTTCATCCATGAGAAAATACATGGTGAACTTCTACTTAATGATAAACTGGAAAGCAACAATACTATTTTTTTCAAAAATTTCTCCAGTATTGAATGCATTTTTCATTAAAATATAAAATTAATAAAAGTAAAATATAAAACTAATAATGTAACACTGATCATTTCTTCAAAATGTAGCAACTTCTGTTTAAACCCATGCATATTCACCATATACTGATGTAAGTAGTTTATCTTAGCTTTTAAGGATCTTTGTACAGTAACCTTCAAATACAAAATGTCCACATGTGTTATAAGTGTATTTGTAACTGTGTGCCTGTGTTGTGTGTGCCAGACAACAAGTTTATCAAGATTAGCAAAACTGTAAGTAAACATAACACTACAATAATCCAAAAACTATAATGATGAAACATAATTGTAAAAATAGCCATGTCTTCCTAACAGGTTAAAACTGTACAAACATAACCTCACTGGCATCCACAATACAAAATATATCAAGAATGTAACCAGTAACTGTAAAAATGCACCCGATGATGGCAGCATGCTGCCGAAACGCGCCGTGTCAATAAAAATATTTATAAATAGTGACTGATGCAGCATTAATCATTCCAAAAAAGACAGGTTATTTTCAATGCCGTGAAGACAGAGTAGAAAGACAGAACAACCGAAAAGTAGTACGAATATTATTGTTAACAACAAATGCCAAGGATGACAGCGTAAATTGTATAAGCAATTCCGCTGAGGAAATCAGTAGGTGAACTAATTCCGAAACCCCCTCAGCGAGCACTTTCGTTGACAATGATGCAATAACTGTAGCTGAATTAACTAAAGTAGTTGACCATTTAAGAAGTGAGAATAATAAACTAATACATGAAATAATTATTTACTTCGACATGTTCACAACATGCATACGCAGCAACATATGATCTAAAATGAATAGTACGCAAAGCCTACGCAATGCGGTTTTATCTCTACAAAATCATAAATTTTATTGCAACCATTTACTTTATTTATACAGCACAAAAATGTATACATAATAATAAAAAGAAATACAGTCCTTCATCCAGCGGAGATGTCAAGCTGTAAGATGTAAAAAAATCATTATTTCTCCAAATAGTTTTCCTGCAATCGTTTGATAAGTTTTTCATGGCGGGCGTTCGTGTCGGCTGTGATCACCGGGTGACGTCACAGTGCACGACCTGCCCCCCCCCCCCTCAACCTGCGCGTGACCGCTACCGTCTATTCTAGTATCCGTGGTATTGACGATGACGAAACGAAAAGCCAGGCTACTGTTTTCAGAAATCAATCGATAGTTACATTAACCCTGCGGCAGGCGCGTGGCGGCATACAGTGCCGCCAATTTGGTTTTCTTTCAATAATTACGTCAGTGTGCCGAGCACACATGAATGGTGCTAGATAAGCTTCGATTGTTTAGTGTAGGGCCACAATGCATCACTATCCACTCATTATACGCATCGTAACAGCTGTGACTCACCTGTGAAGTGGACGACTGCATCGATACGGCACTGCGTACCGCACGCGCCTGGGGATGTAAGTACCTGTAGCCATACCACTGTCGAATGTTTTGTTTTACACCTCTGTGGGCAAATGATGATTTGATTACCAACATTACTTTAGTATTAGAATTATTTCCTTGTCGCCCACCAGTCCGCACAAAGGAAGTGATTGACTACAGACGAAATTCTTCTAGATTCATCTGACGAAGAAGATTATGCTGATTTTTTTTATAGCGATGAGGAATCAGAAGTAATTGAAACTGCAGATCATTTCAGCGAATCTGAGCATCCATGCGATTACGGAAATGAAGTGTAAGGAACATCACAATATGACTGGCAAGTACCAAGAAACTTTGTGGATAAATAATTCGTTAGTACTACAACAGGAAACTAAAGGTAACAATATGATCAGTTCTACCTGGCCCAAAACGTAGTGGCAGTGAAGCTGAAACTGAAATTGAAAGTATTGTTTTTAAATTGACGAATTGAAGTTGTAAGGATTGAAGTTGTATGCAATTACGATAGTAAGATATTCTATACCGGAAATTGTGAAGTATACTGCGGCAGATAGAATCCTGATCATATCTTGCATCTAAACAGCTAACGGGTGTTTTGAAGCGTTGGTTGAGCCACTCAAGGTAACTCACAGGAATATAACTACGAAAACTGCTACAGTAATTTCCCTGTATCCCAGGATCTTTTAGAAAATCGGCGAACATACATTGGAACTCTGAAAAAGGACAAGAAGGTGTGATAATTTATTAAAATGGCACTTAGGAAATTTCCTGGAAATAATATGTCAAATTCTGTAACAATTTTAATTTGCCCACCCATCTTGTTATTTGTATACAAATCACAATAAAAGTTGCAGTTAAGAATGATGTTAAAACCAATGAATAATAATTTCTACCAAAAAAACATTAGAAATTGCCTTCTTTATAGCATTTAAACGTTGGCGGTACTGAGTGCCACCCGGGCCCGCCGCCCGGGCCCGCTGAAGCAATAACACTAAGTAATTTTGAGAGAGCTCCTTCTTTACAAATTTACTATACAGTAGGAGGATTATTCTATTCTGCGTTATGCCTGCAATGTGTAACATTCATTACACAACTAACATTTTACTGTCGGAATAAACCTCAAATTCCGAAAATAAATAAATAAATGCATTCCGCAATGTATAACACTGTAATTTTTCTTAAAATAAAGTTTTATCAACAGACGGGAATTCAATTTGTTACGTTTGAAATCACACACGAAGTAGTTTTGCGGTTCGGGAAAAGGGGTTCCTAGAATATTTTTACTTGTAAGGGGATTGCATATTCGTAAAAGGTGAAAAAAAGTTATGCAAACGATCAGTGTTTGATCCTACCTACGGAAAACGTTTAATTTTTATAATCTATTTTGAAAATTCGTGACTGCTTTCATAAATACAATAACTATACTCCGGTTTTCCATAAAAAAAATCTGTTCTTCAAATTTATGACGAAAATTTGTAATCTTTCCAACGCGTACAATATCGACAAATTTTTTAATAAAATTGTATTGAAAACTGCATTTAACGATTTATTTTGTACATTAATTGTAAAATGCATACAAAGTTATTCCATTTAAAAAAATAAAGTATTGTTATATAATTTTAATTAGCTGTAACCCTCATTTTATAAATGAAATTAAGTTATTTGTAATGCAACTTTTAATACTTTATATCATAAATTTGGATTTAAAATTGTTTTACTTTGATAAGAAATAACAAAAAAAATGTATCTCACAAGTAGAAATGTTCAAATGTCTGTAGAGCTTATGGGACTTAACTGCGGTGTCATCAGTCCCTAAAATTACAAACTACTTATGAACTAGCTAATACTAAATACGGCACAAACATCCATGCCCGAGGGGGGATTCGAACCGCCGACGGTAGTGGCCGTGCAGACCGTGACTATTAAATCATGCCTCGCGCATCGTAGCATAGCGCCTCAATGCGCTCGGCCGCTCCGCCGCAGCCTCACAAGTAGAATCGAACGCAGATCCTCTATAGGAAAATCAGGCACGCTACTGCCTATTTCGCCATAATCCTACAGAATCCTCACTGACTAGTATCTAAAGGATGTACGTGTTACGCTTGAAACTTTAGTGCCCTATTCCTCGTAATTTTCAATATAGTGCGCTATAAAACTTATATGAGTGGACACCCTTGAAGTATACTACTAAAGCTCGATGGCTTATCCCGAAATGAATTTCCGAGAACGGAATGGCTCTTCGTTAGAGGGCCCTGCGGAAGCGAAACGAACGCGAGGGAGAAAGAGATTTCATATCTTCGTTCATGTGGTGGATGGTAACACCTAGAGCAAAACTAAAGAGGAAGCAAAGGACCTGCTAATATAGCAGAAATCTGATGATTAATTATGAGTGAGAAAAGTCATGAAATACTGCCTAATATCACGTCCGTTCTCCTTTGTCCACTGACGTATAGCATTCCACCTGGCTTATACTCAGCAAGTCGTTGGAAGTTCCCTGCAGGATGTAGAGCCATTGTTACTGTAGAGCCACTGCTACCTCTATAGCAGTCCATAATTGCGAAGGGGACCAAACAGAACACTTCAGACGCAAGTTGCAGAATTGTGAAATGTGTTATGAGACTAACACAACACTGTAAAAGTGAAGGAAAAATCCCAAAACTGTTAATTTGACACTGTACCCCACAAGCGGCTTCTAATGATATTGCGTGCTTATGGAATATCGCATAAATTGTGCGATTGGATCCACGATTTCCTATCAGAAAGGACACAGCTCATTGTAATTGACGGTAAGTTATCGAGTAAAACAGAATGTGGCGTTCCCCAGGGAAGCGTTACAGGTCCCCTACTCTTCCTCGTGTTCATAAACGATTTAGGAGACAATCTGAATAGCTTCCTTAGACCATTCGCGGATGATGCTGTCGTTTATCGGTTAGTGAAGTCAACGGAAGATCAAAAGCAACTGCAAAGCGATTTAGACAAAATTTCTACATCATGCGAAAATTGGCAATTGACACTAAATAAAGAAAAGTGTGAAGTAATACACATGACCATTAAAAGACTCCGCTGAACTTCAATTACGCGATAAATCAGTCAAACCTTAAGGTCGTAAATTCTACCTCATACCTAGGAGTTACAATTACGAACAACTTATAATGGAAAAAACACATAGAATATGTTGTGGGGAAGGCAAACCAAAGATTTTCTTTCATTGGCAGAACGCTTCGAAGATGCAACAGCTCCACCAAAGAGACTGCCCACATCACACTTGTGCGTCCTCTCCTGGAGTACTGTTGCCCATTGTGGGATCCTCACCAGGTGGGATTGACGGAAGATATAGAGAAGGTTCAGAGAAGGACAGCTCGTTTTGTTTTATCACGTTACGGGTGGGGAGGGGGGGGGGAGCGTCACGGAAATGTTGCACGAATTGGGGTGGAAATCATTAAAAGAAAGACGTTATTCATTGCGGCGTGATCTGTTTGCGGAGTTTCAATCACCGACTTTTAATTCTAAATGTGAAAATATTTTGCTAGCACCCACCTACTTAGGGAGACATGACCATCCCAATAAAATAAGAAAAATCAGATCGAAAACGGAACGATTTTGGTGTTCTTTTTTCCTGCATGCTATTAGAGAATGGAACGGTAGAGAAACGTTATGAAAGTGGTTAATGAACCCTCTGCCAGGCACTTAAATGTGATTTGCAGAGTATCTATGTAGATGTAGATGTAGATATTGCAATGAAATATTTTCGCTATTCTCAATTTACATTGTATTCGATGCCCGTCAAAAGCCCAGGAATTACTGCAGGGATTTTGTTATCAGTAATAGAGGAAGATCTGTAAATAAACTTTATAATTACTTCGTGAAAATATACAGTAACTGACTGAACAACGATGAATTTTATGTAGAAAGAAAATGTATGGAATCTTCCATTGTGTTCTAATTATTAACCCGTCTGCATCTCTCCACTGCAACTACTACGCGACTGTTATTCTTAGAGTAATCTCAAAGTTTCGTGGAAAAGAATATTTTATTAGTAGCGCGTCCTGAAAAAGGCTCCAGGTGTCGGGGTGGAAGTTTCATAAGCCCGGGAGCGGCCTCACGTAAGCCAGTGAAGAGTTTCGTCACTTTTATTGTCCAGAGACAACGCGGGTGGCATGGAAACTTCGTCTGAGCGGAGGATTTAATAAGGAGAGTGGCCCCTACAGACGGAGGTATAAGAATTGCTATTGCATATGAACGCAAAATTTTATCCCTTCATATAACTAGGGCAACGTATTGTGGGGGGGGGGGGGTCTATAAAATACGTATGGGAAATTTCTATTTCACTGCTCGCACAATGGTTACAAACAACGCTTACACATTTGTTGCCCGTGCTAACATAAAACGAATACGCCTTTTTCAGTTACCATCACCTTGATCACGTAGAAAAATTTCCAGGAACTGACACAATAAATACTCATAGGTCTTGCTGGATACTGACATTCTTTAGTCTTATCTATTATTGTCAAGATAAATACGAAGCCAACACCGACAACAGTAGTAAAGGTTTATATGCCAACTAGCTCTGCCGAAGACGAGGAGATTGAAGAAATGTATGAGGAGTTAAAGGAAATTATTCACAGAATTAAGGGAGAGGAAAACTTAATTGTGATGAGAGACTGGAATTCGGTAGTAGGAAAAGGAAGAGAAGGAAAAATAATAGGTGAATATGGACAGACCAGAAGGAATGAAACAGGAAGTGGCCTGGTAGAATTTTGCAGGGAACATGATTTAATCGTAACAAACACCTGGTTTAAGAATCACAAAAGATGGTTTTATACGTGGAAGAGACCAGTAGACACCGGAAGGTATGATATATTTTATAATAAACCTACATATTTAGCTTTTGTAGACATAGAGAAGCTTTTAACAATGTTGACAACTTGTACAAAAGCCAGACCGCAGTTGTTAGACTAGAAGGGCATGAAAAGGAAGCATTAGTTGGGATGGGAGTAAGAAAGGGTTTAAGTCTTTCTCCGATGTTATTCAATTCGTACATCGAGCAGCCGGTGAAGGAAAGCAAGGAATATTTGGAATAGGGATTAAAATAAATTCATGGTGAATAAAATAAAAAAAAAACATTGCTTTTTACTGATGCCATTGTAATTCTGTTAGAGACAGTAAAGGACCTGGAAGAGCAGTTGAATGGAATGGACAGTGTGATGAAGACAGCGAATAAAATGAACATTAACAAGAGCAAAACAAAGATAATGGAATGCATTCTTAGAAAAACAGGCGATGCTGAAGGAATTAGATTAGGTAACGAAACAATGAAGGTGGTAGATGAGTTTTGTTACTTGGGTAGTAAAATAACATATGACGGTCGCAGTACAGAGGATATAAAATGCACAATGGCAATGAGAAGAAATACATTCTTGAAAAATAGAAGTTTGCTAACATCGAATAATAATTTAAGTGTAAGGAAGTTTTTTCTTAAGGCATTTGTGAGGAGTGTTGCCTTGTACGGGAGTGGAATGTGGACGATAAACAGTGCGGACAGGAAGAGGATAGAGGCTTTTGAAATATGGTGCTACAGAAGAATGCTGAATATTAGGTGGGTAGATCGCATAACTAATGAAGCGGTACTGAACAAAATTGGTGAGAAAATGAATTTTTGGCACACCTTGAGTAAAAGAAAGGATTGCTGGGTAGGACACATTCTTAGACATCGAGGAATCGTAAATTTAGCATTGAAGGTTTTGTGTCCCAGCCTCGTCGCCGCTTTTGGTGTCTCGTTTCCGTCGTAGGTGTCGGTGGCCGAGTGGAATGAGACCGACACAGGAATAAAGATAGCACGCTGGTGCAGGTACGGAGGGGAGCAGCCAGAAACTAGAACACTAGAGTAAATTAGAACGAGATATATATTGCACAGAATTTATACAATACTTAACTTTTACAAAGTTCATTGCTGCCGAAAGCTGATACATAGTTGAGCTAGAGGCCTGCCTAGTGCCTAACTGATAGCCAAGTCTTCACTGGTGCCTATCTGATTCCGAAGGTCCTAACTGGTTGCTATCTCAGTCCCAAGTGAACGATGTCGTTCAGTCGTGGCCACGAGCGGAGTTGTAGCAGAGGGCGCTCGTGGCTGACGTAAGAACGCCGCGCTGTGCGTGCATGGCGGCGCGCGGCGAAAGTAGGTGGCGCGCACTTTGGACTTGTGCGACACCACAGAAGGGAAGTGTGTGGGATAAAAATCGCAGAGGGAGACCAAGAGACGCATATAGCAAGCAGATTCAAATGGATGTGGGTTGCCGTTCGTATGACGAGATGAAAAGGCTTGCTCAGGGTAGAGTATGGCGGAGAGCTGCATCAAACCAGTCTCGCGACTGAAGGCCATAACAACAACATCTATTATTATGTTCAAGCAGTTATACATAATATATATATATATATATATATATATATATATATATATATATGTGTGTGTGTGTGTGTGTGTGTGTGTGTGTGTGTGTGTGTGTGTGTGTGTGTGTAGATCTCATCCAGACGTACTTGTCTGATTTCAATGTAGCTATGTACACATATTCCTTATTATCAGACTACAATCGCTATGAGCTAGGAACTACGTCCGAAACATACTTCAGTAGATTTGACATCATAAACGTTGAAATTCGTGAAAAACTGCCACATCTTGCGCATCTCCTGCCAAATTAATCGACAGATTTTAACGAAACATAGTACAAATATTGCTTTGAACATCAGCAAACAATCACTGTGGCGGTAAAAATCACAGGTGACACACAACACAAGAGATGGGACGTGATAAACTAAACTGCCTCATCATCCGAAGCATGAATTAAGATAGTTTATTCATCCACTACGATCCATGACGTCCACGGATCATCTTGTCGCGAGGCGTGTGAATGTGCTTTTTCGAGCTATCGGTTTTATCAGCCAGCCGATTGGTGGTTGGTTTCGATATAGAAGGGGCACGTCGGTTTCACGTTGACAGTACGGAGCAAAGACCTAGACTCCCTGACGGCGCTGCTGCCGCGGGATAATTTGAACGTTCACCCGGCCGCCATGGTAGTGGCAAGCGTCACATACATAGTTTTATTAGCAGGTAAATCGTGTATTAAATAGATACTGTGGGATATATATATATATATATATATATATATATATATATATATATATATAATTGATAGTTACGTCTGTATTGTTTGACTATCGGAGTGTACATGAAGCACGATGGTGAAGAGCTTCTCAGCCTTTAAGTACATAAATCAATTTAAGAAATGAATAAAAAGATCGAATACTGTGTTCCCATTTATATTTCTCAGGAATTTAATGAAATAAATAACAGGCTTTTACGATACTGGTAGTTCTTAAAAAGAAGATACTTTAGGCAGTACTGGTGGACAAGTAGTTCTTAAAGTTTCATTTTTATGATTGTGTAAAATAACTATTGGGGTCACGAAATTAGATGCCTCACTGCAGTTCGAATTTTTGTTTATGAAATTAATATTAGCAACTTGTAACGCAGAATTTAAAGGTAATCTGCTTTACATATATGTAAACAATGTGAAAGGGGTTTGCAGACGTGTATATAGTTCGATATATGACGGGCACATAGGCACAGTGGATGAACATTTTGAAGTTGAACCCTGTGACGATAGTTGCTGACTTTTGAGAAGTTCACACTGCTATAAGGTATATGGCTTATAGCATCAAAAATGCTAATTTTCTTGCTAGATACCCTAATGCTAATGTTAGATGCCTTAGTTAAGAAAATGTTGTGGCATGCTTCGTGTTCTTAAAAGAATTTGGGCCGGCCGCGGTGGCCGAGGAGACTGAGGCGCTTCAGTCACGGTCTGCACGGCCACTACGGTCGGGGGTTCGAATCCCCCCTCGGGCATGGATATTTGTGCCGTCCTAGTTCGTACTTAGTTCATAAGTAGTTTGTCAGTTTAGGGACTGATGACCCCGTAGTTAAGTCCCATAAGCTTTACAAACATTTGAACATTTAAAAAAAATTGGTAGTGGCTGATTGCTGTATTCACAACGTAAGAAGCTATTTTTCATTTATGTATCTGATGGTATATTTCACTTTCGCAATCGATTTTTAACATTAGCAGTTTCAGTCAGCCCTGTTTCATATTTTGTTGCTATGAAATATCTAAATATTGGAGAATACAGCATTAAAGCAAAGACATAAAGTGTGAAACTCTTCGGAAATTAATGTTTGCGCAAAAGTTTTACAATCGTAGAATATACAGAGAAAGTGCCAAAAATGGTGTCTAACGATAAATTCCGTTCATATGCTGCACTTAGAACGCAAAAAAGCTATATGTTATAGATCGGTTTTGTTAGGAAGAGGAAACGCTGTTGGCCAATTTCTACACCATATGTGTAATAAATTTACACACAACCGATAGTTGCTGTATTCAAGGAGTCTGAAACTGTTTTGTAGTTTTATATTTAAATTAGACATAGTTTTTGCGACTTAACTCAAATGAATACATTCTCTAATCAAAAGAATCTTACGCACATTTAAATTTCGCGCGGAAGTTTGCCACCACAATGGCCGCCGAGGCGCTCTTCAATTTGTCCGCTGTTCGCAGGCGGCAGCTTACGCGATTGTGGGGACTTGGCGTGTGTGTGTCCTCTTTCGAGCTATCGGTTTTACCAACCAGCCGATTGGTGGTTGGTTTCGATATAGAGGGGGCGCGTCGGTTTCACGTGAACAGCTCGGAGAGGTTTCGAGTAGCAAGAGGGCAGGTGAGGTGTTCTACGTCGAGCGTTGCTGAGTTGGCTGTGAGGCGCCGGCAGTGTGTGGCGGAACTGGGTCTGCTGCGGCCCGAGCAACAAGTCACGCCCGAAGCCTGAATGTGCGGCCGCGGCTCGTCTTGTCATGTGTTAAACGCGCTGCCTTTTGGTGTGTGTTGGGGTCGTCTCGAAGTGGCTTTGAACGGTGAGACTCCATGGTCGCGCTTGTCTCTTTTGCCGTGCTTCCTCTCCTCACCGTGTGAAATTCTGGTTGTTGTCGGTAGGTCGTTCGGTTCAAAGTGTTTCGTGCTTGATCTTTCGACTCAGGCTCCGTAGTGTTCTATTCCTTTCCCCTGGAGTTGGTGTGTCACATTTGAAAACTATTTAAATTGTTAAAGGAGAAATTATATGTCTAGCTGGTTAATATTTAAATCTACTAAAGGCACCCGATGTCAGATCAGTCACATTTACAGAAAGGAAAGAGAACTGTCCCACACAATTACCGGCCAATATCGTTGACATCAGTTTCATGTAGAATTTTGGAGCATATTCACAGGCCGGCCGCGGTGGCCGAGGGGACTAAGGTGCTCCAGTCACGGTCTGCACGGCCATTACAGTCGGGGGTTCGAATCCCCCCTCGGGCATGGATATTTGTGCCGTCCTAGTTCGTAAGTAGTTCATAAGTAGTTTGTAAGTTTAGGGACTGATGACCCCGTAGTTAAGTCGCATAGACTATACAAACAACAAACAAACAAACAAACATATTCACAGTTCGGATATAGTAAATTTTCTTGAAACGGTAAAGCTTCTTTCTATGAATCAGCACGGTTTTAGGAAACATCGTTCATGTGAATCTCAGCTAGCCCTTTTCTCACATGACATCTTGCGAGCCATGGATGAAGGGCAACAGGTGGATTGTGTTCTTCTCGACTTCAAAAAGGCGTTCGACGCGGTGCCAAACTGCAGACTGCTGACGAAGATACGAACTTATGGAAGACTTCCGAAGTAATAGAACGCAGTAAGTTGTTCTCGACGGCGAGTGTTCATCAGACACGAGTTTATCGTCAGGCGTGTCCCAGGGTAGTGTGATAGTACCGCTATTATTTTCTATCTATATAAATGATCTGATGGACAGAGAAACTTGAAATTTGCGGCTGTTTGCTGATGATGCTGTGGGATATGGGAGGTTATCGTCTTTAACTGACTGTAATAGCATACAGGATGACTTAGACAAAATTTCTAGTTGGTGCGAAGAATGACAGCTAGCTCTCAATGTAGAAAAATGTAAGGTGATGCGCATGAGTAGAAAAAAACAATCCTATAATGTTCGAATACAGCATTAGTAGTGAGATTCTTGATAATGTGCGTCGTTCAAATATCTAGGCGTAACATTGCAGAGCGATATGAAATGGAACGTACTTGTATGGATAGTTGTGAGTAAGGCGGACAGCCGACTTCGGTTTATTGGGAGAATTTTGGGAAGATTACTTCATCTGTAAAGGAGACCGCGTATAAAACGATTGTAGGACTACGTCTTGAGTATTGCTCAAGTGTTTGGGACCCGCAGCAGATCAATTTAAAGGAAGACATAGAAGCAGTTCAGAGGCGAGCAGCTAGATTTGTTACCGGTAGGTTCGACCAATGCGCGAGTGTCAGGGAAATTCCCCGGCAACTCAGTTGGGGATCTCTGGAGGAAGATGACGTTCTTTTCGTTAATTTCTGTTGAGGAAATTTAGAGGGCCCGAATTTGAAACTGAGTGTAGTACGATCTTATTGCCACCTACTTACACAAAGACAAGATAAGAGAAATTAGGGCTCGTACGGAGGCATATAGGCATTCTTTTTTTCCTCGTTCTATTTGGGAGCGGAATAGGAAAGGAAATGCCTAGTATTGGTACAGTGTATCCTCCGCCACTCACCTTACGGTGGATTGCGGAGTATGTATGTAGATGTAGATGGCTCTTCTGTTTGTGTTTGATTATTACGAGCCTGACATGAAATTGATATTGCACTTCATTAATGAACAGAAATCTAGTGTTTCTGTGACTGTTGTTGTTTCTCGATTTGTGAATTTATGTGTTATACTACAGGTGTTTTTTTTAATTATTTTAGTATTTGTAGTTGCAAGGTCAAGCTACGTCAAACGCGCCCCAAGTTTAACAAAGACAATTTTGTGCGAGTGAAGTTGGTGGTAATTTTTCTTCTTGTGTTTTAGAGTGTACTGTCACTAGTGTAGCTCGATGGAGCGTTTTGAGAGGCACATTCTTTAATCAGAGTTAGTCTGGCAGTCTCGCCTGTTTGGGAGTGCAAGAAGACTGCTTCGTTCTGCTTTGGTAAATTTGTCAGCGAGACGAAGGCTTGCTGACAGTTTCTGTGTTTCTAATGTTTACATTTGACTTATTTCTCTGTAATGTCAGCTGTTTTCAAAGCTCCTTAAAATTCAATCCAGTTGAAAATATCAGTGGCACTTGTAATTGATTTGATTTTAATATTAATGTATTTTTTAAGCTGTAATGTTTGGTGTAGAAGATTGTTTTAGGCGTAGCTTTTATTTAAAACTTGTTTAAGGCTATAGAGTTGTGATTAAGAGTTGAATAACATTTCTATACACTTGTATGATTGTCATAAATTGCCTATGCTGTTGCCACCATGCAGTTGTGTGAATACAAAAAATAAATAAATAAATAAATAAATAAATAAATAAATTTGTCTTAGAGTTTCCTAGTGTGGGTTCAGTCCTTCCACTCCAGCAGCCTTGTGCACACTATTTGGGAATAAGAGCATTTACTGACTTCAACAAACTTTACACATAATTTCAAACTTCTATGAAACATTTTCTCGCTGATATCCCCAGATGAATGATGAAAGGAAAGAAGTTTATCGCTTACTACTTTTCTGCTGTCCGTACAGTAAAACTGCGTGTTTCGGCATGACGTTCCCACTTATTACTATTACACTACTACTTGTATTCGGAAGACGGTTTCCAGACGACATACACACTTCAATGAATGTATCTCCGAAACCTTTTAGTTGTACCACTCATACTTCATGAAAGATGTCATATAGAATTTGGTTCTTGAAAAACCGCCCCATCACGCAGGAATTTTCGATTCATTACATCTTTACTAACATCTATGCACGACGTATTATGCAGACAGTTGCACACATATGCCAGTGAATGATCCTTCGAAATTATATCTCAACACGAAATATATTTCAGGAGAAATGATGTCAGAAGCAATGAAATGCATGGAAATCTCCCCCAATAGGCACGTTGATGTAATTTATTTCATCTTTACTACCAACTCCGAATGCGACATTGTTCACAGACAGTTTTCTAACATTCCACTCTGCGAATCTGAGAATTTATATTATTGTACGACACATAGTTCAGGAGATATAATATGATAGGGACTGAGCTGCCTGAAAATCAAACTGAGATGGACAAGGTAGAAAGCGATTGAAAGATAGGAAAGAAGCTGGACGAACATAAGAAATGAGAAAATACACACCAGGGCAACGACGAGAACTATAGCGAGATTAATATATTTATGACCTTCGTTACAACAGTTTTGTTCGTTTACTAGTATTACGAACTCCCAGGTTTATGTGGAGAATTATAGTACTATTTTAATAACATACACGTTATTAAAACTCACATAAATTATGAGTATATAGTTTCTTGTTGCACGCTGAAGAAGCAGAACACCTAAAATACGTCGTTTCATTACTTAATCTCATGACGAGTGGTCCAACGGCGGGTAATTCAGAAAAAATGGATGGTCATAAAATTTGTAGCTGTGAGCATACGCAAGTCTGAAATCACACCTTTCACGGGGAGCGATAGTAACTATCCTGATTCGCAGTTTCGACTAACCAGCATATCTCATCAGTCTTTTTTTTTAAAGAGCACACTCCGCTGTAGAGACAAAAATACTTTTTCCAAAACAATATTGATTGCCGATGTATTGTAAGATACAAAGAGTGATGGAACTATGTCGCGTTTTGTGCTACTAAGCGGTCCTTGTTTCACAATTGCATTTTCTACCATTAAGGTAAAGGAGTCAACAATCCGAAGATTGGTTTGAACAGCATAGTGTTTTACTAGGCATGGTCCTGTTTGGAGGTGGTATGCCATTGCCTTCCTCCAACCTTCAAACTGATTTACCCAGCCAGTTGGAGGGGGACGTACAGATTAACAGCAACACTGCCAGAGATGAAAGAAGTGGCAAGTGACAGCTAAAAATCCTAGGGCCTGGCGGAGATCAAACCCGCGACCTTTCGATTTGTAGTCTAGCACTCTACCACTGTGCTACGGAGCCGTTGTTTACAAGCACCAGTTGTGGAATGTAATACCAGCAAGTATATAAAATCAAACTATTTTTCGTTGAATTTATATCTTTTCATTCCTGATTCTTTTCTCGTGTACCTCGTCATTTCTTGGTACCGGAAGGCAGATATGGAGGTGGAGAGAGCTCCATACAGCAAAACACTTTAGGCTGTTGACATCAACGTGAATGTAATTTCGTCGTCAGTAATCGCTATAAGATACGAATATAAAGTATGTATACATATGAATGCACCTAAACACTGATAATCTGATAAATATGCTGTAAAAGTTTTATAATATGGCTAGAAATGAAATTCAGTAACATTGTTTCATTTAATAATATTGATAATCACAAATTTATTGTTAAATTCAAGAATTTAGAAACTTAACATTTATTAATGTTCCCCTCCCCCCCCCCCCCTCTCTCTCTCTCTCTCTCTCTCTCTCTGCGTATCTGAACATCTAATTACAGTGAACACCCAAAGAAAAGTACACCTGCCTAATACTGAGTAGGACCAACCTAGAGAGAGGGCCGCGGCGCTCTCGTGTGACGTCAGGCAGAGTAGGTTGCGCGCGCATAGCCTACAACGTCTAGGTACAAGGCCTCACAACACGTATATGTCACGTCGCACCTATAGGCTGACCTCGCAAGCTTACTGACTGGCCGCTGGGGCACAGCCCACTGCCTCACAGCTTCAGCCAGTGAGCTTGCGAGGGCAGCCTATGGGTGCGACGTGACACGGACGTGTTGTGAGGCCTTGTACCTAGACGGTGTTGGCATAGCTGACTGGCTCGCTGCTTTGGCATAGTGGGCCGTGCCCCAGCGGCTACCCAGTGAGCTTTGCGCGCGCTACCTGCTGCGCCTGACATCACACAAGACCGCCACGGCCTTCTCTCTAGTTGCTGTTTGTAGGAACCCCCAGCACGCAGAAGTGCCGCAATATGACGTCACATGGGCCCGACTCGTGGCCTACGAGAAAGCCTCCAGCGCAGTCGTCATGCCACGTAAGCAAGGTAGTAGTTCTGAGCCGCTGCCTGCCACGACGCAGTGGGGTGTGTCCCAGCGGCCGGCCAATCGGCTAGCGATCGCGCCGGCTCGGAACTACTTTGCTTGCGCGGCATGACGACTGCGCTGGGGCCTTTGTCGTTGGCCATGGGCCCGACTGAAGTAGTGCTGGATGGAACTGACACCTTGCATCCTGCCGATTTGTCCATAAATTCTCAAGAGTACGGCAGGGGGGGGGGGGGAAGTTTTGATCTCTTCTGACAATCACCTCCGAAGGCTTCCCAGATCTGCTCAATAATGTTCATGTATATGGAGTAGCGAACAATGATCTTAAAAGATGCCTAAGCGAGGCCATGACTATAACAGCGTAGGTGTTAATGCCTCGTTGTTTTCATTCTCTCTGGTGCGGGAATACAGATTAAGCTGCGAGTGCTGAGGGATGAATGCAGTTGACTCATATGTGCAGTCAGTGTAGCATATGGAAGTTTGTGTCGGTCCTGGAGTCGTGTTCGGGTAGCCTAGTGGTTAAGGCGACCGCTCGCGAAAAGCGGTAAACCCGGGTTCGAGTCCCGGCCTGGCAAAAGTTTTCATATGTCACCATTCGGTAGAACATCCATACCTTATACAGTGACGCTAAAAGTAATTCGCTATTGCGTGAAAATATTGATAAAAGATCATTTAACTCAGAGTCTTCATAGAACAATTCGTTAATACTTCTGGATGTGTGAGGCTTGTTGGAATTGCCCAAATTCATCGTAATATACAATGGACTTGAATGGATGCAGGTGGACAGCCAGGATGCGTAAGTAGTGTCATCTGTCAGAGTGGTATCCTTACGTATAACGGATACAATAGCGCAGCACACGCCCCCACCAGCTTGAACAGACACGTGCTGATATGCAGGATCAGTGGATTCATGGGACTGTCTCCATACCCGGCCCCTCCTTCCGCTCGATAGAACTGGAGACGAGACTCGTCTGACCAGGGAACATGCTTCCAGTCATCAACAGTCCAGCAATTGATGGGCCCAGGCAAGGAGTAACGTTTTGGGTCGTGCAGTCTGAAAGGGTACACGAGTGGTCCTACGGCTTCGAAAGTCCATATCGATTACGTTTCGATGAATGGTTCTCACGCTGACGCTTGTTGGTGGTCCAGCAGTGAAATGGACGATTCTGATCAGTCGCCTTTGGTCCCATTCTTGCAGGATCTTTCTTCAGGCAGCAGCGATGTCGAAGATTTGATGTTTAACTTGATTCATGATATTTATGGTGTACCCCCGAAAAGGTCATACCTCGGTCATGTGGGTTCAAGGCCCCATAATTTCGTAAGCGGTCGCCTGACAACAGCGGGCAAACTGAAGAGCGCCACGGCGGCCATTATGGTGGTAAACTCCCGCGCGAACTTTAAATGTGCGTAAGGCTCTGTTTGATTAGCGTGTGTATTCATTCGAGTTAAGTCGCGAAAACTATGTCTCATTTGAATATACAGCAACTATCCGTTCTGAATTGTAAATTTATTACACATACGGTGTAGAAATCTGCCAACAACTTTTCTTCTTCTTAACTAAACCGAATTATAACATTTAGTTTTTTACCGGTCTAAGTACAACATATGAACGGAATTTATTGTCAGACATGGTTTTTGGCACTTTCTCAGTATATTCTACGATAGTAAAACTTTCGTACAAACATTAATTTCGAAGGAGTTTTACAACACTTTCCATCTTTGTTTGAGTGCGGCTGTATTCTCCAATATTTACATATTTTATACCATCAAAAAATGAAACAGAGCTGCCTGATACAGCTAATGTTACAAATCTACTGTCAAAATGAAATATCCCATCAGATACATAACTGTAAAATAGCTCCTTACCTTGTGAATGCAGCAACCAACCACTATCAAATTCTTTTAAGAACACGAAGTATGTCATAACATTTTCTTAACTAAGTGCATCTAACATTAGCATTAGTGTATCTAGCACGAATATTAGCATTTTAATGCAATATACAAAATACTTTACAGTAGCTTGAACTATTCGAAAGTCAGCAACTACCATAGAGTTCAGCTTCACAATGTGCATCCAGTGTGTCTATGTGTCATTCATATACCTTTGTATAAACCCCTTTCACCTGTTATACCTATATGTGAAGCAGATGACCTTTAAATTCTGTGTTACGACTTGCTAATATTAATTTCATAAACACAAATTCGAACTGCAGTGAATCAACGGATCTCGTGACCCCAATAGTCATTTTACACAATCATAAAATGAAATTTTTGAGCTTCCTGTCCACCAGTACTTCCTAAAGCAGCTCGTTTTTAAGAGCTACCAATATTGTAAAGGCCTGTTATTATTTCATTCAAAATCCGATATTGTCTTGACTGACAGCCTCTGAAGCAAGTGTAACCCTCTCTGAACACAAGTAGTAGGGCTACTTGTATACCTCCGAATTATAAATGGAAAGACAGGTTTTTTTCCTATTTACGTAGTTAAACGCTGATCAACTCTACACCATAGTGCTTCATGAACACTGCAGTAGTCAAACAGTACACACGTGACTATGAATTGCGTATATACACCGCAGTAGCTATTTAATACACGATTTACTGGCTAACAACACTCGTATTTATCTGCCGCTTTCCACTATCATGGCGGCCGGCCGAAGTTTCAAATTATCCCGCGACAGCAGCGCCGTTAGTGAGCATAGTTATTTTTTACAAGGTTATTTTGTGGGTTCCACATCTCGTGCCCCGACTGTAACACCACGTACAAACACAGTGAATGCACAGTCTAACACAGCAGTCTCGACACTCGAGCGAATTTTTCGTAGCGCGCCAAGCGGCCAGCAAGGGACCCTACGGAGTATTCGGTGTCTCGTGAATTGTGTCGTGTTATTTACAAATTATACTCGTTTTTGTGATGGTTCTTGGAACCGCAAACGCTTTTAGCGTAAGAAATTGCAGCAACAACCAGAAAAAGACACATTTGTCATTTTTCAGATTCCCTAAGAACCCTGAAAAGTTTGTAACATAATCCTATTTCTGAATTGTTTTCGTTACACTTACATAAGTTTAAGTATAATTATGATTCTTTGATCATTACAGGAGAGGAAAATGGCTCATTAATTGCAGAAGAAATGTTCTGCTGAAGAGAGATAACGTTTACCTGTACAATAACGTGAAATTTTGTTCGTTGCACTTCGAACAAAACCAGTTCATGAATGCAAAAAGGAAGAAACTGGTATGGAATGCTGTACCACCATTATTCGAAATACCGAACAAGCCGCCACAATTATCCCTGAAAAGGAAATTGCCACAAAGAGCTGAAGACCAAACTTTAAAAGCTACTACAAAATTTTAAAACTTTATAATTTAATAAAAAATTCGAAAATTGTGAAAATGAGGTAAACATCACCGGCAACATTGTGAGGGAGGAGACAGGCAAATATCCAAAACGTATAGACGACATCAGCAAAATCAAATGTGGGTGTCAGTGGTTGTACTCGTCCGATTTTTCGGATATAAATCTAGTTAATTCGCGTTTGCTGTGCACCTAAACGTGACGAAGAAAGGCTGATAAACTTTCAACTACCGGTAAAATAAAGTCTTCAACCCACTTCTACTGTTACTTGCCATTAGGCTACCTCAGCCAACACAGAACGATAATAAAGACGAAAGGCGTACTTTTTCTAATGGTGTACCGTAAAGGAAACACAACGAATAGCCGCGGTAGCCAAGCAGTCTAAGGTGCCTCGCTGTGGAGCGCGCAGTTTCTCGCCGTCGGAGGTTCGAGTTCTCCATGGTGTATGTTTCAAATGTTCAAATGTTTGTGGAGCTTATGGGACTTAACTACAGGGTCATCATTCCCTAAACTTACAAATTAATTATGAACTAGCCAAGACTAAGGACGGCACAAATATCCATGCCCGAGGGGGGATTCGAATCCCCGATCGTAGTGACCGTGCAGACAGTGACTGGTGCGCCTCATTCCCGTCGGCCACCGCGGCCGGCCATGGTGCATGTGTGTGTGTGTGTGTGTGTGTGTGTGTGTGTGTATGTGTTGTCCTTAGGTTACTTTAGCGATTAACCAAGTTCATTTGCCACACAGTAGGAGTCCCATACGTAGGCAAGCACGGACACAAGGCCCCCCACTTCGCTCTTTTCCAATCGTGTGGTCAGTCAGGTTCTCTGTTTAGAAAATATTAATTGATCATTTATATTGTACCTTTTGAGTTTAGGATGTAATGTCAGCCCTAGTTTTTGCACCTTGACTTTGATTACGCGATTGTACATACCTAAAATACTGATTGTAGGAATGAAATCTGCATTTAATGTAGCACCGCACTATCTATGCAGTTTTCAAAGAAAATGTGACACTTCGGCTAAAATTCTTGTGAGCGTCACCACGAATTCTTGTCCTCCAACATTTGCTACTTTTGTAATCTTCGCACTTTTACACAGCCATTGTGCGACAGGTATTCTGCACTCATAATGGTTATGTGTGTCAAACAAGTAACACGTTCTGCAGCTGACATAGAACGTTTTGACAATTTAAACACAGATTTTTTGTTGACTCCTTGGTTAACTCCGGCATATACTTGGTGATCCACTATTGAATGGCCACAATGGCTCCCATTACTTAGGAAACTGGTGTGGTTATAAGGCCTTTTAACAATATTTTAAAGTTTATAAAAATTATAAATTGTTTGTACATTTTTAATTTTTATAATTTTTTGAAATTTACGAATATATTCGCGCCAACCAATTCATAATGTCATATCCGATCAATTTGATTGACTCTGATAGTGAAACCAGCACCTATCAATGTATTAGCTTCCTGTCCTTTAATTGTACCACGTAGTGAACATTGCCGCCCGCGGTGGCCGAGGGGGCTGAGGCGCTCCAGTCACGGTCTGCACGGCCACTACGGTCGGGGGTTCTAATCCCACTCGGGCATGGATATTTGTGACGTCCTTAGTCTTAGCTAGTTCATAAGTAGTTTGCAAGCTTAGGGACTGATGACTCCGTAGTTACGTCCCATTATTTCTACAAACATTTGAACATTTTTGCTCAAATTAAAATCAAATGTCATACGCGACGAAGAAGGGAACGCCGGTATGTGGCACTGCCGTAGACCTGTTTTACATTTTTAATATTTTACTTTTTCCTGTTAATACCTGAATTATGACGTTGGTCGTTTTGCAGACATTGACCATAATTTTATGTAATGGCTCCAGTCTATCTCATTTCTGATTGTCTATAATGGTGCCGACGCTATTGTAAGGCACAGTACAGGTGGCGGCCTCTAACGGAGCCACGAGGTATCACGTAACGTCGTTGACATGCACAGTACACGTTGGAGGCCTGTGGATGCATTACCTGTTTTAACCGATATTAAATTTTAATGTAATTAGTGAGATGTATTAACAATGGATAATGTACAAGATTTTATCAGCCATTTGATTCATGCATTGTATTATTACGGTTGGAAAAAGGTAAACCTGCATATGCGACTTTTCTAGCATCAATACTAACTGCTGTTTCTATGATTTTTAATATGGACAGTGTACTTAATGCTTGTAACTCTCTTTTTATAGGCCAACGGTTTGAAAATGGACGGCCGGCCGTGGTGGCCGCGGGGACTGAGGCGCTCCAGTCACGGTCTGCACGGCCACTACGGTCGGGGGTTCGAATCCCTCCTCGGGCATGGATATTTGTGCCATCCTAGTTCGTAAGTAGTTCATAAGTAGTTTGTAAGTTTAGGGACTGATAACCCCGCAGTTAAGTCCCTTAAGCTTAACAAACATTTGAACATTTTTTTGAAAATGGACGATTGAGTCCGAAACTAGTCACTAACTCCAAAATAGTGCAACTGTGACGGAAAAAATAAATTGTTTTCAAATTACGTTATGTTAATTACAGGGATTTTGCATTTTTTAAACTCACATTTACATGCTGCCCGTAAGTATAAGTTAATTATTCTAGTGCTAAGATTGTTTCCCTCCCTTCCTCTCCCACCGGATCTCTCTCTCTCTCTCTCTCTCTCTCACACACACACACACACTCCCCCCCCTGTGCCCCCCCCCCCCCACCCTCTGAATCCGCCCTTGTGTAAATGCCTCGTAATATGGTCACGGCAGTATCACTTAGAATACAGATTTAAATCTTATTGATTTTTACAATTTAAATAAAGAAGAAACGTAGAACGTTAGCGTTTTCACACAAATTACGAGTACTATAAATCTACCACTCTACTGTCAAAGCAGGAAAGTTCCTTGTTCTACAGAATTGTCATATTGTGACTCTTCCTGTTCAAGCTTCAAACGTTTACCAGTATCAGAGCAAGTTGAAATATTTAAAGGTTAAAATATTGAAAATGTTATCATTCTCGTAGATTCCACCGTTTTTAACATCAATCTGTATCGGACTTAATAATGTAGCTGCTGCGCTCAACTATAGTATTTTCCGTAGGAATGATTGTTTTTCTATATTAAACGGCGTTTATTATCACAGGAACCGGTCATTGATTATCATAACTTCTCATTTCCTAGCCCCTTTTACCGTTTTATGAATACGACAGATAACAGTTTACCTACACAAACAGCAATAAAAGAGGAAAATTGCTAGGATCCTTCCTCTTCTGAAGTCATCATGATGAACATTTTTGCATTTTAATAATCATTGCTGAAAAACAAAGATATTAGCATAAATACGCATAAATTAATTAGATGTGCACTAACACATTATATAAGTATTTATACTCACTGTGACGCAAATCATCAAAAAATGCAAATTTATGAGAGGGTCCATCTGCAAACAACATGCAACTGTGTAGAAGTTAATTCCGAGCAAGAGTGCAAACAACGTGCAACTGTGTAGAAGTTCATTCCGCGCAAGAGTGCAAACAACAACAGCTCTTGTCGTGTACCTTTTCGTTTTACGTAGTGTATGCGGAGGAACTTGTAACCATTGTATCGTGGTGTACCGAAGGACTCTAGAAGAGCAAAGGTTCCTAATGGTCATCACCGTTGTCAAGAAGGGTCATGGAAACATATATCTGTCCCATAGATCTGTCGTACAATTTTGGAAACTATTTTACGCTCGTGTCTTGCGTCACAAGACCGAAAATTTTCTTTGTAGGTATCATCGTGTATTACGAAATCAAGGATCATTCGAATGCTTTCGAAGACCACACCCAGAAAGCAGGATATACAGGGAGAGGAAATAAAAGATCGAAGACACAGTAATTCTGTCAGCGACAACTAAGTACCTGAAAGAGCAATTGAACGGAATGGACAATGCCTTAAACGGAGGGTAAAAGAAGAACATCAATAAGAATTCAAATGTTCAAATGTTTGTTAAGCTTATGGGACTTAACTACGGGGTCATCAGTCCCTACACTTACAAACTACTTATTTACTACCTTATACTAAGGACGGCACAAATATCCATGCCCGAGGGGGAATTCGAACCCCCGACCGTAGTGGCCGAGCAGACCGTGACTGGAGCGCCTCAGTCCCCTCGACCTCCGCGGCCGGCTCAATAAGAATGTTGTGTCAGAAAATCAGGGGATGCTGAAAGAATTAGATTTGGTAATGAGAAAATAGAAGTAGTCAATGACTTTGGTTATTTGGGTAGCAGAGAAACTTCTCATAGCCGAAGTAAATAAGATATAAAATGCAGAATAGTCATGAGAACAACAGCGTTTCTGAAGAAGCGAAATTTGTTGATATCCAATGTTAATTTGAATCTTAGGCTTTCTGAAAGCATTTGTCTTCACTTTAGCATTGTATGGGAGTGAAACGTGGACGATAAGATGATAATGCTTTCGAAATGTGGTGCAACAGACGAATGATGAAGATTAGATCGGTAGTTCATGTAACAAATGAGGAGCTGCTCAACAGAATTGGAGAAAAAAGTAGTTGTTTGGCAGGACACAATTTGTGTTTATATTCGCCGACGTTCGTTCCTCTATCGTGACCAGTGACGTGTTTTCCCCGCGAGTGCAACTTTTGCGTGAAGTCAGCATCTACGACAGACGCGTGCCAGATTTCGATTTCTCCCGTCAGCAGCTTTCGGCTGCTCATAGAAGGCATTCATCTCTGTAGCGACCACCGGCAGCCGTTTTTCGACACATCCGTAGCTCTCTGAGTCTTCGTCTCTGCACAGCTGTCGACGGGGTTCTGCTGGTTTTACTTCTGCTTTTGACGGCCCTACCGTATCGGTTGCACGTCTGCATTGGACGTCTATGCTCGAAGTGGAATATGCACGTAGTTCCGTGACAGTACGGTAGATGTCACTATATACTCGACGAGCAACTGATTTCCACTAACCTCGTGCTCGTTCGAGTATGTCATGCTCAAAATGCCCGTCCTTCTACCTCGAGAGAGGGGATAAATGTAGTCTACCGATTTTCATGCTTGGAAAAACACACGAAGATATATAAGACGCCGTTTTATGAAGATACTTTGTAACAGAACGTTTCATTTACCTTGAGAAAAAGACATTTTAGTTCTCATTCCGCATTACCGTTTCTGGTTCAACGATGTTTCTCACTTGATTTGTAGGAAGTAAGGGGTAAAAAAATTTCTTTTTTTCACAAATTTTAATGCGATGTGTTACCTTATCAAAAAACCAATTACCTTTTCATAATTGCATACAGTCTATGTAAAATGAGTAATTTATTTGTCATAAACTGCATCGAAAATGTCTGATAGTGTGTGTGATGTTCTAATCGCTACTATTTGGGTTACACCTTACTGCAAGTGAAATGTAGTTAGTACTGCGAAAGAATTTTACATATGGTCCTTACACTGATATCCGTCCTTTTCATAAGAAATTATTGTACGCGTTATTCCATTGTGTCAATTCCACGTTCGCAAGTCAACGGAACTGGTTAGAACTTAACTGTAGTGACAAACATTTAATTAGACTGAAAGGCTGTTAGTGCAGGGCATGGTGTCGCAACATAGTGTGATTTTATCGGATTAGATTCAGAAAATTTCTGAATATACAAGGATGTTCCCCTTATGCCACAAGGGAAAAATTTAATTCTTAGCCATTTTTATTACGTTGCGAAAACAGGTACACATAACCGCTTACGATTTTATGGCTTTCTAAATGATTCCACCAGGGCACGTGAACTATATTAGTGTACTCAATTGATCATACAGTTGCCGCGACAGATTAACCGTGCGTACTGGAGCGCCATGCTGCGATGCGCGCGGCCGATCGCCGTCGGGGGTTCGAGTTTCCTCTCGGGATTGGGTGTTTGTGTTGTCCTTACGTTAGTTTCCTTTAGTTTAAGTTGTTAAGTTTAAGCTACGAACAGATGACCACAAAGTTGAGTCCAATAGATTTACTAACATTTGAACTTTTTATTATTATTCGGTTTTGTTTCTGACTGGTCTAAATGCCTTTATCACATTCGTTTCGTTCCATTTCCTCCTTTCACCCTGTAGGTTCTATTGCGTGAATGGTTGTGAATGCTTGCCTGCAAAAGTTTGCAGAGGGTTGAAATTGAATTTATTTTGCTTAAAATTGTATGCAACAGTAATCCGGCGAGGCGATTTTACATAACAACATTATATTGGTCACTTTACTTGTATTTTTAATTTTTTTTTCTTCTTTTCCTTTTTATGTCACTTATTTATTTCCGTTACTTATTTATTTTCATTTTTCTAGAGCATTTCAGAAAGAGCATTAGGCAACAATTGATAGATACGGGAGGGAGTAAAGAAATAAAACAGTAGAAGAGGAATGGGTAGCATTGAGAGAGGAAATAGTGAAGGCAGCAGAGTATATCACAGCAAATACTAAATTTATTTCATGAAAGGAGAAAATATAAAAATTCAGTTAATGAAACAGGCAAAATTGAGTACAGACGATATAGAAATGAAATTTTCATGAAGTGCAAAATGGTTAAAAGGAGCGGCTAGAAGGCAAATGCAAGTCATTAGAAGAATGTTTAAATATGGAAAAATAGATACCGCCTACAACAAAATAAAAGAGACATCTGGAGACAAGAAACGCAGCTGTATGAATATAAAGAACTCAGATGGAATACCAGTTCTCATCAAAGAAGGGAAAGCTGAAAGATGGAAAGGGTATTAGAGGGACTTTGCAAAGGAAATGAACTTCGAGACAATATTGTAGGAAGGGAAGAGGAAGTAGATGAAGATACTATAATAAGAGAAGAATTTGACAAAGAAAATGGAATGTACAACATTCTCTGGGAGAGCTAACCATGACAAAACTGGTCATGGGTGCGTGTTTTGTCCTTAGGTTATTTTAAGTACTTCGTAAGCCTAGGGACTGAAGCAGAGTAGTTAAGTCCCAAGAAGTTCAAACTTATGAACATTTGAAGTTCTGTTGCGTCGGCCACAACAGCAGAACTGCGAGCTTCCCTATATAAAGACCTCTTATTATCGGTAATCTCCACACTGGTTCCGTAACACCCAGTAGCGTCATTTTTAATCATTTTTGAGTCATTGTAATCTTATTGTTTCATTCTTACACGTATTGTGCGAATAGCGTAGGTATCGTTTCCATGAACATTCGTCATTGGTGACTATTGTTTCTTTAATTAGTGTTTTATTAACTAAATCTCGTACAGTTTATTTCTTACATAATTTAATATGTTACTACTGCTTTGAATACTCAAATTAATAACATATTTCGACAAGTATATAACATTGTCTCTCATTGTCTCTGACACGGTGAGATGCGAGTATGTGGGTAACGTAGCTTCTCCTATGCAACTCATAGCAGATTGATGTTATTCAGAGTTTCTGCACACGCAATTCAAATTCCGACGGCCACTTTCGCTTATTACACGGCTTTCCTTTGATTTTTAAAATTTTGTACTGTCTGACAGTGGTTCTGTGTCTAAATTGTGGTATCATTTGTATTTTAGAGGAAGTATTACGATAATAACAGTTATATGAACAGGTACCCATCAGTATAATGATTTTATACATCTAGACGCTCTTAAAACGTATATCAATAAAAATTTAAATGCTTATATATAGTAACTTTTTGCGGCTTTTTACAACATTACCCCATTATAATGTTTATGCAAAGCCGTTCGTTACAGATGTTAAGAAATAAGATACGTAGAATCGCGCGCATACAAACTGCAACGTTTTGTCTGCATTTCAAAGGGTTCTGACAAGAATATAAAACACACTTACTTCAGCCAAGATCACTTGTTTATTTATTTTATTTTTTTATTTTTTACCTATTTTGATGAACTATGTCATCCTCTTCGGAAATTTTTTTCTTTTCTTTTTTTTTCAATTTTCTAATAAAATAGTTACTTGTGAAAATGAAATATAAGAAAAACAACATTGTCAAACGATTAAAATTTGCATCACGAAAGTGAATAGTCATCTGTACTGCACATTTAAAAATTGTGTGTTTTCTTGCCACAAGTAACAAGGAGACTCCTTGTTACCTGTGCCAAGAGAACACACTTAATCATTTGACAATGTTCTTTTTCTTATATTTCATTTTCACAAATAACTATTTTATGAGAAAATTGTAAAATAAATTATTTTTCTAAAGATGATGACATAGTTCATCGAAACCGTTAACAAAACCAACAAATAAACTAGCGATCTTGGCTGAAGCAGGTGTGTTTTATATAAATTTTGATCGCTCACCATAGGAATAATGTACCACCTAAAAAATCTGTCGAGAATCTTCTGATATTAACGATTACGAACATGCACATTTTCTATATAACTAGAAATTTTAATGTCCGTCTGTTCAAAATACCAATTCGCCGAATGGTTTTCACAGATTGTGTTGAATTTTTCACACAACGTGACATTCGATTTCCAGTTGTTTTTTAGTAGACACTCGAATACCATCTAGTTTATGTGTAAAGTCATAAAAATGTACATGATCTTTGGGCAAAACGTTTTACCCCCCAAACGTTATTCCCCAACTGCTCTGAAATATTTGCTCAACTTTACAGCGTCGCATTATAATGCATGAAAGTTCTTATCATATGTAACTATTTGCGAATTTTCTGTTACAAAGAACACCATTATAGAATTTATATAAAAGAATATATGATACATAGTAAGAATCATATGTACTTTTGTGTCAGAACATTCGGGGACATAACAGTTTCAACATAACACTAAACTAGGAGGTAGAGGGAAGAGTGGTGAACATAGAAAGCGTGACGAGGAGAAGATGGTCAGGGGAGAGAGGAGGTACAAATGTACAGAAAGACAGGGAAGGAGGAACGGGTCGACAAACGAGGAATATGGAGAAGGACAAGGAGAGGTGGGAAGAGGAGTTGGACAGACGATAGAGGAATATATGGACAAAGAAGAGTACGAGGACAGGGAAAGAGACAGAGAGAGAGAGAGAGAGAGAGAGAGAGAGGAAGGGAGGGAGGGACAGATAGGGAATGTAGGATTTAGTTCCAGTTCTCATGCAAAAAACATTTTTTATCGTCTTAGAAAGACATTCTAATTACACTCGCTAGCGAAAAACTTTCCCTTAACAGATTTAGCTCTGTTTCGTAACTAGTAGACTTACTATTACTGATGAGGCTGTATGCATTTCTGAATAATGTTTCCACGACCGACACAGCTGTGAGTTTTGCTATTATGACAATCGGCAACCTGAACGCCTAACATAAATATTCCTTTTCGGAGGCACACCATCGCTATTTATAGCCATGTTCGATTTCTGAAGTCGACCAAGTCCTTTAATCATCTTTCAGTGATCGTGGCTTTTTCATGGCCAGGAGATGTATTCCGTGAAACGCCCATTCCCTCAGTTTCTCCAGCCGCTGGTGGGCGTCGTGAAAGAAGCCGAAACCACCGTCTCTCTTTATGAACATCCCGGAAAACTTATATCGAAAGAAAAGAATATTAAGTTACCCAGATATTTTCCTTTGTTTGAAAAGGTAGAAAATAACACTGAGGTTTCATAGAAATTTTACACTTGCGTCAAGATACTGGTCTCATCGTATTTCATAATAATACTGTAGTCAGTGTCACTCCATATATTCCTTCATCATTAGCAACACGTTATCGACAGGTTACAAGCCCGGTATTCTGACGGAGCCGGTCATATGACCGACATCCTTGGCCACCTAGAAGGCATCGCTTCTGCACTGTCTTTCCGAAAAAGAAGGGCGTCTGGTGTCGCCGGATGTCATTCATGTAAATCAATGTGGACGCAGTTTCCTCATCACTCACCATCTTGTAATTAGAGGATGTAACCTTCTGCACTCCATAACAAAAGGCGTTGAGTTGGCGTTGAATGTTACCTGATATTTATGACACTGTGATGCCGCTCGCAAAGTGTGTTACGAACCAATATGTGGCCATCATTTTCTTAACAGAACGTCGATTCGTTGGAAAACACTGCATGATACCACACTTGTCGCGATTGACACAGTCTTGTACATACAGGGAGTCCAGAAAAGGGCACCCTGATTTCAAAATTAAATGAACAAAGATCGATAGAGGAATGCAGTAAACGGTATGTATCGTGTGAAAGCTGTAAGAAGTTTATACAGCAGTTTGAAATAATAATTACAAAAACTGCTAACAGATGGCGCTGTACGCTGTACAGCTCATATCAGCATACATAAGAGAAATCATCGTATGAAAACTCTCTTTGCAAACAATCACATCACAATGTTTTCAAAATGTTCACCATTGGCACTACAGAGGTGGCGCAAACGAAGAATGAAATTCGCCATCACATTTCGTAGTGTCTCAACCGAAATAGATTCACATGCCACAGAGATTACCGATTCAAGCTCGTCCAGCATAGCGGGATGCTTCGGGTAGACCATGTCTTTCACTGTGCCCCTCAAAAAAGAGACACAGGGAGTCAAATCCGGCGCATTTGGATGCCAATCCATGCCTGCACCAGTAAATTTTGAATATTCCAAAGCAATGACTCGGTTCCCGAAGTATTCCTCAAGATAGCGAAACACTTGTTCGGTCCGATGTGGTCGGGCTCCATCTTGCATAAACCATTCAGTACCTGGTCATTCCTCTAACGCATGCTGTGTGGCGACAAATTGTTCCAAAATTGCAACGTAACGTGCACCAGTGACCGTTTCTAGAATGAAAAAAGGGCCAATAATGCCTCTGCTGCATACTGCAGCCCACACAGTAACTTTAGGAGAATACAGGGGTTTCGCTTCACACCAATATGGCTTTTCGGAACCCGAAAATCGCCAGTTCTGCTTATTAACGTATCCATTCAGGTGGAAGAGTGCTTCGTCTGTAAACCAGGTGTAGCCAACATCAAATCCTTCACTATCTATCATTGTGAGCATCTGATTAGCAAAGGCAACCCTTTGTTGCAACAGCTCGTACGGTTATGGCCTGGTGCGTTTGAAGATTGAATGGAAACATGTGTAGGCTCTTTCTGAGTATTTTCTGCGGCTGGAACGCTTCAAACCTGTCTCATATGCAATTCTGCGGACGGAAGACATTGGATTTCGCTGAATAATTCCAGAAACTGTGGTGATATTTTCAGGCGTAACTGCGGTTTGCTTGCGGCCAACGTGCCCCACTAGATCATCAGTTACGCTGCCTGTTCGTTGAAATTTTCGAAGAGCGCACGAATGGTTTTCGCATCGTGTCCTTTTGGAAAATTAAATCGTGCTTGAAAACTTCGCCTTGTTGACGTAGTGGTACTCTAGCACCAGAAAAACGCGTTGATCAATGGAGTACATGGTTTTTATCTCTTCTTTCGGTACGCTAACCTCATTTCACGTTTCAATAGTTTGAAATCAAGGAGTCCTTTCCTGGACACCCTGTAATTTTCGTGGGAGCATATTCCTGCACTACAGTCCACCTCCGTAGTCAAATGGACGTCCTGGTAGATTGCCACGCAGGGAGCCCGGGTTCGATTTCCGGTTGGGACAGATATTTTCTCCACTCGCGGACTTGGTGTTGTCCTCATCATCATCGAAACACAAATCGCCCCAGACTTGCACCAGGCAGTCCGAACACGATACCAGCTGAGGTCCAACGGCCAAAAATGCCACACGAAATCATCATCATCTGTACTATAGTCATCTGTCCTGCAGTACCATTCTCGGGTGTCTTCTCGGAAGGTGGTCTGTTTGATCGAGTCGAGCCATTTCAATGTGTTCTACGGCCTTCCGTAAACCAATATCCATTGGTGGGCCGAAAGACTCCGTCCCACACGAGCAGTAATTTTTCTGGATGGATGCACCATATTCCCACATACCAATATTGTACTCCCTATTAAACTTTCTGAATTTACGGTACGATTCGTACATATGCCGGCGAGGCTTTCCGCGAATCTGCTCGTCACACTGATCAATATCCTTTACTGTGAAAATGCAAGTAGTAGGAATATTTTACCGTTCGGAGCATACATCATCTGACAATAAGTCTCCGTGAATCTGTAACACTAACGTAGATGAACTACGAACAGCAGTTACCTTATTGTCAATGGGAATAGTCACCTCCCACAACTATGCACCGCTCAGCTCTTCACATGAAGTGATAAGTGCCATCGACTTGGAATCCCAAATCTATTCCATATTTATGGATTTCCGGAAGGCTTTTGACACTGTACCTCACAAGCGGCTTCTAATAAAATTGCGTGCTAATTGAATATCGCCCCTGTTACGCCAGTAAGAATTGCCCCTACACAGCAGACCACCCGGCAGACGTCCACGTACGCAGGTAGCGGAGTACCAGGCGAAGCCGGAAAGCCGACGATTAGAGACAACCATCGCGACTGGTAAACATTGACAGGAAAACATCAACATAAACACGAAAGCTAAACAGGGGACTATCTTTTACAGAGGTAGCAAAAAATGTTCAAATGTTTGTTAAGCTTATGGGACTTAACTACGGGGTCATCAGTCCCTAAACTTACAAACTACTTATGAACTACCTTATACTAAGGACGGCAAAAATATCCATGCTCGAGGGGGGATTCGAACCCCCGACCGTAGTGGCCGTGCAGACCGTGACTGGCGCGCCTCAGTCCCCTCGGCCACCGCGGCCGGCACAGAGGTAGCAGCTCACACGCCACATCACTGTCCGCTGACGTATACAGAGGTCGCTGTCACTTGCAACAGTGGATTCTTCCGCCAAGCGCCAGCTATATCTGGAGGCCGCAGTGACGTGACGGCAGGTTCCACCTCGAGGAATGCTACGAACCACTACTAAGCTGAGGACCGACTACGCCAGCCCACTGGACCACCGACAGACTAAGACTCGGCTACGATCAACCGATGGTATCACGATTAGGACTTAGTGTTTCGGGCTGCGGCCTATACCTTTGTCAGTAAAGAAATAGACTTCGTTACACTGCACCGGGAATGGGCCCGAGTGTTTTCAGTTAATGTGAACTATTGTGGTGTGCAAACAGACTTGTATATCGTGTTGAATAAACCGTGTTTTCAAGGTTTTGTGTTGTATCAGTCACAACAGCCGCCAATTGTGCGATTGGATTCACGATTTCCTATCAGAAAGGACACAGTTCGTTGTAATTGAAGGTAAGTCATCGAGCAAAACAGAATTGATATCTGGCGTTCCCGAGGGAAACGTTATACGTCCCCTACTCTCGTGTTTATAAACGATTTAGAAGACTATCTCAATAGCACCCTTAGACTGTTCGCAGATAATGCTGTCGTATATCTGTTAGTGAAGTCAATAGAGGATCAAAACCAACTGCAAAGCGATCTAGACAAAATTTCTACATGGTGCGAAAATTGGCAATTCACACTAAATAATATAAAGTGTGAAGTAATATACATGACCACTAAAAGAAATCCGAGGAACTTCAATTACGTTATAAATTCGACCAAATAACTAGGAGCTACAATTACGATCAACTTAGACTGAAGAGAAGACAATGAAAATATTATGGGGTAGCCGAACGAAAGGTTACGTTTCATTGGCAGAACGTTTCGAAGATGCACCAACTCCAGCAAAGAGACTGCCTATATCACACTTGTGCGACCTGTCCTGGAGTACTGTTCCCCATTGTGGGACCCTCACCAGGTGGGACTGACGGAAGACATTGAGAAGCTTCAGAGAAGGGCAGCTCGTTTTGCTTATCACGTTACATGGGGGAAAGCATCACGGAAATGTTGCACGATTTGATGGAAATCATTAAAAGAAATACGTTATTCGTTGCGGCGAGATCTATTTACGAAATTTCAATCAACGACTTCCGAATGTGAAAATATTTTTCTAGCACCCACCTATGTAGGGAGACGTGACCATCCCAATAAAATAAGATAAATCAGATCGAAGACGAAACGATTTAGGTGTTCTTTCTTCTCAAGCGCTATTACAAAGTGGAACGGTAGAGAAAGGTTATGAAAGTGGTTAATGAACCCTCTGGCAGGCAGTTAAATGTGATTTGCAGAGTATCTATGTAGATGTAGATGAAGTATTTCTTTGGGATGGGAAAAGCCTCGTCACGTTTCGTTAAATGTCAGGAATATCGTCACATATCTTTCAAAGCGAGATGGTGGACGAATGGTGTGGGCAGGAGTCAGTATTAGCGGACGTACGGACCTCTATGTCGTTCAGAAAGGCCCTTTGACTGATCAGAGGTATAGAGACGAGATCTTTCGACCTTTTGTTGTCCCCTACGATGGTGCCATAGGAGGTGGCTTCAACGCTCGTCTCCACAGTGCTGCACTGGTGGACAACGTGCTTGAAGTTGAGAGAACTGAAGGAATGTACTGACCAGCTTGTTTACAGGGCTCGGATGCACTTGGCAAGCGCATTACAGCCTGAGCAGCGCCTCCGACAATGCTTGCACAGCTGGATGTTGCACTCATTGAAAGATGGCTAAATATCCAACAAGTGCTGATTGATAACATCATACTGCCCATGCCACACAGGTGTGCAACTGTACTGGCCGTCCAGATGGCAACGAGAATGTTAGCCGCATTTTACCTCGCTCTACGTTAACGCTGCGTAAACCTCAAGTAGACAGTTGAAACGGGAAAATGTAGTACTGTATAATATACAAATTGCTATCGTCGACAATATCTGAATAAAATTAGTTACCATATGTAGATGTGCGTGATATCTCAACTGATCCCCTAATTGTTTGAAGCAGTGCAACATCATTGTGCCAAAAGATAAATAAATAAATAAAATATTAAAAATAATAAATAAATAATCAGATTTTTAAGAGCTATGATTTGTATAATATTGGGATTGCTGTTGTTTAACCTAAAAGTTCTTTACCGCTTCTCAAACCACCGATATTGTCAATAATATTTTGATGTCTTGGCTCGCTCTTGCCACCCAGATTAAATTAGATAAGTTGTTCGGTCCATAGATCCATGTCAAGGAGATGCGTGTGGATGTTCAAATGTTTGTTAAGCTTAAGGGACTTAACTACGGGGTTATCAGTCCCTAAACTTACAAACTACTTATGAACTACCTACAACTAAGGACGGCACAATTATCCATGCCCGAGGGGGGATTCGAACCCCCGACCGTAGTGGCCGTGTGGATGTTTTAACCAACGGATAACATAATACATGGTGGGTAAGCTCGTAGATTATTAGATTTTCGGACCGGTTCAGTTGCAGCTACTTTTCTTATGTTTTATACACTCCTGGCCATTAACATTACTTCATGAAGATTACATGCTACAGACGCGAAATTTAACAGACAGAAAGAAGAGGCTGTGATATGCAAATGATTAACTTTTCAGAACATTTACACAAGTTTGGCGCCAGTGGCGACAACGTGCTGACATGAGGGAAGTTTCCAACCGATTTCTCATACACAAACAGTTGACCGGCGTTGTCTGGTGAAACGTTGTTGTGATGCCTCGTGTAAGGAGGAGAAATGCGTAAGGTCACGTTTACGATTTTGATAAAGGTGACATTGTACCCTATCGCGATTGCGGTTTATGACATCGCGACATTGCTGCTCGCGTTGGTCACGAACCAATGGCTGTTAGCATAATATGGAATCGGTGAGTTCAGGAGGGAAATACGGGACGCCGTGCTGGATCCCAATGGCTTCGTATCACTAGCAGTCAAGATGACAGGCATATTATCCGTCTCGATTCCTAAGTCAACAGATGAGGACGTTTGCAAGACAACAGTCATCTGCACGAACAGTTCGATGACGTTTGTAGCAGCATGGACTATCGGCTCGGAGACCATGGCTGCGGTTATCCCTACGCTGCATCACAGACAGGAGCGCCTGCGATGGTGTACACAACCACGAACCTGGGTGCATGAATGGCAAAATGTCATTTTTCGGATGAATCCAGATTCTGTTTTCAGCATCATGATGGTCACATTGATATTGGCGACATCGCTGTGAAAGCACATTGGAAGCGTGTATTCGTCATCGCCAAACTGGCGTATCACCCGAAGTTATGGTATGGGGTGCCATTGATTACACGTCTCGGTCACCTCTTGTTCGCATCGACGGCACTATGAACAGTAGCCGTTAGATTTCAGATGTGTAACGACCCATGGCTCTAACCTTCATACGATCCCGGCGAAGCCCTACATTTCAGCAGGATAATGCACGACCGCATGTTCCACGTCCTGTATGGGCCTTTCTAGATGTGGAAAATGTTCGACTGCTGCCCTGGCCAGCACATTCTCCAGATCTCTCACCAATTGAAAACGTCTGGTCAATGGTGGGTGAACAACTGTCTCGTCAAAATATGGCAGTCACTACTCTTGATGAACTGTGGTATCGTATCGAAGTTGCATGGGCATTTGTACCTGTACACGCCATCCAAGCTCTGTTTGACTCAATGCCCAGGAGTATCAAGGCTGTTATTACGGCAAGAGGTAGTTGTTCTGGGTACTGATTTCTCAGAATCTATGCACCCAAATTACGTGGAAATGTAATCACATGTCAGTTCTAGTATATTCTTCCAATGAAGAACCGTTAATCATCTGCATTTCTTCTTGGTGTAGCAGTTTGAATGGCCAGTAATGTAATACTAGTAGTACTAATACAGATAAAAGTACAGTTTGCTACTATTAAAAAATTTGTCAGTGAAGTACATGGAGTTAGCCACTAGGAAGTCTTTTAGGTTCCTTTTAGGTTCCTCCTAAACTGATCTTTATTTCTACCTTATTTTTTATGGTTGCGGGTAAATTATTGAAAATGTGTGTTCCTGAGTAGTGGACCCCTTTTTGATCTAAAGTAATTGCTTTTAAGTCCTTATGTAGATGGCTTTTGTTCCTAGTATTGTACGTATGAGCTGAGCTGTTTGTTGAGAAAACGGATATATTATTTATGACAAATTCCATTAAGGACAAGTTAATATACCCAGTTCTTTGAAGAGGCTTCTGCAGGATGTCCATAAATTTACACTAGAAATAATACGCATTACACGCTTTTGGATTATTGCTTGAAGAGTTACCCAAAACATACCCGAAGCATATGACATTATGCAATGAAATAAGCAAAGTATGCAAGCTTTTTCATTTTTATGTCTCCTACGTCCGATAACGTACTACAGATTTGTTAAGTCGTTTCTGCAGTTATGTGGTGTGCTCTTTCCAACTGAATTTATTTTCAAGCAGTAATCCGAGGAATTGAACAGTGTCCACCTCCTCTATCTGTTCTTCTTCATACTTTATGCATATGCTGGAAGTAAACCTCTTGGGTGTTTTTTGACTACATGTAGTTTAATGAGTTGGCTGTAAACCATTTATTAATGTTCATGTAAATGCCATTAGCTGACCTTTATAGAATTGTGCTCGATATGCTATTTATTGCAAGACTTGTATCATCTGAAAATAAAACGAACTCTGCTTATGGCAGTGTAACTGATGAGAGGTCATTAATGTACACAAGAAAAAGGAATGGCCGTAAGAGGGATCCTTTTGGGTCACCATATGTCATTTCTTCCCAATCCGATGATGACTCATGGCGAAATTCACTGAATGCACTGACACCCTATGTTTCCTGTTAGCGAGGTACGACTTGAACCATTTTGCAGCAATGCCGGTGACACCATCGAAATATAATTTAATTAAAAGGACGTTGTGGTTCACACAATCAAATGCCTTTGACAAATCATCGAAAATACTTGATGTTTGTAATTAGTATGTAATGAATTTAGTACATTCTCACTGTGCGTGTAAATAGCTTTCTCGATATCGGAACGTTTCAGAAATCCAAATTGTGTTATGGAGAATATGTCATATGTGGTCAGGTGGTTGAGATGCTGCTTGTAAAATGCTCTCAAAGTCCCTGATTTCAACACGGAGGAGCACTGAAAAGACTGGCAACTTGCTGAATGATAATCCTGCAGGCGAAGAACGTCGTACTAGGCTTCAAACTGCACGTAACTGGCTGCATGACATTCGTCTTCGATGTCCGTAGCGAGATCTAATTTGAAACCTAGACACCATTCAACTCGGTACAGATGGTCGCGAAAGCTTAATGAACTCGTCAGAAATCGCATTAGATGAGACTCGCATCTTCCGTGAAAGAGACAATAGTCAGAGACGTTTTTGGATGCAGCGCCTGATCAGCGTGAACGTCTCAGACACACCATCCAGCGAGTGAAGAAAGGTGGTGGTTCCCTGAAGTTTCAGGCATTACGTAGGGCCATCGTTCTCTACGGGTGGTCGTACAAGACTGTCTAGCGGCTATATGGTACATGGATTGCATATCACAGGACATACTAAATTTAATCGATGAAAGGAGAAAATATAAAAACGCAGTAAATGTAACCGGCAATATGGTGTACAGACGACTAGGAAATGATATTTCCTACAGGAAAATAAAAGAGATATTTGGAGAAAAGAAAAACAGCTCTATGAATGTCAAGGACGCTGATGGAAAACCAGTTGTCAGCAAAGAAGGGAAAGCTGAAAGGGGGAAAGAGTATATAGAGAGGCTCTACGAGGGAAATGAACTTAGAGGCTATATTGCAGGAAGGGGAGAAGAAGTAGAGGAGGATGAAATAGGAGATACTATACAGAGAGATGAATTTGACACAGCACTGAAAGACCTAAGTCGAAACAAGGCCCATGGAGTAGATGAAACTCTCTCAGAGCTACTGAAGTCTCTGGGAGAACCAGCCATGACAAAACTGTTTCACCTGATGTGTAAGATGTATCAGACAGGCGAAGTACCCTCAGACTTTAAGAAAAATGTTATACTCCCCATTCCAAAGAAAGCAGGTGCAGACAGGTGTGAAAACTACAGAACCATCAGTTTAATAAGTCATGGTTGCAAAATATTAACACGAATTATCTACAGAAGGATGGAAATGCTGGTAGAAGTCGACCTCGGGGAAATTCAATTTTGGTTCAGGAGAAATGTAGGAACACGGAAGGCAATACTCACTTTACGGATTATCCTAGAAGATAGATTAAGAAAAGGCAAACCTGCATATCTAGCTTTTGCAGATTAGGAGAGGCCTTTGACAATGTTGATTGGAATAAACTCTTTCAAGGAGTGGCGGATTAAGGGAGGGGGGCGGAGAGGCGGACCGCTCCGGGCTCCGATCTTGGGGGGGGGGGGGGGGCTCAAAATACCTGGAAAACAAGGGATTTTTATTTATTTATTTGAGCGCGCTTAGTATCTTGTTCTGCTGGGGCATCAAAGTCTCGAAAGCTATTATCTCAGACTGTCCCCTGACTCTCGTCCTCAGGGGGCCTCCAATTCTTTTTTGTAGAAATACATGTACTTCCACGTGGACGGGGGTGGGGGTGCCCATATCGTTTCACCGCCACTCTGGGCCTCCAACAGCCTTAGTCCGCCACTACTTTCAAGTCCTGAAGCAAGCAGGCGTAAAATATCAGGAGCGTAAGGTTATTTACAACTTGTACAAAAACCAGACAGCGGTGCGTTTTGCCGACGACATCGCAATTCTGTCAGAGACAGCAAAGGACCTGGAAGAGCAGTTGAACGGAATGGACAGTGGGCTGAAAGGTTCACACAAAATAAACATT
Source organism: Locusta migratoria (assembly GCA_026315105.1). NCBI lineage: Eukaryota > Metazoa > Arthropoda > Insecta > Orthoptera > Acrididae > Locusta > Locusta migratoria. The sequence continues at coordinate 111,742,084 of CM048744.1, read as the reverse complement.
AACAATAGCAAAACAAGGGTAATGGAGTGCAGTCTAAGAAAATCACGTGATGCGGAAGGAATTAGTTTAGGTAACGAAAAAATAAAAGATTTAGATGACTTTTGTTACTTCGGCAGTAAAATAACAAATGATGGTCGCAGTACAGAGGATATAAAATGCAGAATGACTATGGGTAGAAAGGCGTTGCCGGCCGCGGTGGCCGAGGGGACTGAGGCGCTCCAGTCACGGTCTCCACGGCCACTACGGTCGGGGGTTCGAATCCCCCCTCGGGCATGGATATTTGTGCCGTCCTTAGTCTTAGCTAGTTCATAAGTAATTTGTAAGCTTAGGGGCTGATGACCCCGTAGTTAAATCCCACAAGTTCTACAAACATTTGAACATTTTTTTTTAGAAAAGCGTTCTTCAAAAAGAGAAATTTGTTAACATCGAATATTGATTTAAGCCTAAGGAAGTCCTTTCTGAAGGCATTTGTGTGGAATGTTGGCTTGTATGGGAGTGAAACATGGACGATAAACAGTGCGGACAGGAAGAGGATGGAGTCTTTTGAAATGTGGTGCTACAGAAGAATGCTAAAGATTAGGTGGGTGGACCGCGTAACTAATGAGGAGGTACTGAACAAAATTGGGGAGAAAAGGAATTTCTGGCATACCTTAACTAAAACAGGGGTCGATTGGTAGGACACATTCTTAGACATCAATGAATTGTGAATTTATCGTTGGAGGGAAGTGTGTGGGGTAAAAACCGCAGAGGAAGACCAAGAGATGGATAAAAAATGTTCAAATGTTTGTAAATCTATCACAACAAACTACGTGGTCATCGGTCCGTAGCTTACAAACTACTTAAACCTAGGTAAACTAACCTAAGGACTCGAACCTCCACGGCGAGCAACCGCGCGCTCCGCAACGATACGCTTTAGACCGCTCGGCTACTCCACCGCGGCCGAGTTGGATACAGTAAGCAGATTCAGACAGATGTAGGTTGCCGTTCTTATGTGGAGTTAAAGAGGCTTGCTCAGGATAGGGTATTGTGGAGTGCTGCATCAAACCAGTCTCCGGACTGAAAACTACAACAACAACAACTTCACAAGATTAGACTGGCCAGCAAATTTTCCAGACATGAACCCTGTCGAAAGTGTCTGGAATATACTAAAAAGTACTGCTTTTGGACGAGACGAACCACTAACCAATCTGCGAGATTAGTCCACAGCGTTATATAATGTAATTTGAAGTTCGCCTCTTGGCGAGCAAATCCTACATAAAATTCCAACTTTAATACCACAACTGCGTATGCCGACAAGACAGTGGATCATATACAGCCGAATGACTGACAATAAAAAATTAAAAGGAAACACGTTTTAGCTTCAAAAGTAAGGACTGTTGGTTCCTCACTGAGTATATTTACCTAGCAATTTCCATCTAAAGAGACACAATCTCCCGAAAAATCGCCTGCAGCATGTCATTTCGCATGAAAGTTAATTATCCGACACAGAATATGAACCTTATTCGGCACTTAAAAATTTATGCTTTCGTTACGTTGTATGCCAGTGGGTATGAATTGTAAAGGTTCATTAAGTCGGAAATTTCTTTACTAAATTACGTACATGAGCCACTAAAGCTGAATGATTCGTCGCGCGTAATACGCGTAATACTGTTTACTCGGTCGATATAGGGCACCTGTACAACTGCTGACGTTCCAGAGCACTACAAATAGAAGACATTATTCATAAGAGCTACGGCCAGTCTATCGATTTGACAGTCACAGCATAATTTATGGGAGGATCGGTAAACACACCAGAACATTCAGACGAAGGTAAACTACTGTCATTACCATCTCGGAAGGATGTTATCGGTCAAAAACCGTATCGTCAATTGTGTGCACGTTATGAACAAAATCGGTCTGTGAAAGCGACACTGAATTGAAGTGTGGATGCAGATAGTAGCGACAGCCTTTTGTGTGTGGATTACCGACAACCGTGTCTTGGCATTCGGCAGTTGAACGTCACGTACTACTCGGCATCCATTTCTGGGTCACTCTAAGTTACTATATTCAGCGAAGAAATACAATAATTTAAGGTCTATTTCTTAATACGAAGTATTTGTACAACACAACATAATTTCGTAATAGCTAAAAAATCTACTTAATTGTTTGTAAAACATAGGATTAATAGGATTTAAGGGTAGATAGAGCAATGTTGCGTTTAAAATACAGTGGCGCACCAAGCGATATCTTTCGTATTTCTGTTTCTGGGACAAACTTTGTTGACCTACATTTGAAGTTTGATACACAGTGCTCCTGGAGGAAAATGTTCCAGATGGTGCTAGTATAAACGAATTGCAATAAAATTCTTTATAACACCTGATCAATTTTTATTGAGTGCAAAGATACAGCTGTTACTATGTAGTCCAAATAAACTTTATTCTAAAGCAAATGACATATTTACTAATTTTTCCATCGGTTCTTGGTACAACATTTTCATAATGACTTAGAAGTGCGATTTCATGAAACTTCTACCAGTAAGCTCACGTACTTCTTGTCGACTAGTTTAGTATCCTGGGAATTGTGACATTCACCTCTCAAAACATATTATCTTTAACGTCTTTTTAATAAAACCTTCTCCGTTTACAAGCCGCGTCATATGGTTTACTGCCCACGAGCTTTAGACAGCGATGTCTTCTGCCTCTGTCAAGTGGATGCAAGGCACGTAAACTAGAAACGTATGCCAGTTTGGGCTTCTTCAGTGTCATTGCTTATGCTGTATTACGTGTTTTCTTTTATCATTCGACAAAAAACATTGCTTTTAAGCGGTGGAACACGCTTGTGATTAATATATATGTATACTAACATACGCGACTTGGCACGGGTAATATTTAAACTTCTTTAACTCGAGAACCACTGAACGTATCGTCATGAGGTTTGTTTTTAAATTGTAGAGCACATAAAGATTTAAAATAAAGTCCGTGAGAGCACATGTCTAACTTTTATATATTTCCCACAATAAATATTTATGCAGTCTGAAGCCATCCGGTGCCAGCGCCTTAGGAGAGAAAAATGGTACATATGTTTCACTCGTAAAAGCTTCACTCGTCAGCTCTCTCTGACATTTTTTAGACCTTTGTGAGATCTACAATTTAAAAGAAACCTCATCACGATACGTTGAGTAGTCTAGAGTTATAGGAGGTTAAAGGGACAGACAGAAAAATGTGCTTCTGGTTTAGGTATATAATACTAGCTTAAACTCGTGGCTACGCTTGCGTGTTTGTTGGTTATGATAGGTAATGCACGAAACGTCAAATCGATGTTTTTAAAGAGATATATTAAAAGAATTTTTTTTTACTGCTTTATTTATTTATTCTTATATTTCCTTATTCGTATGCTTATCCTTACGAAGAAAGAGCTAAAAACATTGTAGCACGCATAGACCAAAGATATAGTTTGTGGCATCATGTTTCGCTGTATGTAATCTCCTTGCTATAGAGTCGCAAACGTCATCGCTGGCCTTCAGTCCGAATTTTTTTATAATTTGACGACTTTCAACCACCATATCATCCACCCCCTTATAGCTATCAGCATGGAACTGCTGTGGTGTACAACGGGAGACTTCGGACAGCAATTACACACAGACCATTCGTTTGCGTTCTGTAGTTTTCGCTTCAGAGCGAACTATTAACAGACACACACGTCGAATTTTATATACACCGATAACTTTCCACCCCAATACACTCCACCCTTTTATCATTATAAACCCTCAAGCAATAATGCAACCAACAAAACCATTTTCAAAGAGTAAATAAAATTTTCAATGAGTAATTATTCTTCCGCAGTTCGCGTTATATTCTTCAAATTACTAAATATAAGATCACTATAAAACCGCGCCTAAAACCTCCTCGGTTGTAAATAAGTAGCTGTACAAATATTTAAGTCTCTGCGTCTTGTCGTTCGGACGTGATAAGCGTACACCGACATTCACATTAATATATGTATATATATAATTATAGTTATCCGATCGCCATAAAAGCGTGCCTAAAGCTTTCCCTAGGTAGACATTAGTAACTCTACAAATATTTAGCTCTTTATGTCTTGTGGTTCAGACGTGATAAACGTACACCGAACAGACATTCACATTTATAGATATAGATCATGATTTCACCCCCTTAGAGAGCGAATTTCGAAATTTTACTATGACTATTACCGTGACGCTAGTTCATTCAATAAGTTGACGAAGTTTTACCGCAATCGACTGAATGACATTGACAGGCAGAGCATACGGACAAACAGAGGCCTTCATTTTTATATATTAGATAAAGAAAACTTTCGTTAAACGCAAACTTAGCAGCCGATTTTCGCATTAATACTTTTGTTTTACTCATTTAATTACTATGAACATTTAACTGCATACTACTTTCATAAATACAATTTTATCAATAAAATATCGATGATATGAAACCTAAGAATTCATTCTGCAAGTCTCTTTTGTAATCGGCTTCACAAAAATGTTCGAAATAAATTCTGGCATTTTTGACGTTTATGTTGTCTTGTCGTTTACAGCGAGAGATCCATACGCGCTGAAGTTCCTCATCTTTTGGAAACCGATGGTACAAAATGCCTTCCGTCTTGCGTACACTGTTATTGCACTCCGCAACAGCACAAGACGAACTATTCTTACTCATAATTACAGAAAGGATATATGGAAAAAATTGTTCCCTAGTACAAGAAAGCTAATTTTTATCCGAACACTTAACAGCTCACGTAACGAGCGAGCGCAAAACACAACTTCCTGCTTGCCCGTTTCATAAGGGTACTGCGGCAACTGCTCGGCGCTTGCTGCCAGGTGACGTTACACAAGCAAAGCGCGCGAGTCAAATTTACACCCCCCCCCTGAAGTGGATGAGTGTCATTTCGAGTTTTTTTTCTTTATTGTGATTTCAATTCCCCTAAAAAGGGGCGGGCCGGCAGCGCTCACTGGCGCTCTTCAGCCTACAGAAATAAAAAATTGGCAGAGGAGAAACATAAAAACATAAGGGAGATAAAATGGAGATAACACATACATAAAACGGAGATGTAAAATGGAGATAAAACAACGTACATAAAATGGAGGAAAACGGTGGTGACATAAAACATTTGGAACGGCGAAAGTGGTGAATAAAAAGAGCTTCTCGAAGGTCAGTGGCACACACAGAATTAAAATGAGCATAGGGCGACGGCTATGGTGAGACCGTCCGCTATTGTGGAGCTAAAACAAAAAACACAACACACACACTCGGAGAAATACACAAGTTAAAACTGACGGTGTCGGCTGCGGGTTGGCCGTCCACTGTTGTAGAATAAAACAATGTAGCTAAAACGCACCACACTTGTCGAAGCACTCACATGGAAGAACAGAGGAGGTTCCATAGATGGTGGAGCACTCACAGCATTTAAGATGTGGTGTGGGGGGGGGAAGGGGATGAGCGGGGAGGGAGACGGTGGGGAGGAGCCACAGGGCTGGTGGGGAAGGGATGGGGGGATGATGTCCCAGGGAGCCACGGGAAGAAGGGTAGGGGAGGACGGTAAGAGGAGGATCCGGAGGGACACTTGGGGGAATGAGGAGGGGACAAGGGAGGGGAAGGGAGGGATAGTCGTGGCCCTCAGGGAGAGAAGGGAGAGAGGGAGCAAGGGAGGGATCAAAGCTGGTATGAAGGCTAGATGTCAGGTCGGAGGGTATCATCTGGGAGGGGGTGGGTACGGAAGTTGCCATGGGAAAGGATCTGGAGAGTGGACAAGTGGAGACCAGGGGGAATACAGTGGTGGAGGCGCAGCAGTGGACTAGGTGCAGAGAGGAGGGGATGGACTAGAGAATTAGGCGGATCTTGTTTGCGGGATATGTAACGGAGGCGGAGATGTTCGATAAAGAGAACGATTCGGGGGAAAGGAATGAGATCATAGAGGATCCGCGTGGGGGAGGAGGGATAAAGGGGAATACGGAAGGCGAGGCGCTCCAGTATCTCCAGAAGGATGGGGGAGCGGAGATCCAGGCTGGATGGGCGAGACAGAGGATAGGACGGATGAGGGATTTGTAGGTATAGAGGACGGTAGAAGGGTTGAGGCCCCATGTTCGACCAACAAGGAGTTTGAGGAGCCGGTCACGGTGGCCGAGGAGACTGAGGCGCTCCAGTCGCGGTCTGCACGGCCACTACGGTCGGGGGTTCGAATCCCCCCTCGGGCATGGATATTTGTGCTGTCCTTAGTCTTAGTTAGTTCATAAGTAGTTTTTAAGTTTAGGAACTGATGACCCCTTAGTTAAGTCCCATAGACTATACAAACATTTGAACATTTGAATTTTTGAGTTTGAGGAGGTGGAGGCGGGAGCGGGCTTCTTCTTGGATAGTGCACAGATGGGGAGTCCAGGAGAGGACGCGATCAATAGTGAGGCCCAGGTACTTTAGGGTAGGGATGAGGCGGATGGGACGATTATAGTCAGATAAAATTCTCAAGGACAGAAGGAAGGGATAGTACTACCTACGATGATCGCCTGGGTTTTGGTAGGATTTATAGACAGGAGCTACTGGCTGCGCCAAGCGCCAAAGAGGTCAAGGTGTTCTTGTAGCAGGCGGTTGGAACAGGCGAGGGTGGGAGCTAAGGCAAGGAAAGCGGTGTCATCAGCATATTGGAAGAGGTGTACAGGAGGGTCAGGTTTAGGCATATCAGAGGTATACAGGAGATACAGGAGGGGAGAAAGGACAGAGCCTTGGGGCACACCAGCAGAGGGATAGAAAAGACTGGAGTCGGTGTTGTGGATGGTAACATAGGTGGAGCAGTTGGAGAGGAAGGAGGCAATGACCCAGACGAGATTGATGGGAAGAGCATAGGTTTGGAGTTTGAAGAGCAGGCCAGAGTGCCACACCTGACCGTAGGCCCGTTCGAGGTCTAAGGACACAAAGATGGCAGCACGACGGGAATTTAGCTAGAGGGAAAGGAGTTGCGTAAGTCGAAGGAGTTGGTCGTCAGTGGAGAAGGAAGGACGAAAGCCACGTTGGGTGTCTGGGAGAAGGTGATGGGGTTGGAGGTGGTGATGGATGCGACGGCACAGGATGGATTCGAAGAACTAGATGAACACTGGTGTGAGGCAAATGGTGTCATTTCGAGACCGCTGCCACGCTTATATAGCCGAGCCGCCGCTAGTGACGTCACTGGTGCCCAGTTCCTTCATTGTATATGGTAATGTTTTGGCCGCGTGTACGCCGCGTCTGCTTCAACTCAGCAATTACAGGTGCCCATGCCTTACTAAGCTGCAAACTGCCGTCTTTATTAAGGGCGTTTTCGAAATTTTGATCTCAATGGCCTCATTTATTACGCTGTCCTAGAAGTATAAAGCACTTGAGTGGTACCAACACCACCTAGAAGACCTCACAACTGCCCATTCCATGTCACATTGAGCAGGCCGAGGCCTTCGAGAAAGACAGTCCTAGTGCAGTCGTCATACCACGTAAGCAAGGTAGCTCTGAGCCGGAGCAATTGCTAGCTCAGTGGCTGCCCCCGTGGCCGGCCAATCGGCTAGCGATCGCACTGGCTCGGAACTACCTTGCTTACATGGCATGACGACCGCGCTGAGGCCTGTATTTCCCATTGGCTGCGGACCAGGCCAAGGCTGACGAAAGAGACAGGCTGCGGCACACCTTTCAAATCACGTAAGCAAGGTAGGCCAGAGCCAGCGCGATCGCTAGATGACTGGCCAATGGCTATGATGGAGTGGGCTGTGCCCCAGTGGCCAGCCAATCGGCTAGCGATCGTGCTGGCTCTGGCCTACCTTGCTTACGTGATTTTAAAGGCGCGCCGCGGTATGTCTCTTTCGTTGGCCTTGAACCAGGCCGCAGCCACCAGCTTACTGGCTGTCCATTACGAGGCAGTGGGCGTGCCCCATCGGACAGCCAGTAAGTTGGCGGCTGCGGCCTGGTCAGTGTGACGTCGAATGGGCAGTTGTGAGGCCTTGTCTCTTGGTGGTGTTGGTGCTACCCACGACGGTAGCAGTTCTCGCTGCCATCTCCAGTTGGAAATGTCTGTACAAACGTGTTAAAAGTAATGTATTTCACTTCAGACGTAGATTACATTAAAACTATTAGAGAAAGAGCAGATGGTGTATATTAAACATTATTATAACCACGTGTAGTAGTATCAATGCGGCGTAGCTCATTGACAATTGCTCTAAAGTTCGCTCCAGTGGAATGTGAAGTCCTGGAACGTGAACTGAGTTAATCCCGCGTTCGTTCCACTTGCATTGAACTCATCAGGAGAAACAATATTCTCTTTTCGTAAAGTAAGATACATAACCCCCATTGCAGTTTTTATTTTATTTTTTATTTTTTTACTTTCATGTTGATGAATGTGCTGAGAATTCCCAATACACTTCTCAGTTAAGACTGTCTGTATAACTAATTGTCTGTTATTTTACTTCCAATATCTCAAAAAAGGTTGATATTGTTTTAAATACACTCCTTATTTTCGGTATCTTTTCATAGTCAAAGACCTGTGATGCTCACAGATGGAAACGAAACGCGCATTTGTCTTTACGTATAATACCCCTGCTTTCTAGACTCTTACCTAATAACAAAAATTTGCAGCCCACAACAGTGTCGAAAAGATAGTCAGGTAAAGGAATGACCGTTTTTCTTCTTTTTGGTGTTTTGGTCTACGTATCAGAGAACTTAAAAATAGCTGGGTGTAAATTTTATAGCACGTTTAGAAGGAGGTGTATGTGGAATCAACAACTGGAAGAAGCTTAAAAAATTTGTTATTACAGTTTCAAAAAAGGACAGACGCAAGATCTATAATTTTATTTCGACGAGCGGTTTCGACGATCTCTGCCATCATCATCTGGTCTAATTCTTTTTAAGCCGTCATCCTGTGATGTCAACAGTAGTATAAAATAATTTAAAGGGCGTCTATGCACTATGTCGTTGTAGTTAACGTTTACATATCAGTATGACGTATGATACTGACATATGCCAGTATCCTACTTATACTGTTGACATCACAATAAATAATAATAATAATAATAACATCTGTTACTGCCGCGGTAGAGTAGCCGAGCGGTCTAAAGCGTCTCGCTGCGGAGCGCGTGGTTGCTCGCCGTGGAGGTTCGAGTCCACCCTGGGGCATGGGTGTGTTTGTTAGTTTACTTAGGTTTAAGTAGTTTGTAAGCTACGGGCTGATGACCACGCAGTTTGGTCCGATAGATTTACAAACATTTGAACATCTGTTACTGTTTTAATGGCCTTAAAAGATTGCTCTTTGAAGTTATCTGCGTACGGTTTTGTGATAGAAATCAACATTATCGGAAAAACTAAGAAGTCAGGATATATGTCCGTATTTTGGCAGCAAGTTCGCTGTTTCCCAGCCTTCTGTCTAAAAGTCCACATCTGCTTCCAAGCTTTCATAAAATATCTTTCATGTAAAAGGACGTATTTTTTCATGTGAATATAAATGATTACGTTTCTTTCTTATAAACATTTCCTGGTCCAGTTTCAAAATTGTTTGAATGTTTGTAAATCTATGGGCCTTTACGTCTTTGGTCATCAGTCCCTAGGCTTAAAAACTGCAGAAACTAATTTAAATGAATCTAAGGACAAAAGACACATGCAAACAAACACGTTCATGACTGAGAGAGGACTCGAACCTCCGAAGGCGAGGAATTGCACGCACTGCAGCAAAGCGCCTTAGGCCACTCTGTCACTCCACCGCGGTTGGTTCATTTTAATTCGAGTTCATATTTCATGTCACCGGTAAGTTTGAGATGAGACTTACATGATGTAGACGAATTCAGAACGTGGATGTAAACACGAGAAAACAGAAAAAGTAAGCCCATGGAATAGACTCTGAGGAACACGGTAATCTATTAAGTCAGTTTGTATGACCAATTTCGAGTACCTACAACAGCTAACAGAACGATATATTGGCTTCATAACTTAAAAAAGGTTACTAGCCTCGATTAAGAAAAGCCTATTTCGACTCGGTTGTCCATCTATTTATCACTTTTCTTAGTGTAAAACAGAAATGTTTAAATAAACTGAATGAAAGTAGCTCTAACGCTCCCACGTCGTCTAAAAGCTTACTGAACGCATGAATGCCACCTCTGATGTCTAGGTTTACTCCGCGGCTGCCGGCCGCGGTGGCCGAGGGGACTAAGGCGCTCCAGTCACGGTCTGCACGGCCACTACGGTCGGGGGTTCGAATCCCCCCTCAGGCATGGATATTTGTGCCGTCCTTAGTCTTAGCTAGTTCATAAGTAGTTTGTAAGCTTAGGGACTGATGACCCCGTAGTTAAGTTCCATAAGTTCTACAAACATTTGAATCTGAACTCCGCGGCTCGGTAATCCGTCCGTGACGTCTCGCGGGCCACCTGTCAGTTGTCGCAGGCTCTGCTGTATATCCCGTAGGCTACGGCTGGGCTCCCGACAGACGTCAACACATTCTTCTCTGAACAAGTGACAGCCTGAACAAGTGTCACAGACTCGCTCTCACGTATACCAAGACGTGGAAGGTAGGGGGTAGGGTTCTGTTGTGGATCTGTCAGCGGCCGACCGCTTTCTGTGAAACATGGAATGATCGTGTCGTCCAAACAGATTCATTTCTTAACCTTGTGAACGGAACATCGCTCTGAGATACAATCATAGTGAACGCTAGCAAGGCAGGTGTACCAGTTACTTTCGCTCTTCAGTGTAGTGCGCCCGCAATTTTTCAAAGATATTTGGAACAGCTTACAGGCCGGGTGCCTTGTTGTACAAAATATTGGACGACATAGTTATTTCAGGTGGTACCCCATAAGAACAAATTGCAAATTTCAGGAAATTGTTTCAAGTTTTGTCAGACGCAGATCTCAAGTGTCACATAGATAAGTGTGACTTCCTCAAACCAGGACAGCATGTATCTAGGGCACGTGATAAACAGTCAAATTCTGCACCCAATGGAATCACATTTGCTTGCCATTCGCGAACTGCCAGCACAAAAAGATGTTAAAATAATTTATAGTTTGTCTTGGGGAAAGTTAACGTACTGCAATAGATTTATTCCAAACGCAGCACAAATTGCAGCCCCTTTGCATCGGCTACGCAATAAAAATTTTCGTTTCGTTTGGACAGACGAATGACAACGTGTATTTCAACAGTTAAAAGATGCCTTGCTCAGTGATCGGTGTTTGGTGCACTTCGATCCGAAAAAACAGCTCTTTTGCAGGTGGACGCGTCATCGTTTGGTCTAGGGCAGTGCTGTCACAAAGACATGGGGATACGGATCGTCCGATAGCTTTGGCGTCAAACCTTTTAACAGACACACAGTGCCGATATTCTCAGATTGAGAAGGAAGCTTTAGGGGTAGTGTACGGTGTCACAGAATTCCAATATTACTTTCATGGGAGACAATTTTATTTAGTAACTGACGACAAGCCTTTGCAGTCATTGTTTCATCCAGCCAAGCCAATTCCTACGCGTACGGCACACAAATTGCAACGTTGGCCACAGCTCTTATCACAGTATCAGTACGAGGTTGTGTATAGACCCACAACTCGCCATGGGAATGCCGACGCACTTTCCCGTCTTCCGGTTGGCCATGATAAAGACTTTGATGCTTCTGAGATGTTGTGGGACAGATGCACAAGAAGATAGTTTCTTGCAATCCTTCCCGTTGGACAATAGGACAATTGCTCGGGCCACAGAGAAAGATCCTGATTTACATATTTTGCTGCGCTACGTTCTACGGGATGACCTGTGCATCGCTATTTTGCTAGATGAAATGAACTTTCAGCCCATACATGTGTCATTTTATTTTCTAATAACAGTAGACAATTGTGTGTGTTGATTACGCGACGTTTTCTGTAAAAAGTATTGAACTTACTTCACCAAGAACTACGCACTAAGCAATTGCCACGAGGTCACTGTACTTGGCAGAGTATGGACACCCAAATAGAAAAGATGACGTCACAGTGTTCAGTGTGCGCTACCAACCAGTCAGCCCCACTTCAGAAATTTTTTTCGCGGCCAAAAGCAGATTCACCATGGCAACGAGTGCATATTCACTATGCTGGTCCCTTCTGGAACACTAAGTGGCTTATTGTGGTTGACGCTTTTAGCGGTACTGTTACCCGTTTGCAGCGCCAATGCCTTCTACGACTTCTAGTAACCAGATTAGGGCGGATCTTTTTTCCAATTTTTATCTGGAAGGTCTCCCTGAATTGATAGTCACTGACCAAGGCCCTCAGTTCACATCGCAAGAATTTCGCGGCTTTTGTGAACGCAATGGACTTAAGTATCTTACCAGTGCACCGTTTCATCTGCGCCGCAGAACGCTTCGTCCGGACGTTTAAGTAGCAGATATCCAACCTTCGTTCGGAGCACTCACTCTAGGCGGCTCTGCAACTGTTCCTCGCCTGCAACCGATCACATCCACGAGAAGGATCATCGCCGCCCGAACTTCTGCACCGCACCCTGCTCCACCTGCTCCACCCACCGCGCCGCGTGGAGCAGCAGCAGACGCTTACACGTAAGTATCGCTTCGTTCCGCGTAATCCAATATTTTTCAGAGTTTTCAGAGGACGCAGACGGTGGAAGCGAGATCATCCAGCCTTGCAGTGCGCACATGTTTGAAATTTCAGGTCCCGGTGGCATCATTCGAAGGCAGCGCAACCAAATTCGCCCTTGTCATGTACCCTGTGATCGTTCTCCGTTTCTCTCGGCAGATTCACGCACCACGCAGACCCGCGCGACCTCGGCAGCCGCCCCAGAGCATATCTCCATTGCAATGCGGCCCGACGTCATGGAGACGGAGCCCTCGCCGTCTCCGCCTCACCTCGACATCCCCATGGACATAAAGGTGAATCGATGGGGCATAACAGCTTTCAGATAATTGAAGAACGACATGTTGACCATAGCTGTTTATTAATTCTCAATGCTACCGGTTTCGGTTATTTACCATTGTCAAGCAATAGCAGAGATTAGCTAATAGCTTAACATGTCGGACTACAAAAATACAAAATTATAACAGAAGTATTGAGCAATGACAACGAATACTTGTGTTATAATTTTGTATTCCGACATGTTAAGCTATTAGCTAATCTCTGCTAACGCTTGACAATGGTAAATAACCGAAACCGGTAGCATTGAGAATTAATAAACAGCTATGGTCAACATGTCGTTCTGCAATAATCCCCATGGACATCGAGCAAGACGCCACGCAGCATCCGACGCCGACTTCGCCGACGTCACCGTCTACGTCATCACCTGGGCCACAGGTCGTGGACGTGGGCCCTTCGGAGGTTTCCCCAGAGGACGTTCCCTCGCGAGCTCAGGCTGGATGGCGGGGCCCGGCCGGTAGTCCGCCGTACTCTGAAGCTACAGACTCTGGTCCATCAGTACGTCCACGTCCTCCTCTCCGCTGTCGAGCTCCATACACGACAACGGTTCGGTGCTTCGGGAGGGAGGGATGTCGTAGCGGAAAGTCAGCGCAAAACACTAGATGTAGAGAACTACCGTACAGAAGGCAGCAATCGACCGAAAGCCAATAGCAAGCAGGCGCCGCGCATCCTGGAGGGAGTAACCGAACGCACGCCCTCTACAAGCGGCTATATCTAGGCCGACATACGTCTGGACGCCCGTCAGTTACTATTCAGGAATACGGCAGTTACCAGTGAGATCTCTGACAGCTACGAAGTCAGAACTCGGACAGTAACTAGGTCACAGTGCAGCTAGCATCAAACGCACGATGCCACGAGAAGCAAGAAATGAAAAGAAACAGACACGTGTCCTAAAGGTCAGTATTATAAATTTCAGTCAATAAATAACTTTTGTTACTAACTATATCAATGGTTTAGATCTCAAAGGATCCTGCACCAATACCTTCATTGACGACCAGACCGGGACGAGTAGACAACAAAAAGGCGACGAGACCATAAAAGACAGTACATGAAAAGTAGGGTCTATTTATTACTGGTCTACAAGGAGTTGTTAATGTAGAGCATATGTGTGACACCTACCTTAGTAAATAAGTGCACTGAAGCTCCCGGGTCGGGAATGGATGTAACAATAACGCATATTCGAGTGTGCTTGGTGGTTTAACGAAGAGTGTGGAAGAGCCGTTGAATCTGGATATGATTTTGAGGTGGTTTCCCACTTACGACTAGGAGAATACGAGGCTCGTACCGATGTCCCGCCTCTATTACGAGATTCGAAAACTTTTAGTCAGTTTAATAAGTGTATCACTGTATACAGAAAATGAGGAACTTCCCCTCCCAGGCTAAGCGTTGGTGGTGGGAAGGGCGATGCCTACCTTCCTGTCAAGATAGGAATGAGGCAAGGTGCACTAACTATAGTAGCAGGCTTGCTCAAGCTCGAATCTAAAGAATAATCCATTTAGTCAGTAATGAAAGTAAACCGCCTCTAAAAGCGTACCATAAATGTACAAAATATTTATATAATTTACGACCAAACTCCCGGCGTCAAAAACTTGTGTGTGTGTGTCTGTGTGTGTGTGGGGGGGGGGGGGGGGGGGCGGCGCACGCACGCGAATGTGTAGGTGTTGTAGTCAGCAGACTTCATGCCGCACAGACCAAACAAGCTCTCAGAAAAAAGATGACAGATGATGATGTAATGTAGGGTGATCTGATGGTAGTAGTTTCAAAATGGCGCGTTTACGCCCTTCACAACATTAATAACTTTGGTTCTTACTGGCATTTTCTATTCAGAGTAAAAATTTTATAATGTTTCCAAATATGTACATTTATGGGCCCCAGCCGTACATTGATACCGGTGAAAGTCGTTTTCCAATAGCTATTATTGTTCCAGAGATATTTTGGGTGGACAAGATAGCTGGGACACCCTGTATATATAAACAGGGATATACAGGATGGAGAAAAATTGTGTCACAAAATTTTTACTCTGAAAAGAAAATGCCAGTAACAACGAAAGTTATACGAATCGGGCAGTACAATAATATGGAACATCCTGAAAAGCTCCTCAAAGTTTTTTCCTAGCCATTGTATGGCGCCCATGGCCTTTGAGGTAATATGGAAATCAGCATATTTTCATTGCTAATTTGGAAGGGACAGTAAGTGTTTCGTTCAAGAATGACCGTGACGATGCCCTTTACCACGACATGCATGGTCTTTAAAGGCCATATATGTTTTCACACATGAGAACCACATTTTGATAACATGATAAGGAGTGTGCCAGAAAAATTTTACGACCGTCTAGGAATCGACCAGGATTTTATACATAACATTTTGAACACAGCTTGTAAGCATTCCTCAACTTCCCAGTCCATCTCACGGCCTTGATTGATCAAGATCACGAGGTACACTATAGTGGCTGGAAGTTTTCGAAAACCTTCAATAAATTTTATTTTTAAATGGCCTTGAATGTGTGGTTCTCGTGAAGATAATCCTCAATAACAAGGGTGGTGTTTCCTATGTAAAGAAACATGTTTAACCTTGGAATGACCTTGAACGTTGAAGTGAACGATAATGGTCTTACCTGAAAGTGTAATTTCTTACTCTTTCAAAAAAGTTTGTAAACTTATTTAACCAAACTGCTTTGGTCATCAGTCTTACAAACAAGAGCCGCGGCGGAGTGGCCTAGTGCATTGAGGCGCTTTGCTCTGATGCAAGAGACCATTCCCCGTCGCGGCTTGTAATCTCCTCTCGGGCATGGATGTTTGTGGTATCTTTAGTATAAGCTAGGTCATAAGCTTAACAATTATTTGAACGTTTCTTAGAAACAAAATGTCTTACAGTAAGGACAGCACACACAACCATGCCCGACGGACGACCCAAACCTCCGTAGTATGACACCTTAGACCATACGATCACTTTCCAAATGAATGTTCGTTAGTCTCGCTATAACTCGAGAACAGCTGAACAGATTTGGCTAACTTTAATCTTGAAATGTTCGTGTAAGTCAGTCCATGTAATGTTTAAACGGTGATAAAATATAGAAACGTTGTCCGGAAAAGAGGAAAATCTGGGAAAACTGAAACAGCTTTTTCAGTGAGTTAACAATACCATTTGTCAAGTTGCGATAAAATTTTGTACATTTCATGTTGAAAGCAAGAGGAAGGGTCGCACGAATTAAAAATTTGAAATAGTCGCCCGGAAAGTAGGAAAATTTAGGAAAATTTGAAAATTCGTGACAAACTGAAAGAGCTTTTTTCAACGGGATTTAATATCATTCGTCTGATTGCAATAAAATTTTTGCACATTTGACGTTTAAATCAAGAATAACGTTCTTATGAAATAAAAATTATGAAAAGATTGCCGGAAAATTGGAAAATGCAGAAAAAATAGAAAGATGTATTTCTATGTAATATCAATATCATTCATCTGAGTGCGATATAATCTTGCACATTCGACGTTCAAAGCGAGACGAGATTTGAGTGAAGTAAAAGTTTGGAATAGTTGGCCAGAAAATAGGAAAATTTGTGGAAAACTGAAAGAGCTCTTTTCTTTGGGATATCAATATCATTCGTACGATTGCGATAAAATTTCGCACGTTTGACGTTCAAAGGAAGAGTACATACATATCAGCAACTGATAAGGTGATAAAATATAGAAAAATTTCAAGTAAATTTTAGATTTAAAACATGTAAAATAATGACTTGGTTGTCGTGTTGGGTGCGTTCATAAATATACTTTGAAAGTGTAAAGTTCACCTTACACGATCTGAACTTGTATATAGTCAAAGATAAAAATGAATTGCTGTTCATTTATCGCCGTTTAAACCTGCCCTGAACTTCCATGAATGTGGCACGAACATTATCATGGACATGTGTGCGTGATTTGCCCACTCTTTCCGCCCACTATCGAGCCGATACTTAGAATAACCGATGATGGCTTTATAAAGCTACTGGGCTTAAAATACATATCATTTAAATTAATTTCGTTTATAGTAAGTGATAAATGATACGAAGTTCCCCAGGTGATCTAGTCCTCAATAAAAAAAGGTTTTCGTATTTAAAAAATAGGTAATCTGTCCTTGAAATGTCCTTCACGTTCATGGTCAAATCATGGACGCCATTGAATAGCCAGGAAAAAGAATACAGCTTTTGTATTTAACAATGGCCAAAGAAAGAAAATTGCATGCATTGGAAGCAGACGTACGGTCGCTGTTGTGACGGTTGATTGTATGCGTCAGTCGGACTTTGACATGTCATAGATTGAGCAACGGGCTCATAGCTCTGTCTGAAATTAGGCCAAACATACGGCGTGCACGCATCGAATCACGAGACATACCGTAACGTGTACAGCGCGAAGGAAATCATGATTCGGAAAAAATTATAAAATAAATGGTCTCTAACATTTCCGGAAATACGTTCATTAGACCTTCAATTTTTCGAATACTAGAGTTGTACACAGTTGAAAAAATCACTTTGTATAGTAACAAAATTGTACATCGTGACGCAGATAAATAACGAGAAAATACTCGTACGAGGAAATGTTTTTCACTGTCGTTGAATATAAGAACTGTAAGATAAAATACTAAATATAAGTACAATTATTAACATTATGTTCTCTAGAAACCTAAACTTAGTCAAATCTAAGGTTTACAAATCACGTAGACGGTAACGAAAGCTGTAACAAACAAACAAATTATCACATTATAAAACACATACCAAAGATTTGCATGCTATGGTATGTACGGTATTTTAAATTCTGAATTCAGTAAATTACGGTTTCTGGCACTGTCATAACCAGTGCCGCATAGTTTTTTTTGCTTTTTTCTGTATACATAATAAGTACGAATAAACGGTAGTCCGTTATTGCAGCAAAATTTAGCTCACTAGTCTTTTGACGAAGATATATTTGTCGATTTTATCAATTCATGTTCTTTAATGTAATTGCCCTAATTGAATGTAACATGCTTATACGTCTTTAAAGTCTGTCGAGGAATGATGATTGACGCTTGCAAGTAAGACGTTTACTCGCAGGTTGTAATGTAATTAAGCACTATTCCTACGTCGCTGATAACATTACAGGGCTATGTATTGAGTATGCTCTATTTGTTGATATTGTCTGCCGTTGGATACGTTTATCTGTCGTTTCATGTAACAGAATGAATCCTCAACGTCAAGATCTTAAATTTATTTTATTTGTTGGCTATTTTCAGCAAACTTACGATCTTAAGAGGGCTCGTTAAAGAGCTGAAACTAGTCATCAAATAAAATAAATTTGCGACTTCGACCTTGAGGACGTATCCTGTTATAACTCGGTATGGCAACGATTTCTACCAGAAACAATTGTTGTGACGTTGATATTGAATTTATGGTCATCTACTAATGGACTACACACACACTTTCGACATATGTGTCTATATAGATACTTTTGGCCACTTTAAATACGAATAAGTTTCACAACAACAGCAACAAGTGTATTTCATAAGCAATAAAATATCCTAAATATATATTACTTTTTTATTGCTGTAATATTGTTATTTTATTGCTTAGTTATCATTTGATGACAAAGATCTCGTTTCCGATGTTCAACATTTTCAAGTCATCTGCAAGACATACAATATTTATAAATACAATTGTACAAATATTTTTGTAGGTTCAGTTTACAATAATAAATTTAAGTTTCCTTGTTACAACAAAATGTCTTGGAGTATTTTTCCTCACAGTGTTTGTGATGACATTGTTTTACAACATTTATTATTTGCAGTTATATTATTTTTACAGCGCAGTCCATGACACTGAAGTACATCTCGTTACAGTGAGTATACTCTCTACGATATTGTGGAAATTTAGTGATATTAGATATGAAGAAGATTGTATGAAATTGTAGCGTGAATACTCACTGTAAACAGATATGTTAGTGGGACGGACTGTGCTGTAAAAATAACATAAAGCCATAAAATTTATCTTTCAAAAGAATGTCGGCACCAAAACAGTGAGCAACAAATCTCTAAGACATTATTCCGTAAAAAGAAAACTTAAATATATATGCCTACGATTGAAAATTTAGATTTCAAAAATATTTGTGATGTTGTAATTATAAGTATTGCATTTATTGCAGATGACTTGATAAAGGCGAAAAGTCGAAACGATATCGCCTTCATTAAATAACAACTAATAAATAAAAATAATTACTTTGCCGCAGTAAAAGGGGAGAAATGTTTTATACGACTTTGTGTATGCTGCGAGTCCACCTGAAAAGAAGCTTCTCAGTAAGAAAATCCCTCTTCTACCGTCATTTTATCATTATAGATGATGCATTACACTCGTTTCGCACGTTCAAAGTATGTGACGATTTCAGCAATATAGATGCTTCTATCAGAAACTGCGGTTACGGTTTTACTCTGCGTAAAAAAAATATGCACTAGACATTTCGGCAAGTAACTTTCTATTGTCAGTGCTACAATAACAAGAAGTTATCGTCTGTATACATACATTATATGAAATATGTCATTGACAAATTAAAAAAGAGTCAATAAGGTGTACTTTACATACCATACATTTTTCTGTTAGAATATTATGTATGTGCATAGATACAGGATGATACAATGCACATACATAACATGCTAACATAAAAAAATGTATGGTATGTAAAGTACATCTCATTGACTCTTTTCTAATTTGTCAATGTTATATTTCATATAATGTATGTATACAGACGATAATATCTTGTTATTGTAGCACTGACAATAGAAAGTTTAGCATTGAAAATAGCAAGTCACTTGCCGAAATATATATCTGCAAAATAAAGCAGTTTCTTACAAATAACGACTGATTGCTGCAAAAACGCCAATTTGTATATCATAAATTCAGTCGTGAGTGCATAAAACGACCTTCTTTATGAAAGGCAATTTGATTACACTAGACATTTTACAGTAAGGAAATATCAATAAGATGCGTCGATCAATTATTCTTTGAAAGTACTCCGAGAAAAATTCTGTTGCCGACAAGCTATGACAGTTGATGAATAAATCAGTTCCTCATAACGCTGTCTACAAGGAAATTTCTCACAGGAAGTCATTCATTACCAATAAGTCAATGAATATTTCTTTTTCTTTTTCTTTACCTGCAATACATCGTACTGAGTTGCAGAGCAGAGCAGTGAAACCCTAGTGGTCCATTTGGAAGGGCAACTATACGAGCTAGGCAGCGGAACAAGTGTCGCGGAAGCTTACGCGCGAACTGTAACTTGACCGACGCGCGCGCCTGCCACACCGGAGCGACGCAGCCCGCAGCACACGCCGAGTGCGACTGGAGGTTGCCGAGCAGCGGCGGACGCCGTAGCTGAGGCGGCGGCCGCTGGCGGCGCCACCATCGCCACACAGCGTACCAAGAGCAGTGTGCGCCTCATTTGCCTTCTGGAGACAGCCCGGGGTAATTTTCTTTTGATGGGGCCGACGCCGCAGCACGCGTGCCCCTGGCCACTTTGAGGGAATTGCCGCGCCGAAAATATGGGCCAATTTGTGAACGGCGAAATTCGGACCTTTTGCTTGCCCCAGCGACATTGGGGTCGGTTTCCGGTCGCAACACATCGAGCTTTCAGTGCGCGGATTACCCGTGGACACAGGGTTGAAAACGGCGAGAGCATGTGCTTTTTAAAAATAACATTAGCGAAAATTCTTCGCATCACGATTTTTCACGTTCATACATATTACAAAGATCACGTCCTTTACCTGCTTACGTAATATCTATCCTCAAACCAGTGTTTTTCAACCTGTGGGTCGCGACCCTAAGGGGGGTTGTAAATCTTATGGGACTTAACTACGGGGTCATCAGTCCCCAAACTTACAAACTACTTACGAACTAGGACGGCAAAAATATCCATGCCCGAGGGGGGATTCGAACCCCCGACCGTAGTGGCCGTGCAGACCGTGACTGAAGCGCCTCAGTTCCCTCGGCCACCGCGGCCGGCCACCAAGTCTCGCTCGGGAGGTAGCTGTCACAGGAGGAAGTACTCGCACCATAAAATAAACAGGCGTTCAGTAATACAAAAAAGTGTGCCTGAGTGAAATGTAATTAATGTTAAAATTACGGAGGTTCTGGTGTAACATTCATTATGAATTGAGTAAATCATAGTCTGCTTCAAAATACAGTGTGTCAATTATGACTAAGTGTGAAATGTGTGAACTTTCTTAATGAGCATAATTCGCTTCTGAGTCTTACCTGAAATGCGAAATAGTCGTTAAACAAAATTTATTTAAGGTCAGAGGGGTCGCCGGAATATTTTTTATTTATTTATTTATTTATTTATTTTCAAAGGGGGTCGCCAGA
The DNA here is from genome assembly GCA_026315105.1 of Locusta migratoria. Taxonomy (NCBI): domain Eukaryota; kingdom Metazoa; phylum Arthropoda; class Insecta; order Orthoptera; family Acrididae; genus Locusta; species Locusta migratoria. Next base: position 111,720,850 of record CM048744.1, on the reverse strand, counting down.
ATATTTGTTATTTTTCTTCTGAAGGGAGTCACCAGAAAATATTTTTTTTTCTAAAGGGGGTTGACAGAATATTTTTTATTTTTATTTTTTTCCGAAAGGGATGAACAGAATATTTTTTTTTTATTTTTTCCCCCAAAGGGGTCGCCAAAATATTTTTTTTTATTTTTTTTTCGAAGGGGGTCTCCACAATATTTTTTTTGAAGGGGGTCGCCAGAAACTTTTTTTTTTCGAAGGGGATCACCAGAATATTATTTTTTTTCCAAAGGGGTCACCAGAATATTTTTTTATTTTTTTCTGAAGGGGGTCACCAGAATATTTTTTATTTATTTATTTATTTTTCCAAAGGGCGTCACCAGAATATTTTTCTTTCCCAAAGGGATCACCAGAATATTTTTTATTTTTTCTGAAGGGGGTCGCCAGAATATTTTTTTCCTAAGGGGGTCGACAGAATATTTTTAATTGAAAAGAGGTCGCATAATTGAAAACGTTGAAAAACACTACCCTAAACGGTATATAGCTTGTAATGATAAACACATTTTCGAATTCAAAATAGTGAATATTAATTAACGTAAAATATATCTTACTACAAAATGGAAGGTTATTTGAAAATTGTGTGGAAACCGGTTATAAAAGTGGAGGGCATGAAGGGGAAGCATTGGTTAGCAAGTGAGAAAGACAGGGTTGTAGCCTTTTCCCAACGTTATAAAAACTGTATGCTGAGCAAGGTAAGACGGGAACAAAGAAGAAATCTGGAGAAGAAACTAAAGTTCAGAGTGAAGAAATAAAACCGTTGTCATGTATGAAAAAATTGTTGAAATGTCTTGGTCGCAGTTAGCTTTATTTCATGACGCGTTTCGAGAACATCATCATCAGACTGTGGTACAAAAGAAGAAAATTACATTTTTGGATGTATATAGAACGTAATAATGATATGTATAAGGAGTATAAACCATACTAATGCATGTATACTTACAAAAGATTAAAAAAAACCGATGGGAATTACACCACCTTGGTATAGATTCCTGATTACAAATTTAAAATACCATCATGGATGTCTGGTGAAGGTGTTCAACCAGACTTACATGCTCAACTGTGGTGAGAGGGGGGAAACACCGTAACAGGTAACCTAGGCCCCATTCGCCACCAGATAGCGCAGGGTTGGCATTGAAAGTTACGTGAATAAAGCTATACATAAAATATCTTGGGCATACTATACTGTGTGCAGTCATAGAAACTGTGAAAGTTGCGTGAATAAAATTACACATAAAACATCTTGGGAACAATATACTGTGAGCAGTCATAAAAAATGTGAAAGACATTTCTACGCAAATGTGTTAAGTCATATAAAAATATATATAACCGTGAAAGACATTTCTACAAAATGAGTTAAGTCATATAAAATCATACAAAACACCAATTCAAGCACATCAAAACCATTAACGAGATAGGGTGCACGACAAGGGAGGCGTGGGAGGGCCAGAGGATAGGATTTGGCGTTGCCAAATACAGCACAAAACACATGACAAATGTTAAAAAATACGCAACCCGGCCACTGCGACGTTACAGTGACACAGCCGCTCATCACAGGCTACAAGCTAAGACTGCAGAATAATCTTTCACAATTACCAGGTAGAAAATTATATAGGGGCAATATGTCATATAACATTTATGTGCCATGATGTCGAGACAACTAACAAAGTCCGACAATATGAGTACAATCAAGGTTTAAAATCGAAACTAATGACAAAATAGGCATTATACATGTACCATTGAATCACAACAATTCTCGTATAAGTGGTAGGTGGATGAGGTGTGGTGATTTTTTTAAGTTGATTTTTTACAAAAAATATTACATGTTACATAAAACATAATATATTCTGTAAGATACAATGAACAATAGGACACATGAGACATGTCCAGTGGACAGCTGTGTTGAGGCATACATTAGAATACGGTACAATTCTAAAGACTATAGCAGTCTCACATATTAGATGAAACATATGTTGTAAGATACAATGACCAATAGGAAATGTGACATATCTAGTGGACAGTTGTGTTGAGGCATACATTTGAATAAAGTACAATTCTAAAGACTAAAATAGATCAACCATATGTCATAGATAAATGGACATGTGTCAAAAAGGGGGTAAGGAAAACTGATTAGCAGTTGGGTGGTTATAATAAAATGTAAAAATATTTTCAGGTTACAAAATTATACCTATGGTACAGTCATCTGTTAGATTAAATATTGTCATATGTGGAACTAACCAAATTTGATCACATGTTGTCAAAATGGGGGTAATGAAAATTGACTAGCAGTTGGGTAGTTATAATAAAATATAAACTATTTTCATGTTACATAATTATACCTGTGGACAGTCATCTTTTAAAAACTATTGTCATATGTGAAATTAACCTTATCTGATCACACATAGTCAAAATGGGGGTAAGGAAATTGACTAGCTGTTGGGTGGTTATAATAAAATGTAAAACATTTTCAGGTTACAAAATTATACCTATGGCATAGTCATCTTTTAAAATATATTGTCATATGGGTAACCAAACCAAATCTGATGATACATAGTCAGACACTAAAAATAACAGTATTAAAAAGAGGGATACATAAAATATTAACAATGGATAATACCTGATGGTAAGAAAAATGTAAAGGTGTGATAAATTACAGGTTATACCTGTAGTACACTCATATTCTTATTCGGATATAATCTAAACATAAACAAACTGAACATTCATAGTCATGGAATAATATGGCCAGTATATAAAAATAATGAAATAAAGCTAACTGCGACCAAGACATTTCAACAATTTTTTCATACATGCCAACGTAAGGTCGCGTGTCCAACAAGAATGGATGGTTTTATGAACCAAGTGATAAAACCGTTGTCGTTAGTGTGGTGTCGCACAAGTCCAAAGTGCGCGCCACCTACTTTCGCCGCGCGCCGCCATGCACGCACGGCGCGGCGTTCTTACGACGTCAGCCACGAGCGCCCTCTGCTGCATCTCCGCTCGTGGCCACCACTGAACGACATCGTTCACTTGGGACTGAGATAGCAACCACTTAAGACCTTCGTAATCAGATAGGCACAAGTGAAGACTTGCCTATCGTATAGGCACTAGGAAGCAGTACTAGGCAGGCCTCTAGCTCAACTATGTATCTGCAGTACTGAGCAATGTAAAAGTTAAGTATTGTATAAATTCTGTTCAATATATATATTTCGTTCTAATTTACTCTAGTGTTTCTAGTTTCTGGCTGCTCCCCTCCGTACCTGCACCAGCGTGCTATCTTTATTCCTGTGTCGGTCTCATTCCACTCGGCCACCGACACTTACGACGGAACCGAGACACAAAAGCGGCGACGAGGCTGGGACACAAAAGTTTGTCGATGACACTCTGATTCTGACGGCAAAGGACCTGGAAGAGCAATTGGACAGTGTCTTGAAACACGGATATTAAATGAAGATTAAAAAGGGCAGAACAAGAGTAATGGAATGGAAAAAAATCGGACTATGATAACTCAATTAGATTAGGTAACAACACAATAACAGTGTCAGGGAAGGTTTGTTACGTGAGCGTTAAAAAACGTGTAATGATCGCAGTACAGACGATATCCAATGTTGAAAAGTGTGAAGTGTGAAAGTAAGTGAAGTGTGAAGTAATACACATGACCACTAAAAGAAATCCGCTGAACTTCAATTACGCGATAAATCAGTCAAACCTTAAGGTCGTAAATTCTACCAAATACCTAGGAGTTACAATTACGAACAACTTTGACTGGAGAGAACACACAGAAAATATTGTGGGGAAGGCGAACCAAAGATTACGTTTCATTGGCAGAACGCTTAGACGATGCACCAGCTCCACCAAAGAGACTGCCTACATCACACTTGTGCGTCCTCTCTTGGAGTACTGTTGCCCCTTGTGGGACCCTCACCAGGTGGGACTGACGGAAGATATTGAGAAGGTTCAGAGAAGGGCAGCTCGTTTTGTTTTATCACGTTACGGGGGGGGGAAAGCGTCACGGAAATGTTGCACGAATTGGGGTGGAAATCATTAAAAGAAAGACGTTATTCATTGCGGCGTGATCTGTTTGCGAAGTTTCAATCACCTACTTTTAGTTCTGAATGTGAAAATATTTTGCTAGCACCCACCTACTTAGGGAGATATGACCATCCTAATAAAATAAGAGAAATCAGATCGAAAACGGAACGATTTAGGTTTTCTTTCTTCTCGCGCGCTATTAGAGAGTGGAACGGTAGAGAAAAGTTATGAAGGTGGTTAATGAACCCTCTGCCAGGCACTTAAATGTGATTTGCAGAGTATCTATGTAGTAGATGTAGATTAATGACAATGGGAGGGAAAGTGTGTCTAAAATAGAGAAATTTTTAATATTAATGTAAATGTAAGGAAGTCTTTTTGAAAGCATTTGTGTGCCATGTTTCTTTGTATGGAAGGGAAACATGGACGGTAAATAGTTCAACAACAAGATGACAGAAGCGTAACTAATGAGGAGGCACTGAAATGAATTATGGAGAAAAGAAATTACCTTGACTAAAAGATGGGATCGATTGGTGTGGCACATGCTTAGACGCCAAGGAATTGTGAATTTAGCATGGGAGGGAAGTGTGTGTGTGTGTGTGTGTGTGTGTGTGTGTGTGTGTGTGTGTGTGTGTGTGTGTGGAAAAATTCCCAGTGGAATACCAAGATAAAAATGCAGTAATCAGAGTCAGATGGAAGTAGGTTGCCATTCTTGTGAGGAGTTGATTGCTAGGATATAGTAGGGTGGAGAGCTGCATCAATCCATTCTGCGTACTGAAGACCACAACAACAGTGATTCGACAATGACGCCCATGGACTCGCAGGTCGTACACTACTACAGAAGATGAATAATGAAAACAAAATGTTGTTACGATCGTCAGTCCAGAGTCTGGTTTGATGCAGGTCTCCAACCTAATCTATCCTGAGAATAACAACTGCAAACCACATTGATTACAACTTGCTTACTGTATTCTTCACTCTGTGTCTTTCTGCGATATTTACTCCACATGCTTCCCTCCAATGCTAAATTTCCTCCAATGCTAAATTAACGATTCCTTGGTGTCTCAAAATGTGTACTACTAATACTACTAGCCATTGGGCGAGTCCGCTTGTTACTTTGCCGAATCCGTCTGGTAGCCTCCACATTTATGATGAATTCAAGGCCGCAGTAAATCCACAAACAATTGTGGGCAGTTATCCTTTGCCGGGACGAGAAGATTTAATGGGCAGATTTCTCAAAAATAGATTTGCGCAATGCCTACCTTCAGCTACCACTGGATGAAGAATCACAGAAAATTTGTGTTGTTAGTACTCATCTGGGCTTGTTTAAATATTTGCGTTTACCTTTTGACAGTGCATCCACACCCGCAATTTTTCACTGATATTTGGAACAGCTTACATCTCGGCTGCCTTGTTGTTCAAACTACTTGGACGACACAGTTGTGTCGGGCCATACCACAGAATAAAACATTTCAAATTTCAGAAATTTATTTCAAGTTTTGTCAGATGCAGATCTCAAATGTAGCTTAGATAAGTGCGACTTTTTCAAACCGGAAATGCAGTATCTAGACACGTTAAAACGTTATGTTGTGCAACCCATGCAATCACATTTGCTTGCCATTCGCGACCTGCCAGCAAGAATGATGTGAAAGAATTACAGTACGTCTTGGTACTTACTATATTAAGTTTATTCCCAATGTAACACAAATTGCAGACCCTTTGCATAGGCTACGCCGTAAAAATGTTCGTTTTGTATGGACAGAAGAATGCCAACGCGCATTTCAACTGTTAAGAGATGCAATGCTCAGTGATCGGGGATTCGTGCACTTCGATCCGGACAAACCAGTTCTTTTGCAAGTTGACGCGTCATCGAATGGTCTAGGTGAGGTGCTGTCACAGATCAGAGACATGGACCGTCCGAGAGCGTTTGCCTCCAAACTTTTGACAGACACACAGTGATTGAGAAGGAAGCTTTAGCAATAGTGTCTGGCCTCACGAAAATTGATCACTATTTGTATGGGAGAAAATTTTATTTATTAACTGACCACAAGCCTCTCCAGTCATTGTTTCATCCAGAGAAGCCAATTCCTACTCGCATGGCACACAAACTGCATCACTAGGAGTTGCTCTTCTCACAGTATCAGTACGAGATTGTGTACAGACCCACAACTCGCCATGGAAATGCTGACGCACTTTCCCGTCTTCCGATTTGTCCTGATAAAGACTTTAACGCTTCTGCGACGTCTTGTTGTCCGATAGATGGGCAGGAAGATAGTTTGTTGCTATCCTTCCCGTTGGAATATAGTAAAATAGCTCGGGCCAGAGAAACAGACCCCGATTTACGAATTTTGCTGCGCGACATTCGCACAGAATGGCCTCGTTCACAATGTAACATTAAAAATTCGCTAATGCGTCGCTATTTTGCTAGAAGAAATTAACTTTCAGTCCATAGAGGTGTCATTCTAGTTTCAAATGACAGTGGCCAATCAAGTGTATTGATCCCGCGACGGGTTCAGAAAGAATATTGCAGAATGGTTCGCACTGAGAAATTGGCACGGTGACACTGTACTTGGCAGGGTATGGACGCCCATATAGAGTAGATGAAGTCTTCAGTCTGCGCTACCAACCGGTCCGCCCCATCTCAAAAATTTTTTGCGTGGCCGAAAGCAGATTCACCATGTTAACGAGTGCATATTGACTATGCCGGTCCCTTCTGGAACACTAAGTGGATTATTGTGGATGATGCTTTTAGTGGTTACCCATTTGCAGTGCCAATGTCTTCTACTAGAAGGTCTCTCAGAACTGATAGTCTCTGACAATGGCCCTCAGTTCACATGACACGAATTTCGCCCCTTTTGTGCTCGCTATGGAATTAAGCATTTCACCAGTGCAACGTTTCAGCCGCAGTCAAACGGCGTTGCGGAACCCTTCGTCCGGACATTTAGGCAACAGATGTCCAAACTTCGTTCAGAGCACTCACGGGAAGCAGCTGTGTTAGGCCGGCGCGGTGTGTGCAGCAATCGGAGCAGGGTGGGGTGGCGAAGGCCGTGCAGAAGCTTCTCGTGGATGCGAGCGGAAGGAGGCGAGGAACAGTTGCTAAGTTGCCTCCCGTGAGTGCACCGAACGGAGTTCGGACACCTGTTGCTGAAATGTCTGCACAAAGCGTCCGTATCGCCGTTTGACTGCGGTTGGAACGGTGCACTGGTCAGATACTTAACCCTAGCACCACTAAGCTCGGATCTGTCACATGAATGTCTAAGAGGGGGGGGGGTTAAAAATTGTCCTCACGTTCTTTTCACTTTTAACAATTTATTTTTGTTTGTTTATTTATTTTTTATTATTTAATGAAGTAGGAATTTCTTTATGGGGTTGCAACACCCTTTCCGTAGTTATCAGGAACATTATAACAAATGCAAACACAACAAATAAAGTAATTAATATGAGAAATGTAGATATACATCAGACTAGTATTAAGAAATCATAAAGAACGTACAATACCAAACCACAAATACGAAAACAGAAAATCAAAGTAAAAATTACAATTGAGGTTTTCCTTCCTACTCACTTTCACTTTCAATTTCACTATTTGCGCATATGTTTGTTTTTGTAAAATGGGTGGAACACACATACTTGGAACACCTGCAACAACCAATAGACACTATTGTCATATTGGTCTTTTCCCTTTTAGATTTTTTAGTCTTCAAACAGATGTGACATCTTCCTCTTGAATAAACGTCAACAGCTTGAACAGTTGCAGTAATTCTGATACTGACGAGACACTTTATTAGAACTACGAGAAATGTAGAACTGCTCTATCAGCAATGGTGATTTATTTCAAAACAATGGGAACGTAATACAGCGGTACCAACAGTCAGAAATTGCATATCTTTCTGTCGTACTGAGAAATATTTTAATGAGGAAAGTTGTCTCACCGAGGTCTAAGGAGGGGGCGAAACCTGCCCGCACTTAAATTAAATGTAATAGGCAGATTGAAATAATTCACAAAATTATAAAACCGTGACAGCATATACTCTAGATATTTTTCTACAACTACCTAAATTCTTGCTTCTTTACTCCAACAACTAGACATATTAAACAAATAAAACAAATACCGCGGGCAATTTTTGCCCCCCCCCTCACCTTAGTGGTGCTAGGCTTAATTACATTGCGTTCAGAAAACGAGCGAAATTCTTGCGATGTGAACTGAGGGCTGTTGTCAGAGACTATCACTTCAGGGAGACCTTCCAGACAAAAAAATTGAAGACAACGCCCTAATTATGGTACTATAAGTTGCAGAACACATTGGCACTGGAAATGGGTAACCACTAAAAGCATAAACCACAATAAGAAACTTAGTGTTCCAGAAGGGACCAGCATAATATGCACTTGTTGACATAGTGCATCTGCTTTGGGCCACGCAAAAAATTTCTGAGGTGGGGCGGACTGGATAGTAGCGCAGACTGAACACTGTGACGTCCTGTATGAGCGTCCATACCCAGCCAACTGCTTAATACGAGCCATGCCCCAATGTCCTTGGTGAAGTAAATTCAATACTTCTTTCTGCAAATGTTGTGGGATAAACACTGTGCACTATCATCTGGAACTAGAATGACACCTCTATGGACTGAAAGTTAATTTCTTCCATCAAAATAGCGAATTTTTAATGTCAGTTGTGAGCAAGGCCAATCTGTGCGAATGTAGTGCAGCAAACCTGGGGTCTGTTTCTGTGGGCCCAGTAATTTCCTTATAGTCTCCATCTACATCTACATAGATACTCTGCAAATCACATTTAAGTGCCTGGCAGAAGGTTCACTAACCACTCTCATAACCTCTCTCCACTGTTCCATTGTCTAACAGCGCGCGGGAAGAAAGAACACCTAAATCGTTCCGTTTTCGATCTGATTTCTCTTATTTTATTGGGATGGTCATGTCTCCCTAAGTAGGTGGGAGTAAAAGTCAGTGATTGAAACTTCGCAAACATATCACGCCGCAATGAATAACATCTTACTTTTAATGATTTCCATCCCAATTCGTGCAACATTTCCGTCACGCTTCCCTCCCCCTCCCCCCCGAAACGTGATAAAACAAAACGACCTGTCCTCTGAACCTTCTCAATGTATTCCGTGAGTCCCACCTAGTGAGGGTCCCACAAGGAGCAACAGTACTCCAGGAGAGGACGCACAAGTGTGATGTAGGCAGTCTTTTTGGGGGAGCTGGTGCATCTTCGAAGCGTTCTGCCAATGAAACGTACCCTTTGGTTCGCCTTCCCCACAATATTTTCTATGTGTTCTCTCTTTTGTGTCCCGACGGCCGCGGTGGCCGCAGGGACTGAGGCGTTTCAGTCACGGTCTGCACGGCCACTACGGTCGGGGGTTCGAATGCCCCCTCGGGCATGGATATTTGTGCCGTCCTAGTTCGTAAGTAGTTCATAAGTGGTTTGTAAGTTTAGGGACTGATGACCCCATAGTTAAGTCCCATAAGATTTTTGTGTCCCAGCCTCGTCGCCGCTTTTGTAAAAGAGTAAATTAGATCAACATCTATATTTCTTAGAGACTTAGTAATACTTAACTTTTAAATAGCTCAATACTGCAGAATGCTGATACATAGTTGAGCTAGAGGCCTGCCTCATGCCTGTCCGATAGCCAAGTCTTGACTGGTGCCTATCTGATTCCGAATTGTTAAGTGGTTCCTAGCTCAGTCCCAAGTGAACGATGAGCCGCCTGATGCTCCGCACAAACTGTACACTGTGACGTCATGCTCTCTATCTGGGAGTCCATACCAACCCAGGTACAATGACGTCTGGCCAATTGCTTTGTCCTAACAACACCGCAATGTCATTGATGCAGGAGGCGTAACACTTCTCGTTGCAGGGAACGAGGAACAATCACTCTTGTTTGGTCATTGTCCGTATGTAACAACAGAACACCCTGACTTAAAGATAATGCATGACGTTGTGCAAAATAACGTCGAACCAGAGGCCGTTCAATGTCATTGGCTCTGGCAGGCCACCCTGAGCTAACAAAACGTGCTACGACACTTACGTCTGCATCCGCAGCTGTTTCCTGTGCAACCCGACGAGAGTTCAAAGGGAAATCTGGGACAGCGGAAACATCTCTGGAGTCTATCTGACACAATATTCCATTTCTGAAGAATCAAACGACACATCCTGGCCAACCGGAAATCGGGAAAGTGTGTCTGCGTTGGCATGTTTAGCGGTAGGTCGGTACAAAATCTCATACTGATAATTTGACAGTATCAATGACCATCTCTGAAGCTTTTGTGCCGTTCGTGGCGGAATTGGCTTTGTGGGTGAGAACAACGACGTGAGAGGCTTGTGGTCTGCCAACAAATAGAATTTTCTACCATAGAGATAATGATGAAACTTTGTGACGCCGTAAATGATTGCTAAGGCCTCCTTTTCTATCTGACTGTAATTCTGTTGCGTTGGCGTCAGTAGCTTGGATGCAAAAGCAATAGGACGATCGTGACATCCAATACGATGCGACCAAACTGCACCCAGACCGTACGACGAGGCATCAACTGCTAACACTACAGGCTTCTGTGGGTCAAAGGGAATCAAACATGCATCACTGAGTAGTACAGACTTTAATTTGTCAAAGGCAACTTGGCAATCTTTAGACCATACAAAAGGAACATTCTTCCTACGTAAGCGATGTAGTGGAGCTGCAATCTGAGAGGCATTGGGAATAAATCTGAAATAGTAGTTAAGCTTTCCCATTACTGCTTGCAATTCGTGCACATTCTTGGGAGGAGGCATGTCTTTGATTGCTCGAAGATGTGATTGTAAGGGATGGATTCCTTGGGCATTATTCATATGGCCTAGGTACTCTAGTTCAGTTTGAAAAAACGAACACTTTGCTTTATTGCAACGTAGACCTGCTGCAGTCAACACTTTGACAAGGCACTCCAGGTTTGATAAATGTTCTTCAACTGTACTTCCGGATACCACAATATCATCTAAGTAGTTCTAGCAACACGGCACAGAAACTGTCACCTGTTTCAAAAAACGCTGAAAAATAGCGGGGGCGGAAGAACTGCCAAAGGGTAGGCGTTGAAATTGAAAAAGGCCCATGTGAGTATTAATGACGAAAAACTGTTTTGACTCGTCATCAAGCGGAATCTGTAAGTATGCCTCTGCTAAATCAATCTTAGAAAAGAAGCGCGACTTTCCTAATTTGTTCATCAGTTACTCAGGTCTGGGCAGAGGGTATGTGTCTACAATTGTTTGACTGTTCACTGTTGATTTGAAGTCCGCTCAGAGACGAAGTTTTCCCGACAGCTTGGGTATAACTACTAAAGGCGAGGCCCACTGACTCGCAGAAACAGGAGAAATCACACCATTATCTTGCCAACGTTTAAGTTCTGCAGCAACTTTATCACGAATTGCGATGGGCACTGGTCTAGCTTTACAAAATTTTGGTACAGCAGATTCTTTTAAAGTTACAGGTGCCATTAAGTCTTTTGCACACCCTAGTCCCGGTGAAAACAAGTCACTATATTTTTCACACAATGCATTGATTTTGTCCTGAGGCACTACTGACGAAATTTGAAGCACCTCTCTTTGAATAGATAAGCCAAACAAGTAAAATGCATCTAGTCCAAAAATGTTCTGTGTAGATTTGGCCTGAAGAACTATAAAAGAAACTGTTGTTGTTACACCTTGAAAAGAGGCGGGCAGACTACATGGTCCTAGCACGGGAATATTTTGACCTGTATATGCTGTTAGCACTTGTTGAGACGGCGACAATTTTGGCAAACCCAGAAGTTCATAAGTATCTTTATTAATTAATGTAACAGCGGAACCAGTATCAAGCTGAAATTGCACAGTCTTATTTTCTATAGAGAGAGTAACAGAGAATTTGTTCTTCTGGCGCACTACCGGTGCGCGAATGTGGGCAACGTCTGTTACAGTTTGTTTGCTGTGCTTGCGCATGCGCGGACCGTGTAGTGAAGTAAGCGGTGCAGAATCGGCACTCATCAGATTAATAACACTATCACTAGATGGCACTACCGCCGGATCGGCGACCGCGCAATGCGAGGCTACTACAGATTCACTAACTACTGCACTAAACTTTTGAGTAGCTACATCTACTGTCACTAGCTACACAATATTGGGCACTATTACAATGAGCAGTTGAAGAAGGCACTAGTTTCACTACAGGATTGCACTGTACATAGTCATTATGCTTTTCCGTTTCACAGTTTTACGTGCTCGACAGCACTTGCGACGTGGCTCACTACGTAGTTTTTCAGTAGGCGCAGAAGAATTTTCTTGCATTTTAGAATCAAGAGGAACACTGTCCAAGTTCACAGCGTGTATGACATTGTCGGAATGAATTGTTCTCGAACTCTGCGAAGCACTGTTCCTAACGGTACCGTTCCTTGAGTTTTTAATTTGCATACATACAGACTGTACATGTCCTGTTTTGCCACATTGATAACAGGTTGCGTTGCGACTAGGGCATTACGCACGCTTGTGGCAAGATACACACCGAGGGCAAGATTTATGAACATTTTTCTGAAATGAACGTTGGCGCCTGTTATTCAAATTACTGTTTCGAACACGACGGGGCGACCTTTGTATCACACTTTTACACTGACTACTGTTCACTGCCTGTTCAGCACGGCCGGTAGAATTATAAGAATCACTAGGGCGAGACTGAGAACTGCGGCTAGAAGTGCACTGAATTTACACTGTGGCTTTGCATTTCTACATCTGCTAAATCAAAGGTATCATGCGCTTCAATAAGCTGCAGTACACTGTCTAATGGGGGGTCAGACTGTTTCAGAATTGCTGCCCTAATTCTGGGGTCCTGAATGTTCTGTGTAATCGCATCTCTCAACATGTCATATAAGAGTGTTCACAAGAGCAAGTAAATTTACACTTGCTGGTAATCCATTCTTGGTGTGACTCCTCGGGTGATTTTTTGAGTCTGAAAAAGCGGTACCGTGCTGCAGCTACGAGAAATTTTCTCTCATAATGAGCATTCAGTGCAGCTACTATTGCATCAAAGTCTACATCACGAAGAGATGCCTGGAGGAAAAGTTTCTGCAGTAATACGAAGGCTTTGGGGCCCACCACGGACAATAAAAGATGCTTAACAGTCTGACCTGTAAGTTGATGAGCCGCGATGAGTTCTTGAAACTGTGCGAAATAGTCGCTCCATTCTTCGTCACGTTCATTGTACTGGTGAAATGTAGGAAGTGGAGCAGCGGCAGGTGTGGGCTGCTGATTTGATGGCTGTTGTTGTTGGTGAGCAGCCTGTGCCGTTAACTGCGACACCGCTTGCAGTAGTTGCGTGATTTGCGCCGTCTGTAACTGAATAATTTCCATTAAGTTTGGGTTCGTGGTAGTGGCCATGCTGACCGATTAGGCGCTGCCCATACAAGTAACTTAGAACAAAACACAAATGCAATATGAAAGAGGACGCTCTGCAACAAAAAAGTCCACAAAACACGTAACTGAAAATGTTCCCCCAAAAATCTTATAATAATGGTGGGTGGGCGGGAGCAATTTCTGCATGCTCCGACTGTCTGGCTGCTGCAAGCGGGCTGGTCCAAGGTTCGTCTATCGCTCCTCGTCGCCACTTTTGTCTCCCAGCTTCGTCGCCGCTTTTGTGTCTCGTTTCTGTCGTAGGTGTCAGTGGCCGAGTAGAAAAGTACAGACACAGCAATACAGGATGCACACTTGTGCGGTATGGAGGTGACCAGCCAGTGGGACAGGAGCAACTAAAAACACTAGAGTAAATTAGAACAACATCATACAGGATGGACGCTTGTGCGGTATGGAGGTGACCAGCCAGTGGGACAGCAGCAACCAAATACACTAGAGTAAATTAGAACAACATCTATATTTCTAGAGACTTAGTAATACGTTTACACAGCTTAGTACTGCAGAATTCTGATACATAGTTGAGCTAAAGGCCTGCCTAGTGCCTGTCCGATAGCCAAGTCTTCACTGGTGCCTATCTGATTCCGAAGTGTTAAGTGGTTCCTATCTCAGTCCCAAGTGAATGATGTCGTTCAGCGGTGTTGTAGCAGAGGGCGCTCGTGGCTGTCGGCGTAAGAACGCCGCGCCGTGCGTGCATGGCAGCGTGCGGCGAAAGTAGGTAGCGCGCACTTTGGACTTGTGCGACACCACACTCTCCAGTCTAAGTTGTTCGTAATTGTAACTCCTAGGTATTTGGTAGAATTTATGACCTTAAGGTTTGACTGAATTATCTCATAATTGAAGTTCAGCGAATTTCTTTTAGTGGTCTTGTGTATTACTTTTCTTTATTTAGTGTCAACTGCCAATTTTCACACCATGTAGAAATTTTGTCTAAATCGCTTTGCAGTTGCTTTTGATCCTCTGTTAACCGATAAACGACAGCATCATCCGCGAACAGTCAAAGGGAGCTATTCAGATTGTCTCCTAAATCGTTTATAAACACAAGGAAGAGTAGGGGACCTATAACGCCTCCCTGTGGAACGCCAGATATCACTTCTGTTTTACTCGATGACTTACCGTCAATGACAAGGAACTGTGTCCTTTCCGATATGAAATCGTTAATCCAATCGCACAATTGGGGAGATATTCCATAAGCGCGACACCTGTGGAACGCCAGATATCACTTCTGTTTTACTCGATGACTTACCGTCAATGACAAGGAACTGTGTCCTTTCCGATAGGAAATCGTTAATCCAATCGCACAATTGGGGAGATATTCCATAAGCGCGCAATTTCATTAGAAGCCGCTTGTGTGATAGTCCAACAGGCTATGGCATGGCATCGATGTCCTAGTACTTGCAGCATGCGGCCCACCTGCAGACGACGGCTGCAACAGGGGGCGTTGCAGGAGCGTGCGTCATCCAGGCTCACCGCCATCGGATTATGCGTGGCGAGGCGCACAAGCCACGTCCACTTTGACGGGTGTGACCAACTGGCGTCCGGTGGGGCATTGTCCCTTTTGTAAAAAGTGGATAGAACGACAGAACAACAGAAGTACCAGTCAGTTTTCCACAAATTTTCCTATTTTATGGCCAACTACTCAAACCTCCCTCTCGCTTCGAACGTCGAATATGCAAAATTTTATTGCAATCAAATAAATAGTATTGATGTAACTAGATTCCATTTTGTGTGCCAGCCCACCACAGAATTATAATGAAATAACAGGTTTTCGCTTGGTAGGCGATGTGAGATGTTTCTTTTATTTAACTTCAAAACATATCGATTTCGTCCCTATGATGGGACATCATCAGTGCTGTTAAAAACAAGGTACCTTGGTCAGACATTGAAATTACAATAAGATTACACACACCAAGAATGTTATAAAATAGAATTACATACCAGAATTGCAAGTCATGATGACCTATGTGCTCTGATTAAAAACATTTAAAGGTCTTGCCGGTACAAGTCACAAAAATAAAATCAGGTAACTGCTTACGTACACCTACGCAGCTTAGCTTGTACATAGATGGTGCCTGGCGCCATCTTTGTTTAAATCAGTTAAATTTTTACATTTTTATCTTTTTAAGCTTTTAATATGTTTGAACCCATTTCTTTTTAAAAATGTTTCAATGTAACTGATTTAAACAAAGAGGGCGCCAGGCACCATCTATGTACAAGGTAAGCTGCGTAGGTGTACGTAAGCGGCTACCTGATTTTATTGTTGTGACCTTTACCGGCAAGACCTTTAAATGTTTTTAAGCAGAGCACATAGGTCATCATGACTTGCAATTCTGGTATGTAATTCTATTTTATAACATTCTTGGTGTATGTAATCTTATTGTAATTTCAATGTCTGACCAAGGTACCTTGTTTTTAACAGTACTGATGATGTCCCATCATATTGACGAAATCGATATGTTTTGAAGTAAAATAAAAGAAACATCTCACATCGCCTACCAAGCGAAAACCTGTTATTTCATTAAAATAGTATTGATATTTCATTGTAAAATGTATTTCTTCTGAATTTTCCAGTTTTCCAGGAAACTTTTCCAAATTTGTATTTCATAAGAACTTAACTCTTGAACGTCAAATATGCGAAATTTAATCGCAATCAGACGAGTGATGTTGACATCCCATTGAAAAATGTCTTTCAGTTTCTCGCGAATTTTCAGAATGTCCGGGTAACTTTTCCAAATTTTTAGTTTTCGTTGAACGTCAAATGATCAAAATTTTATCGCAGTTGGATGAACGGTTTTAGCCTTAGTGTTGAGTACGTTTAGAAAGACATTGAAAAGGGAACTTGGTTCGAATTTTGCGATTTTTCTTTTTAACTGGCCCTATTTTTTTACTGAAAACTTTTCCAAGACCATAATTAAGAAACCAAAAGAAGAATTACCCCCTCTCCGTCGTGAGAATAGTCAGTTGTAGTGCTGAATTTAATCGAAAAACGCACTTTCAATGCATCTTAAATTTTCCAATTTTCCAGTAGATTTTCCGAAAAAATTATTTCATACAAACTTTGTCCTGTCAAGCCGTACTTAAGTGATGCTCTTACAACTATGTGGCAATTGATTTTTATTCAGAGAAAAAAAATCGCTTTCGGTTTTTCCTAATTTTTTCTACTTTCCAGGCAATTTTTCCAAATTTTTATTTGATGCGAACCTTCCTCTTGCTTTCAACATGAAACGTACAAAATTTTATCGTAATTGGACGAACGGTATTGATAGTTCACTGGAAAAAGCTGTTTCAGTTTTTCCCGATTTTTCCTCTTTTCCGGACAACATTTCCATATTTTATCACCGTTTAAAACTTCCCTGAACTTACAGGAATATTTGAAGACTAAAATTACCCGAATCGGTTCAGTCGTCCTCGAGTTTTAGCGAAACTAACGAACATTATATATTTCGTTATCGGACTCTTTCACCGCACCTGGGCTGTATGCAGTAGCCGTGCGCTAGGCGTCTACTACTCCTCACTCCTCAGCGCTAACCTAGGTCTACAGAGGAGTGGACGTGTTGCGCGTTGTTTATAAAAAATTGTGATAATGTCTTCAAAACGGAAAAACGTGGTTGTTTCAATGGAAGAAAATCTTAAAGCTGTTTTAAAAAAAAAAAAAAAAAAAAAAAAAAAAAAAAAAAAAAAAAAAAACGACAGTGGCGCAAGATTATAACGTTGGGAAAACAACAATTGGAGACAGCAAAAGGAATCGCAATGAAATTGAGAAGTGGTATTCTCAGAGAGCAACCTCGAATGTTTTATGAAAAAGTAAGTGAAGTTTTGTTCGTATGGTTTACTTAACATAAAGGAGTACCCACGTCGGGTCCTATTTTGCAGGAAAAAGCCTTAGGGCAACAACGCACTGACCGCCTCCCGCGGCGGTTGGCGGATAAGCGGCTGACAATATCTGTAGTCCCCTTCCGGAGGACAGCGCACTGATCGCCTATTCGCCGTGTGGGTCAGCGGCCTGCGCTGTTGGGCGCGAAAAACTCTACAGCCTCGCTGTTACGCGGTGGCGTGGTCGTCGACTGTTGGCGTGGTTACCGCCAAGTGTAAGACAACACGTTGCCTCGCTTTAAATGTGACTACTGACACGATAAAGAGGTGATGGATTTCGATAGGGGGAAACCTATTCTAGAAGTGGAAACTCGTCCAGCAGTCTGGAATATGAAGGCGGACGAATGTGGTGACGGAATATTGAAGTTTAAAATGTGGGAAGCCATAGTACACATATATAGGTAGTAAACGAATTGTCGTAAGAGAAAAAGAAAAAGATATGTTCTTCTGAAAGAATATCGAAAAATCAACTGCGGATCAAGCGCTACACAGAAATCCACATGAGTCTACTCCAAAGAGCTAATGTTTCTTGCAGATGTCATTGCAAGAAATATTACGGATGACAGTTTGAGTTCAAGTGATGTAATACAGCAAGACATAGAAATTGAGCTTACTGAAGAATGATATGAGACTTTAGGGGCGGAGCGGTCTGCGGCGCGCCAGTCACAGACTGCACGGCTGCTACGGTCGAGGGTTCGAATCCTCTCTCGGGTATGGGTGTTTGTGTTGCCCTTAGAATAAGTTAGTTAGCGAACGCAGGCTTTAGGGCTATGAACATCAAGAATAAAAAAGATGAGAGTAATGACACAGAAACTAACATAGAAGTACAGCTTCTTGGGGTATTGAAATAAAATCTGCCAAGGAAAGACGATGACCCCGATCCTCACTTTGTGTTGTTTTCAAATGTTTGTATAGCTGATGGGACTTAACTACGGGGTCATCAGTCCCTGAACTTACAAACTACTTATGAACTAGCTAATCCTATGGAAGGCACAAATATCCACGCCCGAGGGGGGATTCGAACCCCCGACCATAGTGGCCGTGCAAACCGTGACTGAAGCGCCTCAGTCCCCTCGAACACCGCGGCCGGCACTTTGTGTTCTCATTGTTGAACGATTTTAATAGATTACCTGAACATTTCAATCTAATAACGAAAATTAATGTCGTGAAACTAATCAGGGATGTCACTCAAATATCTATGAAAATGTTGCAGACATAATATCTGCAGGAAGTTGATCCCATATATAGTATCATTCTTAAAGAAGTGACTATAATTAGATGCATAATAACCTAAACAATTAGAATTGAGTTACAAACAAAATTTTTGTTATGTTGATCTGTGTATTTCATCCTTTGAAACCTTCTGGTATTAAAATATTTAAACAAAAAAATAACATATTCACCCAATTGATAGCCGCATGTTTTCATCATGATCTATAAATGACTGCAAAATTGTCATCACCCCAGTTTTTATTCGTCTGATTTAGGAAAATAGTTCGTCAAAGGAAGATGTTGACATTCTGCTCTAGTTAAAGATGTGTTCTCATAGTTTCTTAACTACCTGTAAAAAGCGACTTTTTCTTGCAGGAAAGTATGCACACAGCACATATATTTTCTGCTTTTGCTTCGTCTTGCGCGTCTTCAACGTCGTAAAACAGTCAACAATCCGAAAATTGGTTTGAACACCACAGTCGTGCATACACTCAAATGACCACAACACCCTCCGCAAACAATTTCATTTATTTTTAATTTCACACGACCCCAGCCAAAGTTAAGATCATATTCATAGAATATATGACATCAACTGCGATTGGGCAAAGCTGAAAATGTGTACCCAGCCGGGATTCGAACCCGGGTCTCCTGCTTTCTAGGTAGTTGCGCTGACCTCTACACCACTGGGGACACAGTGATCACCGCACCTGCAAGGACTACCCATGCACGCCTCCCGTCAGATACAAATTCCCAGCTTCGCCCTGCCCATAGTACTCAAACTCGTAGTTTAACTAATTCCCGTAAGAGTAAGGGCTTCAAACTTGCCCACCCCTCCCCACTAACGATAGGATCATTGCCCGGTACCGGCATGTTATATATATACATGTGGCGTCTGTTCCGAAAGAACAGAAGTCACTTCTGATCCTGCAGCTGTTATTATTTCATATTCATAGAATATATGACATCAACTGCGATTGGGCAAAGCTGAAAATGTGTACCCAGCCGGGATTCGAACTCGGGTCTCCTTCTTTCTAGGCAGTTGCGCTGACCCCTACACCACTGGGGACACAGTGATCACCGCACCTGCAAGGACTACCCATGCACTACGCTCCCACGTGGGGAGGGGTGGGCAAGTTTGAAGTCCTTACTCTTACGGGAATTAGTTAAACTACGAGTTTGAGTACTACGGGCAGGGCGAAGCAGGGAATTTGTATCTGACGGGAGGCGTGCATGGGTAGTCCTTGCAGGTGCGGTGATCACTGTGTCCCCAGTGGTGTAGGGGTCAGCGCAACTGCCTAGAAAGCAGGAGACCCGGGTTCGAATCCCGGCTGGGTACACATTTTCAGCTTTGCCCAATCGCAGTTGATGTCATATATCCTATGAATATGAAATAATAACAGCTGCAGGATCAGAAGTGACGTCTGTTCTTTCGGAACAGACGCCACATGTATACAAAATTAAGATACCTATAGAAACCCTGAGAGCACAAGTACTGCAACGGGAGCCGCAGATCAGGTGACAGTGGTCCGCACACCGCGGCTTTGGGTGCGCCACTTCGGTGAAGGCCGCGGAAATAACAGAACCGTGCGCCGCACCTCGAGGCGGTTAGCAGTCCAGTGCGTTGTAAGCAGCGGCGGTGGCCGCGCACCGCAGCGGGGAGTTGTTGCCTTTAAAGTTTCGTAACGAGCTAAACGAAGACGAATTTGATTTTACAGCTAGTGTAGGCTGGCTCAATAGATCGAAGAAAAGATACGGAATTCAGCAACTTTGTGGTGAGAAGCTTTCAGCAAATTTCAATTTTTAGGGATAAACGTCACAAGATATTGGACTAGGAAAAATTCAAATGTTCAAATGTTTGTAAATGTATGCTTGGTTATTAGTCCCTAGCTTACAAACTACTTAAGTTAAACTAACCTAAGGTCAACACAAACATCCATCCCCGACGGAGGATTCGAAATTCCGACGCGGGAGGCCTCGTGATGCGCAACGTGGCCTCCAGACCCCTCGGCTATTCTCGCGCAGCAAGCAAAAAGCAACAGGTGCTCAAATTTTTTACTGCGACGA